>JAWZYV010012898.1:0-236812 GCA_038373885.1 Cheiracanthium punctorium
ATTTAACAACTTAAGTGGCAACAATGGATTCCGTTACTACGGAAACTGTAGCAATCTTTAAAATAGAACATGAAATGAATTATTCATGTTTACTTTGCTAGAACTGCCATATTGGTGTAATTAACGCCACAAATTGATGGTAAATAGCTAAAATGAATCACAAATTAAACTTAACAACAAATTCAAAAATTTACTTTCAATCCTTACAATACCCACAATTTTTACCGGGCTGAAAAACCATTCTTATTCACCTCCAAAAGCAAAGAAAAAAGAAAAGAATTCCGATTTTATTACACCTTGTTTGGTGGGATTAAAAAAAAATATCCAAGCATACGCTCATAATATCGACTCATTCCAATCGTGGAATGTAATTAGCAGCACAAACGCGAGAACACACTCTATTAAACACAGCGTTACACTATATTTGAATATTTATCGCCAGCTTTGCTAAGAAAGGTAAAGTAGGAATCAACATACATTTTAATTTGTAAAGCAAAAAATTTATTAGACAGTATTAGTTATATGCCATTCTAACAGTTACCAGAAAAAGAAATTTCCGTAGCACTGCTTTAACGAATAAGAATCAATGATTTTTTACACATTCGATCGCCAAAGTGCCAACATACACCATTTTGCGAGATTTTTTTCAAGGAATCATTCGAAGCATTGAAATAACGGCAACCAAAATGGGAAATAGTAATCTATCACTCATATGGTTTGATCGCAAAAGTACAACAGGCATCTACTTGAAAAGGAGCAGTATTTTAAATTATTAACTATGTGTTAATGTATTTTATTCATCGTTAACTATGATGTACAAAATGCGAGAATTTCAATTACCTTAAATTTGGCGGAATTTCCCCTCACTTTAATCAATTTACTTAATTTGGTGAAAATTCTCAAGTTAGATCGTTTAAATTCGCCTTAATAACTGCATTATTTCTGCACTAATCACTGCTAAATTAAAAAAATTAAAGCTAAACTCTAATAAAACCTACACTTGTTTTTTAAAAATACTATTTCGCTACGCTCTCAGTAAATTGCGCCAAGCTTAAAACTGTGCAAATCGGTAGAACTATACTACTTTCTCAAAATCGCCAAATCAGTCTCATTTTTTTTCTCCTCCAAACTAAAAAATATACATATTAGTCTCGGAAATCTCCCAAACTCTTATTCTTTTACACACAAAAAACATTGAATTCCTGCTCTGATTTCACATGCACGCAATACTTTAATTAAAAATAACTTTGTAAATAATCTTAACAGAAAAAAAATCATTATTTTTTTATTTTTACTGCAGGAGTCTAAATAATTTAATAAAATAGCCAAACATGGCAACCTCGATGCTTATTTCTCACATTTTTTGACTGCAGGGGTTACAATTGCGGAATTACGAGAGATCAAAAATTAGCGTTTTTGACGGGTTTTTTATCAATATCTTCTAAAATAATTCGAATTTCGAAATTTAAATTAGCGGAAGACCTTCCTCGAATTTTTCCGAATCTGTGGACACCTCGATCGAAACTCAACTCCCAGCCGTTTCGGAGGAGATGATGTTACACACAGACAGACAGACGCGTACAGATTTTAATAGTATAGAAGATTACTTATTCATTAACTTTTTACTTCCTTGTACGAAGAGGTAATGTGATCGCGAAAAATTTTGGTATCGAGATTTTGGCGAAAAAAAATCGATTTTGACTACCTCTAAATTTACTTTTAAAAATTTTGAGAGACATCTTATCACGTGCATGTACATACATTCATATAAATGCATGTATAATCCATTTTAACCGAACACCATTCCATTTTGGTCAGTTTTTCTCTGACGTCTATACGTACGTATGTATGTAACTCGCGTATCTTAAAAACTAGTCGTAGAATGTTGAGATTTTATATTTAGGATTGTTGTAACATCTAGTTGTGTACCTCTCCTTTTAGGTCCCAATCCGCTGGATAGTTTATTGACAGGGTCACCAAAAAGATTTTGCATACATTACGCTTTAAGGGCAGAAATTCATTAAAACGTATTTTTGAAATATTAAGTTTTTTCAAACAAATCAAAAGTGATATATGTTGTTAGGATCACAAAATGAATATCTCCATCGAAAATAGTGTCTTTATCGCTTATAGATCTTCCACAGAAACACTAGAAAAATCCAACACATTACGGTGAATGGTAGTTTTAGACATTGATCCATTTTAATCACATTACCATCCTACCATGTAGGTTAGGCAATGGTCCGACGACGGTCATCTGCTTCCCTCAGAAATTGTACAAACTCGCCAAGCTTGATAGACTATTGGAGTACGTATATGTATCTATGTAACTCGCATATCTCCAAACGTAGATTGTTGATCAAGTCGTAGCTTCAATGAAGTAGTGGCAATCAAGTTGTAGATTGTTGAAATTTTATATACAAGATTGTTGTAACATCTAGTTGTACACCTCGATTTTTAGTTCCAATCTACTATAGAGTTTACTGACTGGAGAACCCAAATGAATTTGAGTAGAATAATATCTATAGACATCTTCAATATATTATGTCTTTAGTCAGTTATTGTTTGGTCCATGCCAAAATCTCACCTTTTTTATCGACCTTGGAGAGGTTTGCCAACATATCGTCAAATTTAAAAACCAAAAATAAATACGTATTTGGCATAACTCTAAAATTTTTAACGGTAGAAGGTTGAAATATTGTATTTAGAACTATTGTAACATCTTACTGTGCATCTCTATTTTGATTGCAATCGACTGAATAATTTATTTTCAGTTTCACCAGAAATATTTTAAATACATTAAGGTTTATGGATACCTTCAATTCATTAAAAGTCTGCGATGTAACACTAACCGAATCTCACTAACTCAAACATGTCGGCTTTGGGCGAAATATCGCCCAATTAAGTGTCGAAAACAAAGCTTTGAAATTGAACCCAGCTTGGCGATATCTCAAATATTTCGATAGAAATATCTAAACCTTAGTATTATTGCAATATTTCATCTCTTTCAAGCAAAGTAAGTTTAGATGAAGTGCACTGAAAATATTTATGATTTAAGCCATTCGTGCCTGGATATTTTTGCGACTTTCTTCGATTTTTGCTAACACCAGCAGTAATTGATAAATTTCTGATGTCAACTTTTTGAAGAAGGGATGATTTCATTTAAAATCATTATGTATAAAAATTGAAATGTCAACATCCTACTTGGCCATATTAAAATATTTTGTGGAATTGAGGTTCAATACTCGCGATTAAAGGCTAGGAAAAATAAATAACGTTTTCGACTGATAGCGAAAATGCCGTCCCAATAAAGGGACGCTAGGCATAAATGGGTTAATAAACGTACAAGGAAGTCATGGAGTGCCCATATCCGATTTTTTTTTATTAGTAACTTTTTTTTCGATACATTTTCGTTATTCATTTTAATTTCTACTATACTGAGTCTAATATTTTTATCACTTCTTTTGCTTTTACAATTTTATTTTTTAGCATAACGAACTAATGTCCTAAAACCAGTGGCGAAGCCAGAAATTTTTCATGGGGATTACGACTACTGAATCACTTATATGTATAAGTGTGTGTGAGATAAAGGAGTGAACAATATTCATTTTGTAAGGCAAAAAATTCCTCATGGGGGTTTGTGACCCCCTATCCCCTCCCCTTGGCTACGCCACTGTTTAAAACATATTACCGATAGCATAACTGTTTCGTGTAATCGATCCGTTTGGAATAATTATCTCTCTCGTTCTATTTTACAGCAAAAGAACATTCTGTCGTGGTCTGTGTTCAACTGTCCTGTACGAACTTCGAGATATGGAACGTGTTCCAAAGGAATATACAATGGCCAAGCAATGGTTCATATGTCTGAAACAAATAGCACAGCACAAGCTCACTGGATCAAAACTCGGCGCTAAGCTTTGTAGTTTGACAGTCAATGAAACCTGTTTCATTTTTTAAAGTATGCCAGAAATTTGCAAACGTCTCATAAACCTGTTTGTCAAACAAGTGAATGAACTTATGGAAATGCAACGTAAATTGAAAATTTTGTGGGATGAAGTATTATCAGTATAAAAATTAGTTATGACACCTAGTCACCACTTGTTGAAAATCTGCTAAAACGATCTAAATTAAAGTGGCGATGAAAATTAATAAGTCCTCTAGTAACAATTTCTAGACACAGTCGAGTTTCCAAACAGTTCAAAGCAAACGATTCCTTCCTTTTTTTATGTATTGCACACCATCAAGAATTTTATTCATAAAACGCCTCTAACAATCCTCTAATAAATATCTTCCACAACATCATTCTGCTACTGCGTACCATAGAGTGCCACACCAAGAAATTGCCTGGGACAATAGACTTCCAAACCAATCGGGAAAAGACAGCTAAATCATTTCATAATTCTCCCGCCTGTTGCATACCAGGAAGTGCCATATCAAGAAATTTCCACCGACAATAGATTTCCAAGCCAATCCAGAAACGACAGCTAAATCATTTCATCATTCTCCCGCCTGTTGCATACCAGGAAATGCCATATCAAGAAATTTCCACCGACAATAGATTTCCAAGCCAATCCAGAAATGACAGCTAAATCATTTCATCATTCTATCGCTTGTTGCATACCATCGAGTGCTATATCAAGAAACTGCCTCGGGTAATAGACTTCCAAACCAATACAGAATCGACTACCAAACAATTTCATCATTCTTCTACCTGTAACATACCATCAAGTGCGATATCAGTAGTAAGACATCCATTGATCCTCCAAAACAGTCTAGGGTTAAGCCGTCGATGAACAAAGATTTGTTTTCCTGACAGTCCAATAAGTCTTCCGCTGCATACCACGAGGAGTACGTAGAATGAAAGGGCAATATCTGATCTCTGCTTCCCTTCAAAGTGTGCATCCAGGTGTGGGAATACTCATCCACCTCTATTTACCGTATGCCTAAGCGGAACGGCTAAAAAGGTGTCATTCTAGGAAGAAGATGTTTAAAAAAAATGTTTGGCACCACCTGTCTTTAACGGACGGACTTCAATGACGCGAAAACGGTCGGACGTTCAATGATAACGGACAATGGACTTGGAGTTGTTTGAAATCTAATTAGAACGTGCTTAGAGCATCTAAAAGACCAAATAACTCTACAATTCTGGGAAGAAAATTATTTGCAGAAAACTATACGTAAATATTTAAAAAAATGGGACAAGCTAGTTTCATAGCTGGATCATTTTCATCGTTTGGACATGTGTTGAAATGAATAAGGCCTCTACTAACAATTTGCAGACAGTTCTAAGTAAACTATCCCTATCATTTCTTTCTGAACACCATCAAGAACCTTATCCATAAAACGCCTCTACTATCTTCCAAAACCATCCAGGTACAACAACTCAGCAGTTATTTTAGTTACTCTTCTCCTGCATACCATCAAGTGATGTGTCAAGAAAATGCCTCCGCCAAATGGCTTCTAGAGTAATCCAGGTTCAACAGCTAAACTATTCCTTAATTCTCCATTTAGCTGCCTACCATCAAAATGCCATATCAAAAAAAGACATCTATTAATGATCCTCCAAAATCATCCAAGGTTAGTGTGCCGAAGAACAAGGATCTGTTTTCCTACCAATCCAAACAACGTTTCTTGTCACCGTTCAGCTGCATACCACAAGAAGCCCATAACATGAAAGGGCAATCTCCGATCTGCAATTCACTTCAAATTGATTATCCAGGCGCGGGAAGGTTTGCAACCACCTATCTTCATTTTTATGACAGACTTGAAGCTATTTGAACTGGAGTTAGAACCTAACTTCTGCAAAGTAGCAGGTGACGAACAAGACTCGACCATCGCAATAGTTTTTATAGTTAGCCTAGTATTGCCAATGGGAAATAAAATGGGATTTCACCCACCGTATGAGAGACGATATCAAAGCTTTTAGCACCCCGACTAAATCTTTACATTTCTGGGAAGGAAAATAATATTTGCAGAAAACAACGCATAAATACTAAAAATAAGAGGCATATCCTAATTTCCTGGATCATTTCATCGTTTTGCCATGTGCGATTTTTTTTTTCTATGCTGTCGGACAGTAGCATCATTTGGCATAACTTATGTTTGAATCAACTTGCATCGTATTGTGCAGACAAATTGTATTAAATTGTATACTTGAAAACTGAATAAATAGTATATTTGAATTTTATGTACGTTCTATTTATATCTCATTATAAAAATACATATATAAAATACATAATTTTAAAATAAGGCTAACCAATTTTCGAGTAGCCAAGACACAGAATACTGGTAGATGGCTGAAGTGTGAAAAGTCCACAGCCTTAGCCGTCCGCGCAGCTGACGATCTGATAATCTAAAGTCTTGCGCAGTTTCTATCAGGTGAAACGAAAGTAAACCTTCAAAGCCCCTTGAAACGTCTTCCGCCCAAGGCAGAAGTTTCAAGGGGCTCTTTGGCACATAATTCTAGTGCAGGGGTTCTCAAACTTTTTTTTACCCGCGGCACCCTTCTCAGGCTAAAAGCATTTCGCGGCACCCTTTTCAGGCTAAAAACTTTTCACGGCAGATTTCCTTTAAAGCAATATGAATATAAAGGTTAGAATGAAACAGTTTGGATGCATTTTACGTTATTTTTTGTTTGTTTGTTTATAGGGCTAACTATCAAGAAAGTACTCCCTTAGGAAAGGGGTATAGAATTTTGACAATACCCCCCATTTCAGGGAGTTCCTATAACAGAGAGGCTACAGGACAGTCTTGAACTTGACTGAAATATTTTTGTTTGAGCCCACTTAGTGATCGGCTTGCTCACTTTCTTAGGGATACCGGTTCAGAGGAAATCATTTGATTATACTCCATCAAAACACTTTTCTTGATTATCTCCACGGCACCCCTGACATACGCTCGTGGCACCCTAGGGTGCCGCGGCACCCAGTTTGGGAACCTCTGCTGTAGTCCATGGAAGGCATACCACTAATTTCCTTACATGGTACATGTTCGTAAATAAAATGATAGTGTGTGTTCGAAACACCTATAAAAGGGGAATTGGTATATTTTCTAATTTAGAAAGAAGTTTTCGGACACAGTTGGCTGTGCGGCCGTGTCAGAAAACTTCTACAGCTCTGTGGCGCCAGATGAGCAATTCAATCGACCGCCATGCTGTTGGTCGTTAAATGGATCTTTGGCAAAGGGTGCACTTTTTCAGCTTTCGGCAGTCTATCCAGTTGGTCTTCTACAGCGTGTCCCAAAAAGGTTTTAACGGGCTTTAATTCTTTATCTATTAGAGATAAGTGGGCAGTGTAAATTGAAAAAATGTTCAAAATGAGGTCGGAAATAAGACTTCGTTAAGAAAAAATTCTTCTCGTTTATTTTCAAAAAGTGATACTTTTTAAATTGGTATACGATCCCCGTACAAAAACATTCCCTCTGAGTAAAATGGGCTCCATACATTCATGAGGTGATATACCAAATTTAAGCCTTTCATCATACAACGTCTCAGAGATATCTTTAAAGGAAGATGATTGGGGACTATACATGATTTTAAATATAAACGTTTATTGCTAGAGAAAAAAAAGATTTTCTTTCGTAGTTTCTGTACGACCCCTGAAATGCGATCATTCGACGTGATTTTTTTCCCTTCGAGAGCCCTTGAAAAGTGATTTAAGTCAACGTTATATTTATCTTCACATCTCTGACACTTCTTAAGAGATAGTTCTCAAATTTTGTATGTCACCTCATGATTGTATGGGGCACATTTTACTATTTGGGAAATGTTTTTTACGGGGTCGTATGCAAATTTAAAAGTGTAATTTTTTGTGAATAAACGAGTGGAATTTTTTCTTAACGGAGTCTTATATCCTAACTTATTTTGAACATTTTTTCAATTTGTACTGACCACATATCTCTAATCGATAAGGAATTAAAGCCCGTTACCACCTGTTTGGGACACTCTGCATATTGATGTGAAAATACTGGCATTTTAAAGGTTTATCACCTCAGGTTTTTATTTTGAGTGTTTATCAGTTTTGTGGATGTTACTGTGTTTTAGATGACTGGCTATTTATTGTTCTCTACACTACCTTTTAGGGGGAGCTTTCTGAAAACGTCATGATCTAAGAATGCTAATCATAAGGCACGTGGATGGGTATCGAGTAGGGAATGCAATTCCGATCCCGCGGGAACGGGATCCTGCTGGATCCCGCATAAATATTTGCGGGACTAGTCCCGCGGGATTAAGACCGTAATCCCGCGGGATTGAAACTGAACAATAAATTATTTTTATTACAATTTCACGCCTCTATCCCGATCTTCAATTGGCCAAAAATTTTTGCATAAGATGAACAATAAGAACCAGTGATCTTGGACGCTCATAGCTATTGTCAGGTAGACACCTTAGTCCCCCTCAGCTCCCATATTGTTGTAATTACGTGTTGGTATAACGCAGAAGGCTTTAACACTCAATATTGTATCTTTCTGGGACAGAACCCTTGACTTGTCCTCCCCCCCCCCTCTATAAACAACCAAACGGCCGCCCGTGCCAGTGATATCCTTAAAAGGTGAATTTCAGTTAACCACTAAAAAATGTATGGTTCCCTCAGGGTTTCATACAGTGACAGATATACAGGGTTGTCCAAACTAAACTTCCCCAACTCAGAGGCCTGTGCAGGATGTTGTATGAGTCATAATGTAATGAAATTTTGAAAACAGACACTTCAGATCACGCGCTCGTGATTTATTAAAAAAAAATTATTAGTACAAGAAGTTGGCGTTAAGTGGCGCTGTAACACTAGTAATTTGCATATTGCAATAACGTGATTTGCAGAAATAGAGCTTCTGAGCAACGTATCCAAAAGAGAGCCCCACAATAGTGGAAGAGAGGCGCGGCACAGGCAGTTGTTTCCAGCTCGCTGATACACAATGGCGGCTTTGAAAGACAAAGCTCTGTTAGTGAAACTTTTCTACCAGAATGACGAGAACTCCTGTGCTGCGATAAAAGCATTCCGTCGGCTAAAGAACTTACGCCGAGGACCAATGACACCACGCGCTTTACGAGACATGATGAGCAAGTTCGAAAGAACCGGACAGCTGGAAATTTTACCAGGTAGAGGACGACATGTTGTGGATTCTGCACGCGTTCAAGACGTTGTTTTGGCGGTCGTGTACGCCGCTAGCCAATCGCCTTATGGTGTTGTCAGTGTGCCAACTGTTTCTCGTGCTGTTGAACATCTGTAGAACGTCTTGTTGATCTGCAGCGCCACCTATCGGCATTTTCTTGTACTAATAATTTCTTTTTAATAAATCACGAGCGCGTGATCTGAAGTGTCTGTTTCCAAAATTTCATCACATTATGACCCATACAACATCCTGCACAGGCCTCTGAGTTGGGGAAGTTTAATTTGGACAACCCTGTACATGACTAAGAAAAAAAGTCTTATTAAGCACTTTTGTATTCTATATCAAAATTAGATGAAGACTAGGAAAACGAGTGGCTCTTTAAGTTGTCTTTTTTACATTATTCTTTTTTAGCAACTACGAAATAACAGAATATTATTATGAATATCATGACAGAATTTTCATATTTATGTAAGGTATTGCATTAATTATCAAATAAGATAAAGTATTATTGTTAAGTGAAACCTCATACAGTTTATAATCTTAACTTTTTCCTACTTTTCTCTATCGCAATCAATGTTTAGTTGAATGAAATATTAATCCCGCGGGATCATCAAATCTCAATCCCGCAATCCCGCGAAGCGAAAAACAATGCGGGATTGCATTCCCTAGTATCGAGAGCTTCAGCGGAACAAAGGAAGGATGCTCGAAGATAACGGCAGAGACTTTCAGCGCGTACTGCCAACGCCTCCTACATATAGAAAGCCTTACAACTCCTACGCCATTAACCTTTGACGTCATCATTTGGCCTACAGGGCCGCCCCAAGGGGGGTGCGAATGTAGGCGATCGCCTAAGGCCCCGCGCTTATAGAGGCACCGCTCCTGGGCTATTTTATTGCTATCTCATAAGACATGATAGAGAAGAGGCCCCGCTCTTGCGCTTCGCCTGGGGCCCCGCACGCCCCTCGGGCCGTCTCTGACAAGCATTCTGACTGACAGCTAGACCATTTTGATCAGTGTTTCCTGGCGCCTGTACGTACGTGTGTATGTAGGTAACTCACATATCTTAAAAACTACGAGTCGTACAATGTTGAAATTTTATATTTAGGATTGTTGTAACATCTACATCCATACATTATGCTTTATGGGCAGAAATTCATTAAAGTGTAATTTAGAGATATTAAGTCATTTCAAATGAATCAAAAGTGATATATGTTGTTAAGGATTACAAAATGAATCTTGCCATCAAAAATCTTTATCATTTACAGTTCTACAGGAGCACTCAGAAAAATTCCAACACATTACAGCCAATGGCAGTTTTAGAAACATTCATTCATTTCAAGCAGAATAACATCTTACATATGGTTGGATAATGGTCCGGTGACGTTCAGCCACCTCCCTCAAAAACTGCATTAAAAGTCACCAAACTTGGCAACTTTTGGTGTATATATGTATATATTTAATTTGCATATCTCAAAAACTATTAGTCGTAGATTGCTGAGATTTTATATATAAGATTGTTGTAACATCTAGTTGTACACCTAGATTTTTTATTCCAATCTACTGGAGAGTTTATTTACAGGACCACCCAAAAGAATTTTGGTACGTGCATGTATCCTTGCAGTCTGCCAAGACAAGTGATTTTTCGCTTTGGTAAATCCAGGTTGCATGAAATCATGATGGTTCCGAATACAATTGGCTACAGTTTGCCCGCACATTTTCCGAAAAAATAATATGGCACGAATGTCTATCAGGATAATATGCAACTACCAGAATTCCAATACATTAATGTCTATAGACATCTTCAAATAGTGACGTAGCCAGAAATTTTTCATGGGAGGGGTTACTATTGTAACTCACATATATGTATACATGTGTGTGGTGAGGGAGTGAAGAATATACATTTTGTATTGCAAAAATTCCAGGGTGTGTGTGTGTGCGTGTTGTGATCCCTTATCCCCCCCCCGGCTATGCCACTATCTTCAATATATTATGTCTGTAGTCGTTCATTGTTTGGTCCATGCACAGAATCTCGCTATTTGTCATCCACCGTGTTGAGTTTTGCCAAAATATCGCTAATTTAACACAAAAAAAATAATTATGCATTTCTAAAACTTTTAACCGTAGAATTTTGAAATTTTGTATTTAGAACTATTGTAACATCTAACTGTGCTTTTGATTGCTGTGGACTTAGTAATTTATTTACAGGGTCACCCAAAAGACTTATATTATGATATTAAGGGTCTCTAGATACCTTCATTTCATTAAAAATCTGTGATGAATAACTGTTTCAGCTGTGACTGAAATCTCGCTATCGCAAGCTTATTGGCTTTTGTCAAAATATTGCCCAATTAAGTGAAACAAATCTTTAAAATTGAACTCAGCTTGGCGGTAAACTTTAGAATTGCAGTATTTTGTCTCTTTCAAATGAAATAAGTTTAGATGAAGTGCCCCGAAAATATTTCTGGTTTAATAGAGGTACAAGGAAGTCATGTGGTGTCCATATCAGATTTATTAGTTCAATGATTTGATATTAAAAAAAACAATCATAATAAAAGGAGTAGCATATAGATTTTTACAGTTATATTCTTCCATGATGATTGTATGTAAGAGAATTTTTTTTCAACATCGTAAATTACAGTGTTACTTGAAAATATGTTTTCACATAATTTACACAGGAACCAGACTACATGCAAGCGATAGATATTAAAAAAATCAGATGTCAGTCAGCCAATTTAAATTACTTTAGAAGTTATTTACAAAAAAATTGAAAGAAAAAAAAGCATTATATTTGACTGCATAAAATGATTTAGGTTCTTGAATCTAAACAGCAGGTAAGAACAGTATTCATAGAAAAATTGCTACTGGCGTATTATCCCGGCACTCAAACAAGACAAGCGATTTCTCGCCAAGATAAATGCCGATCACATGAAATTATTAATGGTTTCGAATACGATTGGCAACAGTTTCCAGCACATTTGATGAAAAAATACTTTGTCGAAAATAACCACCGGGATAATACGTAAGTATCAAAAAATAAAAAAATCTTCAGAATAATTTCTAATCCTAATATCAGCTCCACGCAGAACAGAGTGGAAATAGTTTTAGGTAAAAGAATAAGGATTTATTTTAACGAAGTACAGTTTAACCATTTAATCATCTGTCCATGGACACGAGAACAACAACAGTATAACCTTGATTTCACGAAGTCAAAGAAACAACAGAAAGAATTGAGATAAGAAGGTGAAATAAAAGAGGGTGTCAGTTTAATAGAAAAAACACATTTATTCAAGATATTTAAGTTCCACTCCATACCTAATTCAGAATACTGCAAAAGAATAAAAAGGCTGGTAGCCAAGTTTAGTGATTTTGAAAAAGTAGATTCTACAGTGTTTTTTTTTTTTTTTTTAGCATAAGCAACAATAAGTAATCATACATTAACACATCACATGCCAGTTTCAACATAAGAAACTTCCTGTTTTATTTATTTATTATTATTTTTTAATAAACCAACCACTGGTACAAAACTAGTTCAGTAAACAATGTATAAATTGACTTTTTAATCAAAATATATTTTTAAAAAATAATTAACAAACCAATTCTTTCATGTTTTTTATTGATTTATTCTAATGCATGTTATATGCACATTTAA
Source organism: Cheiracanthium punctorium (assembly GCA_038373885.1). Classification (NCBI taxonomy): domain Eukaryota; kingdom Metazoa; phylum Arthropoda; class Arachnida; order Araneae; family Cheiracanthiidae; genus Cheiracanthium; species Cheiracanthium punctorium. The sequence continues at coordinate 12,758 of JAWZYV010012898.1, forward strand.
TAACAGAAACCACACCAGAAAGTGTTATCCACAGAAAGCATGCACTAAAATTCATGTCAATCTAAGGATAAACCTATCTAGTCATAGTCATAGCTTCAAATTACATTGGAGGCAAATTATCCATATATTTAAAAATCATGAAAAAGTATCACAATCCTAAACTAGAAACAATATCTAATTTTGCAATTAGAGTTTAATTAGTTGCTGACAGCTTTAAAATTTCTTCCAAATTTCTAAATAAATAATGTACATTCTTTCGTGCACAGTCGTGGATTGCTGTCTAAACTGAAACACCTGTTACTTGCTATTCTGCAGTTTGTTTACATTCTTCACAGTGGGGCTGCGTTCGTAATCCGAAAACCCAATGAACCTCCTCGGATTACACGTAGTTTATACGGATTACTGAGATTGCTAAATAATACATTTAGGTAAAGAAATAACATGCGCAGAACGATGCGCGAAGCTGTCACTCAGCTGACGTCAGAGATACGTCACGTCGAAATGCTCTATGGTCACCTTACCTACAGGATAACATGCCTGCGTATTCAGCGATTGGATGCCCAAATCGGCCTGATAAAAAAAATATCGGGGATATCTTTCAATTAACTGCAAATTATTTGTAAACTAATATTTGCTACATACTGAAATAAACGATAAACCTGTATCAGTTACAAAACTTTTTGAAAAAATTCTTAAAAATCCAAAATTTTGCTAAATGCATAGAAAATGCGGACGTTAGTATTACACAAACCTCAAATGACAACATTCTTCGCGACTTGCAAACGCAAGTAGAGCAACTTTCCACGCGGGTAGAACGTTTAGCGAGACCGCGAGAAACGGCGAGAGGTTACAACCAGAATCGCAGAGGTCCATCCCGAAGCCGATCGCTAACGCCACGACGGGGGCGATTTAAGAATCTTTGCTGGTTTCATGCTAAGTTCGGCGCCAAAGCGCAGAAATGTAAACTACCTTGTAAATTCTATGACTCAAACAAACTCGGTCTACCATCGCACGTAGCGCAATGCGATTTTAAACAGAGTATTGCAAGTCGCCTTTTCGTTTTCGACCCACTTTCGCAAAGAAAATATCTGATCGACAGTGGAAGCGACGTATGCGTGTTTCCTTATTCTCCCACTATGTCTTTCGTAGCTAACTCTTCAATTAAGCTATTTTCAGTTAACGGCACGTCAATCAACACTTACGGTACAAAACTAGTTTCTCTTAGCCTAAATTTACGACGAGAGTTTAAATGGCATTTTATAGTTGCTAAGGTCAGCAAACCGATTATAGGTGCCGATTTTCTAACACACTACGGCTTGCTAATCGATTTAAAACACGCGCGCTTAGTTGATCCTTTGACAAACCTGACGTCCAAAGGCACTTCAGTTGCAAATAAAACAAACGCTGTCTTTCTCCTCTCTAGTTCTCAGAAATATGCTGAGGTTTTACATAAGTATAAAGATATATTATGTCCATACTCGAGCAATGTGACGCCGAAACATAACACGGTACATAGAATACTTACTAAAGGACAACCAACTTATTGCAAACCTCGGCGGCTGAACCCTAAACAATTGGAAATTGCGAAACGAGAGTTTAGTCGTATGATGGAGTTGGGCATATGTCGTCCCAGTAAATCAAACTGGGCGAACCCCCTCCACATGGTTCCAAAGGCGAATGGAGAATTTCGACCTACAGGCGACTACCGCGCGTTGAATAGACAAACTCAAAAGGATCGCTATCCTATTCCTCACTTGCAGGATTTTGCTCATAATCTCTACGGAAAGCGAATTTTTTCAAAGATCGATCTCACTCGCGCGTACCACCAGATTCCAGTACACCCTGATGATATCCCGAAGACGGCGATAATAACACCCTTTGGGCTCTTTGAATTCGTTTCAATGCCCTTTGGTCTTTCGTGTGCGGCTCAGACCTTTCAGAGATTTATGAATGAGGTTTTATCCAATTTAAATTTCGTGTTTGTGTACATCGATGACATTTTGATTAGTAGCGCAACGGAAGCAGAACATGTTAAACATTTAGAAGCTGTATGCCAACGTTTATCAGAATACGGAATTCGTATCAATATTGCGAAAAGTATACTAGGGGTCTCCGAAATCCCCTTTTTAGGATACCTGGTAAATAGTGAGGGTATTACACCACTCCCTGATAGAGTAAAGCCCATCGTGAATTTTGAGAAGCCAAAGACCGTAAAAGAAATGAGGCGATTCCTCGGCCTGATAAACTACTACCGACGATCTATCCCGCACGCTGCCCATGTTCAAGCTTTACTTTGCTCATTCCTTAAAGGCCGCAAAAAGGCTGATAGAACGGAGATCCTATGGACACCCGAAGCAGTACAGGCCTTCGAGGAATCTAAAAAGCAGTTGGCTAACGCAGCCTTGCTTTACCATCCTTCTCCAGACGCGAAGCTTGCGCTGTTCGTAGACGCCTCTGACTTTGCCATTGGTGCGGCGTTACATCAGGTTATAGGAGATGACGTTCAACCCTTAGGATTCTTTTCACGAAAGCTCTCTCCGGCTGAGAGAAAATACTCTGCCTACGATAGGGAACTTCTCGCGGCGTACGCAGCAATTAAGCATTTCCGATTCATGTTAGAGGCACGCGTATTTACGCTATATACCGATCATAAGCCTTTGACGTACGCCTTCGAGCAGAAAAGCGAGAAATGTTCCCCTCGACAGCTGCGTCAACTTGACTTTATAGGTCAGTTTACGACCGACGTTCGTCACGTTAAGGGCGCCGGAAATATCCCTGCTGATATGCTTTCTCGCATCGCAGCTATTTCATGCCCCACAATCATAGATTTCAGTAAAATGGCCGAACACCAAAATTCCGATGAAGACCTCCAAAAGATTCTGAACAATCCTTCATCCGTATTAAAATTACAAAAAGTCGAATTGCCAGGTACATTCACAACACTATACTGTGACACGACGGGGCCGAAAATTCGACCATTCGTACCAAAGACCTATCGTAAAATTGTTTTCGACACCTTTCATAATATTTCGCATCCCGGAAGAAAGGCAACCGCTAAACTAATTTCCGACCGTTTTGTCTGGCCTAAGATTCAATCGGACTGTTCCGCTTGGGCTAAGTCCTGTATTGCGTGTCAACGAGCTAGAATATCTTTCCACACCCGTAGTCCGCTTGCACATATACCTGTTGGAGGTACCCGTTTTAACCACATTCATATCGACCTTATAGGTCCTCTTCCCATTTCGCAAGGTTTCACTTATGGTCTGACCATGATCGACAGATTCACGCGGTGGGTAGAGGTGGAACCCTTAACAGACATACATGCAGAAACAGTTGCTAAGGCACTGTACAAGGTTTGGATTGCACGTTTCGGTGTCCCCGAAATCATTACAACCGATCAGGGTAGGCAGTTCGAGTCGCACCTCTTTCGGGCACTCGCAGCAGTTTTGGGTTCGAAACACATCCACACCTGCGCGTATCACCCCCAGGCGAACGGACTCATAGAGAATTGGCATAAAACGCTAAAAACATCTTTAAAAGCTCACTTGACAGAGCGTTGGACAGAGGTACTCCCAACTGTGTTGCTGGGCCTGCGAACGGCGTATAAACGAGACATGCAAGCAACATCCGGTGAACTAGTGTATGGTCAACCTTTGCGTCTGCCAGGCGAATTTTTTCATACCACACCAAACGATATTTCTACTCCAAACTTTCTTAAAAAGCTGAAAGAGACTGTCAGTCGTATTATTCCAACACCAACAAGATTGCAGCAGCATCAAAGCATTTTTGTTCCGCAGGATTTGAATACCTGTACTCATGTTTTCCTGCGAATTGATGCTATCCGCCCTCCTCTAAAACCACCGTATGACGGACCTTTCCCGGTGGTCGAAAGAGCAGAAAAAGTCTACAAGATTCAGGTGGACGAGAAAATCAAATCAGTTTCCATCGATCGGCTAAAGCCCGCATTTCTCCTGCACGACGACCAGCCTGGAAACGAGCGACCGCAAGAAAGCAGGTTACCAGCCTTCCCTGGCCAGGAGACTAAACTTAAAGAGGTTCATCCGCCTCGTTATTCTCAGCGAGGCCGGCTGCTGAAATCACCAGTTCGCTTCTCCTGACGTCGTCGCTGGGAGGGGAGTACTGCAGGCGCCGCCTCTAGGCTCGCGCACCCCTTCCTCAGTTACGGCGGTCGAAGGTCCGATACCAACTGGGGACTGGTCGCCGAGAGGAGGTGCGCAAGACGAGCTGCATATCGCTGTTGCGATCCGAGAACTAAAATTCAAATGTGCGCGATCGGTAGCTGCTAAATGCAAATGTGCGCATGGCGAACAAGGATAAAAGGCCAGCCAAGTTCTTGCTTAAGAAAACGCTGTCAGCAGTCACAGCAACGGGTGCTGCTGCTCGCTGGTTGCTAATTCCTGATTCTGATGTCAAGCTGCTTAGTGGAGCCCTAGCATACTCATTCCTGGTTCTGATGCCAAGCACCCTAGTGGATCTCTGCCTAGGATTCTGAGTGCCGATGTCCTGCTGCCTGCTCGTCGCCAACTGTCATATTGATGGAAGAGTTATTAGAGTTATGGAAGTTCCATATTTTTAAGTTCCTTGTTTCCGTTCAGTAGTGAACTAGTTAAGTTAATAAAAAGTTTATGTCAACATTGACTTGATTACTGTCCAAGAAAACCACACGCTACCTACACTTATAAGTTTTACAAAAGGCACAGTTTTTTTTGCCTTAAAAAGCTTCTAAAAAGGATTTAATTTTTTTAGATTTTGTCCTCTGACTAGAGTGGGAACTGTTAACAAAAAAGAAAGTATTCTTTCTTGTAAATTTTCATTTGTGTAATTTTGGACTTGCAATTTTGTGAAATTGTATTTTCAGCATCCTAAAATTTTAGAAAAATTACGCCCTATTTTTTTTTCTCACTATTTCCCCAGCTTTTACATTTCAGTATGCTTCTTCAGAACATATATTATAATAGGGGTTTGTTTAATTTGCATGGAAGCTCAGCTCCTGTACTGTTTTACTTTAAATTTTAATACCCTTCATAATTTTTTCTGTTGATATTAATTCTTTTAATTAGAACAGAATTACATTCGTAAGGAAATATTAACTTATTTTTAAAATAAATGAGATAATTTTTGTCGTAATTTACAATACAAAGAATTAGAACTCCTGCACTTTTTGTTTGTTACAAACTAAATCCTGTTTATGTTGTGTGTTTCTTAAACAATAAACCTATTAGATAATTTTTGTTGTAATTTACAATACAAAGAATTAGAACTCCTGCACTTTTTTTTGTTACAAACTAAATCCTGTTTATGTTGTATGTTTCTTAAACAATAAACCTATTAGATAATTTTTGTTGTAATTTACAATACAAAGAATTAAAACTCCTGCACATTTTTTGGTAGAAATTAAACCCTGATTATGAAACACCAAACCTATATAATTAATAAAATTAACAACAGAAAAGAAAAAATCCCAACCACCAAGCAAAATTTACTGCCTGAAAATGAACTAAACTTTTTTTTTCTCCTCGTCAGGAGTTTTAATGTTGTGATTCAACAACTAGATTCAAAGTTATTATTTATTTTTTCTCCTGCTAAACGTATTCTACTCCAACTAACACTGGGGGTAGAACAAAGCATAGAGGAAAGTCTTCGCCTTCCCTCTCTCCCCTTTTCCTTGTCCGCCATTGAAGTCTACCTGCTGGACGCGTTTTAAGCTCCTCCCCCCGGCTTCATCAGATTATATTGCGGAAGCTGCTTATAGCGTCTCCCGGTCTGTTCTATCCTCCTTGTTCGTAAACGCCAAACGAGTTACACTCGTGCAATGAGTTCCCATCTAAGGCGTTCGTAAAGGAAACTTAGTGCATACAGTTTTTAAACTAGAGCTTTCGTATACAAAACTGAGTGCGATTAGTTTTAAACGAAATAAACCGATCTCTGCTAAGGTTTCGTCAGTTGTTTAGAAGATACAGGCTGCTTTCGTAAACGCCAAACGAGTTACACTCGTGCAATGAGTTTCCATATAAGACGTTCGTAAAGGAAACTGAGTGCATACAGTTTTTAAACTAGAGCGTTCGTATACAAAACTGAGTGCAATTAGTTTCAAACGAAATAAACTAATCTTTGCTAAGGTTTCGTCAGCTGTTTAGAAGATACACTTGCTGCACGTTGTTGTTGTTTTAAAATATCGTCTGTTGTTATGGAAAAGTATGTTGTTGTGAAAAGTATTTTACGTTTTCTAAAGCTGCAAATATTCTTTTTTCGAGGAGGAAATTCATGCGCACGTTAGAAAATACTACGAAGGTACATAATTTTTCAAAGGTAATGATTTTCTTGTATTTTTCATTTTAACAAATTCAAAAATGCATATTTTAGTGTTGAGATAGAAGTTAATTTAATCCGTTATTAGCGAAATTTGAACTTCTCTTGCTAAATACTTTTGAAAAAATGATGTTTAAGTTGAAATTTCTAAATTTTGTGCACTTCAATTATGGCCACTCTTTCTTTTAAAAATCCTGTTGATTTTATATTGCGTATGTACTAAAAACTCTCCTCAGAAAAATTAACGCATTCGGGAATCGTAAACAAACACGTCTCCTAGGCGACGAAACTAAATAAACTGAAGTTGTTCGTAAAGTCAAAGGAAACTGATAACCACTGACAGCACTAAACACACGCATTCCAGTTTTCTTACGAAAACTCGTGCAACGAGTTTGTCGTTTACGAATGCAGCCACACTTGCTGCACGTTGTTGTTGTTTTCAAATGGCGTCCGTTGTTATGGAAAAGTATGTTGTTGTGAAAAGTATTTTACGTTTTCTAAAGCTGCAAATATCATTTTTTCGAGGAGGAAATTCGTGCGTACGTTAATAAATGCTACGAAGGTACATAATGGCTGCATTCGTAAACGACAAACTCGTTGCACGAGTTTTCGTAAGAAAACTGGAATGCGTATGTTTAGTGCTGTCAGTGCTTATCAGTTTCTTTTGACTTTACGAACAACTTCAGTTTTTTTAGTTTCGTCGCCTAGGAGACGTGTTTGTTTACAATTCCCGAATGCGTTAATTTTACTGAGGAGAGTTTTTAGTACACGCTGAATATAAAATCAACAGGATTTTTAAAAGAAAGAGTGGCCATAATTGAAGTGCACAGATCAAAATTTAGAAATTTCAACTTAAACTTCATTTTTCTAAAGTATTTAGCAAGAGAAGTTCAAATTTCGCTATAATAACGGTTTAAATCAACTTCAATCTCAACACTATAATATGCATTTTGGAATTTACTAAAATGAAAAATAGAAGAACATTATTACCTTTGAAAAATTATGTACCTTCGTAACATTTTCTAACGTACGCATGAATTTCCTCCTCGAAAAAACAACATTTGAAGCTTTAGCAAACGTAAAATGCTTTTCGCAACAACATACTTTTCCATAACAACGGATGCCATTTGAAAACAGCAACAACGTGCAGCAAGTGTATCTTCTAAACAACGGAACGAACTTGATATGCTTTCAGTTTACTTCGTTTGAAACTAATCGCACTCAGTTTTGTATACGAACGCTCTAGCTTTTAAACTGAATGCACTCAATTTCCTTTACGAACATCTTAGATAGAAACTCGTTACACGAGTACAACTCGTTTGGCGTTTACGATTGCGGCCAATTTTTCAAAGGTAATCATTTTCTTGCATTTTTCATTTTAGTAAATTCAAAAATGCATGTTTTAGTGTTGAGATTGAAGTTGATTTAATCCGTTATTATAGAGAAATTTGAACTTCTCTTGCTAAATACTTTTGAAAAAATGAAGTTGAAATTTCTAAATTTTGATTTGTGCACTTCACACACTTGTCCATGCGTGACACATCTTGGGCAAGTGCAGGGGCGTAGCCAGAAAATTTTCATGGGGGGGGGGGTTACGACTACTACAACTCATATATATGTATAGGTGCGTGTGATAATGTAGTGAAGTATATACATTTTGTATGGCAAAAAATTCCTCATGGGGGGGGTTATGACCCCCCTAACCCCCCCCCCTTCGCTACGCCCCTGCATAAAACACATATTCGGAACTAAAATCTATATTAAAATCGCGTACTAACACTATTTTACAATCTTCGCCATGCAATTACATGCCATACATATTTTCACTATACTTTCCTAGTTTCTAGCCAAACTCGGAAGATGTCGACAATCTTGGATCGCTTTTGAAGATATTTTTTGGCAGCAAACTTGGCGATGAGTTATCAAAAATGGCATACCTTGAGCGAAATTCAAGATTTTAACACCCTCTCCCCACCTGTGCATTATCTGGCAAACACATTTGAAAAGATCTTCACCGTGACAGTTCATGCCTGCAAAACCCGTCTACAAATCATGTCAACAAAAACCTAGGACTAAACGAAATAGCACACTGGTGCTAATAAAATGAAAATTTTCTTTTCACATTACAGGTGAGTTTCAATAAATTGGGTATTATATCGGGGCGTAGCTGGAGGAGAAAATAGCAGAATTCTTCCTGCATTTCATGCGAAATTTTTTAAATTGGGTAAATTATTGAATTAAAATTAAACTAATTAAAAAGTGAGATCAATAAAATACATATGAAAATTTCCACTCCTAATGTAAAAATTCACAAAAAGATTTTGAAAAGAGTCCAACGAGGAGAGAGAGAGAGAGAGAGAGAGAGAGAGAAAAGCACTATTTTCAGCGAACATTATAGCTTCAGGTGAAATAAGCTGTAGTTTAAGCGGTTTGCATCGATTTTCAATTATTTATTTATTTTCTTAATTGGTCGGTTTGTTTTCCCCCTCCTCAGGTCAACAGTTTACCCTAAATTTAGGCGGTTGGCATAAATTTTGATTGAACTTCCTGAAGTCACGCTTAAAAGTTTAAAACACCGACAACATGATTCATAAATTAGTAATTCTAATGAAATATTTTCAAATGAAAATAGGGAGTTATTCTTCATCTTTGAAAGAAATAAAACGCAAGCAGAGAAAAATAAATAAAGAAATAAATATTGATGTACAATTATTGAAAGTGCAATTTTGCACTTGAAATCCGCTTTATCAGGTGCAATTTTATTATTTATCCGTATCACAATGTTAGAGTGAATAAGTTGCTATTTAAGAAACTAGTTTCAGAAATGTTATTTTACTCACCATCACCAAAATGCATTACTTGCGCCTATTAATGGTAAAAGTTCACAAGGAAAATTTACATTGCAACAAAAAATAAGTAAAGGCACAAATAGTAATATTTTTGGGCATGTCCATGATGTATGAGAAAAAAAAAATATTTCATAAATGGCATCCATTTTCAGGAGTGATAACGGACATATGTTGTTATTTTGTCAGGCTAAGCTTCGATATACCCCCTACCTTTTTTTCGCGCCAAAGATTACGTTTTTTCTGCCAAGCTTGGCGATAAAAGAGATTTTCTGGTTTCCTAAACGAATTTCATTGGCGAGAATGGGGGGAGGCTATTTATGGCAACCTAGGCCGGCCGGCCAATGACAGAGCGCCGTGATGCAATAGCTCCTGCACGTGGAAGCTTGTGTGAACTTTTTTTCACATTTAGAGAGAGGTAGTAAGTTGACCGAAAGCGCTTCTGCAAAGGTACTGTGATCTTTCGATATTTTACTGTACTTTTTTTTATATTTTTGGTTAGGATTTTATGATTTTTTAAGAACCTCCGTAGCTAATGTAATTGAAAATTATCAGGGTATTTTTGAACAAAATTTAACGTTAAAGTTGTCTGATAAATCCCACGTGTGGGAAGAAAGGTGTAGCTAATATAATTTTTGTTATGAGCTATTTGTTAGTGGACCAGGAGAAGTTTTTGGATTTTTTGAGGGAGACATCCTTTCGGAGTGTGAGCTTAACCTTTCCGAGATATTTTTGCTAACATATAATATTGTTTCGCGTTATACATCGCGGTAACTGTGTACTATTTGTACAGGCGAATGGCTTCACAGTTTTTGGCTTTTTCTTAAAACGCTCTACTCGATTTCTTATTTTTCCCGACTACCTTTTTCGTAAAAAAAAAACGGGGGGGGGGGGGGTTGAGGGGGGCAGAGCCCCCCTCAACCTCCCCGTTTATTCCATTTATATCCCTCCTATCCCATTATTTGTGCAATTTAGGTTTTTCAAATTTTTAACCCTAAATTCTTGTTAGAAAACGCGATTTCTGTGTCCATCAATTCTTAATTCAATTTCCTTGAATTTATTCGTGTTTAGATAACCCTTAATTATTTCTACAATTTTTCTATTTCTAATTTCTTGTTCGAAAACGCGAATTCTACATTCATGAATTCTTAAATTTTCTTGGTTTTATTGTTGTTTACATTCTTAACCCTAAATTTTTTGTAGAATTTTTCTAATTCTCATAGTTTTTTTCGGTTCTGAAAACGTTGCTTCGCGGCCATTTTTACATTTTAACCCTAAATTTTTTGTGGAAATCTTCTAATTCATATAGTTTTTCCGCTTTCGGAAGTGGTTTCACGGCCATTTTTTTATTTTTCGCGCCGTCGAAACGGAATTTTTGGCCACTTCTCTTCCGTTTTTGGCGCCGTTGAAAACGGCCTTGGCGCCAAAAAAAGTCGCCAAAAATCAAGGTAGGGGGTATATCGAAGGTGCGCCTTTTGTCATTGGTGGCGGATCCGTGGGAGGAGCAAGGAGACTTTAGACCCATCCCTCCTTCGAAAAGATTACTGAAGGTTTTGCATCATTGTAACCTTTTGTAAAGCTTTTCTAAAACATGCTCGATCATTGGAGCCGTGTTGTAAGTAGCGGATAAGATTTTTCTGTACGCTAACAGACTGCTATTAGCAATCAAACAACAAACCCAGAATTAAAAATCTCAATTAAAAGTTTTAAAATTAAAATTCTATCTTGAGTGACATAATAAAGTTTGAAGGAAGTCCAGCCAGTCTGCTGAAAAATCAGTAGTTTTCGAGATATTTAAGAAATTACCAATATATATATATATATATATATACCCAGGACTCAGATAAGTTTACAGGGTTTAAGTGTAACAATCGAACAACAAATCTTACATTTAAAAGAGCATGTCATTATTTAAAAAAAAAAAAAACTTTTTAATATATCTCTTGTTTTGAATAAATGAGCTCATTTTTTAAATTTATATTAATCAGCTCCTATAAATATCATTTACAATACTTAAAGGTAACATTTCGCTTTATTCTAAGTTCTCATTATGTTTCAATTCTATTTTTTCTTTCTTCTTTTTTCTTTATTCATTTTTTTAATTAGTCCCTCCAAAAAGAATTCTGTGTCCGTCAAGGTTTGTTATTACAACACAGCAACAACAAAAATTGCACGCCTACTGCATTCAAAAATTGTTTTATTTTCCAGGAAAGCATAGTTGTGAGTATTATTCATTTAAGATATCAAATGAAACTTTGTTTTTGTCATGGAAGTCGTATCCCAATAAACTGTGTTCGAGATCGGGGCGCAGCCGTTGAGGAGATGGTAGAATATTACCCACTTTTCAAACCAGTCTTTTATAAGTTTTCTCATCAGTTAAAGTGAGAAATACAAAAAAGGAAAGAAATATAGAGAGTGTGAAAAACATTGACTTCGATTTTTATTTCTTATATATTCATCATAGACATCTATAATGGGTTAGAAATTTCCAAGAAAAAGGTAGAAGTTTATGGAATCTATTAAATTTTCAGTCGATTAAGTTTAATTTAAATAAATGCAAAAATTGAATGTTCATCCAGGCCCCGCACAAAAATATTCCCAATTGAAAATATAGCTTGGGTAATTCACCTCCCATAAATTAAAGAGGTCTCGGGTATTTTCTTTTCAGACGCCTAAGCTATGTCGCCCTTGTGTCCCATGTCAGAGCCGGTTGTCTACCTCCTTCTCCTTTGCTGTAACGTCTGCGGGGGAACTGCTTTTTGCAATGACCCGCCCATTTAAGATAAATCATGTTAAAAAGCTTCCAGAACGACCCTAACTAATGGAGCATTTTTGTATATTTAAAAGTACTAGCATTCATTTCTGGTATAATTAAATACTAAAAATCGATACATTGTATCTTTTTTTTCTTCTTCTTCAGATTCATGGGAACGGACCCCAGTTTCTTTTTGCATAATAATGTTGACATGTAAAACTGAATTTTAAAAAACAAAAACAAGAAAATAAAAAAAGAAGTTTATAAATGTTTTTTAAAATCTTTCTAGTTGGAAGAACATATGTCGAAGGGGAAAAAAATCAAATAAGAAAATTTCGCGTAGACCCTATGATGAATTTCAAATTTCTCTGGAAAAAATTTAAAATATATTCACGAATACGTATTTTTCTAAATATCTTATGTTCAATTATTACGGGGATGGCTGCAGCCCTATCGGCCACACCCTGGCTACGCCCCTGAAAGGAATCTTGCAATTCTAATGCTGGCATGCCGGTTGAGTTTTGATAAGAAGAGAGCATTATTTAAAAGGTATAAAAAAAAGAAAGAAAACCCCGTACCCGACATTCCTTGAAATTTTTTTATTATTACTTAAAAAGAGTTCAAGATAAAACTTGTAATTTACAGTTTTCACAACTTTCTCTCGTAATACATTTTTCGAAGTAACGGGAGCGATCCTTTGAAGCAGAACGAGACGACACGTCCCGCCCTAAAAATAAATGCTGAATTCTACGAAATGTGGAATTAAGTGGTCGCAGGATCTAGACAGGCCTCCATCGAGTGAAGCCGAAAAAACATATAAAACACAGGATACGTTGCGCGAAGTGATCCAATGCACCAAGGGACGTAGGAACCGGGTGACCTGTGTCTCCCCTGAAATATTTCAGACGGGCTAAGATCCCCAGGAGAAATTGTCGCATCACATCTGTTTACGTGGTACATTTTTTACCTCAAACCTGATATCCAAAATGTAGTCTACTTTATCTAGGAATTTCAAACATTTTAAACAACATACAGAGGAGCGAGAAGAGGTTTGAGCGTACTTGTTTGTTCCTTCACATTTTTTCTCAATGTTTCAAACCTTTCCATTCAGATTCAAGGATAAAAGTAGAGGAATAATTAAAGTGGTTGATGTAAGTAAAAACTTTGTATAAATAACACTCATAAAAAAGTACTTATAAATCGTTACGATCGTTTCGGGGGAAAAAATCTTAGGCCTGCTCCAGCCGTTAGTGCACAGTCTCAGAGAATTGTATGAACGATCGTATCAATTGATAAATGGATCTTTTTCAAAATTGGGAGCTAGTTGGAAATTCAAGAAGCAAAAATACAATTTAAAAATATAAGTATTTATTTCCATAGTACAAAACATACCTCGTTTCTGAACATTGTTTGAGTATTATCAATGAATAACGATGCAATTTACAATTTAGCTGAATCCTGAAATAAGTATAGGGACGAAGCTTTCATTATGATACATTTTCAGTATATAGAACTGTAATGCGTATTTATAAATTGACAATGTTTCGAATTTTTATTTTCGTTATTTTTCTATCAACAATTGAGAATATATATATATGTATTTATATATATATATATATATATTCAGGGGCGTAGCCAGAAATTTTTCATGGGGGGGGTTTATGACTACTGTAACTCATATATATGTATACGTGTGTGTGATAATGTAGAGAAGAACATACATTTTGTATGGCAAAAAATTCCTCATGGGGGGGGGGTTATGACCCCCCTAACCCCCCCCTTGGCTACGCCTCTGGGCAAGTGTGTCACGCATTAACATACTTATCCATTTTATTCCTATTTCTGATCCAACTCATCCATAATACATCCATGTCTATACATAGACATCCATAAGACATCTATTTATGGACATAATCTGGAAAATCCAGAATATGTCCATGAATAGACCAAAACTAGAATTAGAATATCCAGAATAAGTCCATTTATGGACGTATTCCAGATGATCCACACTATGTCAGTGATACGACATAAAATGGATGTGTGTATAAGTCCAGAAATGGGCAAAATATGGAAAAGTTACTTTTTTGTCATTGATTTTCATTTTACCCAATACTATACTTACGACACATGAAATTATTATACTTTATGTTTTTATTGATATTACATTTTACCCCAAAACAGTTTAACATTTAAAATACCTTTTATGTATTATTATTTCCTTTAAAAGCGGTATTGTGTAAAAAGAAACTCATACCCAGACAGCACAAACTTGTCCAGAACATGTCCATATGATACCATGGACAAGTTCGGGACATAACTGACATCCCCAAATTTGTCTATATCTTGTCCATAATACGCCTCAAACTTGTCACTATGGCACAGTACGGCGTCCATAATGATATCCTCTGGACAAAATATAGACATCCATATGGACATCCAGAACTTATCTATATGGACATGTTATGGACATCCATAATTCCATCCAGAATATGTCCATAAAAAGACATTCTGTGGATATTTATCTCATATCCACAGATTATTTTTATGCTATGGATAAGTTACTACCATAAAGGAACAGAAGTATCTGTGTTATCAGTAATTTCTGAAATGGAGATATTAAAAGTACTGCTTGTAGGATCACACATATTTGAATCTTCAATAATATTTTCACCGATCCTATTTTCAAATTCATTACGAAAATAATTATAATCGTGCACATTAATATGCTATGATTCAATATCATTTACGTTACATTTAGCTTCAATAAGGAATAATTCATCATTAACTTCTTGTTCAACATTTCGCCATTCCTGACGAGTCGACTTAATTTTTTTATTAAAATACATATTGAGTCAAAAAGTTGTACATTACCTCGTAGTGCAAAGAACAGTGATATAAGCATGCAATATGCAAGAAGTGCGCATAAAAATGTTATAATTAGCTGACAAGGAAACAGTTTATTAAAAACAACGTGCACACAAAAATGTTACTGCGCATGATCAAACAAATTAAGCCAATAAGAGTTTGTCGCCGATAGATTTTCCCATTTATGTCATAAAATAGACATGATTCGGATGTTTAGATGTCCAATTCATTTCATATTACAGACATAATATGGAGTTCCCCGTTTTTGTCGTAATAAGACTTAATTAGGGTGTGACATGCCCCAATCATGTCTTATTCTAGACATATTATGGGTTTTCCCAAAGATGTCGCTAAAATGATGTCCAGGAGATATCTTATCATAGAAGTTCTAAAGGTCTAGAAGGTCGTAAAAGGTCTATAAATAGACAAACACGTCCATTATTACGTCCATATGCATGTCTGTAAGACGTCATATGGGCGTCCTATAGTACCATATTGACGTAAAATGGACAAGAATTGGACGAATCCTGGATGTTTAATGGACATGTCAGCTTGTCTATATGATGTCTTTTAGGCGTGTTCTGGACAAGTTTGTGCTATCTGGGTAGTATGTACTAAAAACTCCCCTCAGCAAAATTAACGCATTCGGGAATTGTAAACAAACACGTCTCCTAGGCGACGAAACTAAATAAACTGAAGTTGTTCGTAGTCAAAGGAAACTGATAGCCACTGACAACACTTGCCACACGCATATTCACAATACCCACAAGGTGTTTCAAATGAATGCTCCTGATTGGCTAAACAAATCACAAGTGTAATGACTAGCTTTGGCAGTTTATCGCCAGTAAGCACCCTGTAGATTTTAGCAGTTTATCGCCAATATGTACCCTGTAGCCCTGCAGGTTTTAATCCGGGTTCTTGTTATGACTGTTCTGTCTGACGATCGTCCGTAATGTTAGCATTTTTTAGCCGTGTACTAGTACTAGTGGGTTTTTTCAATATTTTTTAATGTGATAATGAGTACTTTAATAAAAAATATTAAATTATAAAATGTGCTTTACTTTTGTTTTATAAATTGTTAATTATTAATTTATAGTGTAATTTTTAAACATGTTTTATGATGCGGTATAATTTTGCATGATAACTTTTAGAATTAGTAATCAATTTAAATCTTATCAACAAAGATAATATTCCATTGCCGAGCCGACTCAAAGCCCACTACAAGACGTTCACCCTTCACCGTCACTAACTCAAAGCAAATGGCAAATGCATACAACGCCAACGCCAAGTCGTATAGGTGGATTCATATCTGCCGCGCCGCACCGCAACCATTCCGTACTGTTTCGCCGTTTAGGACCGTTGGCTGTCCGCGCGGCGAGCTTGCGGTGCCGCAAGTAAATACACCAATACTCTTCTGTAATTGGCTGTAGCTGTAAAAGCTCTTCTGTAATTGGCTGTAGCTTTGCGGTCGCTGCGGAATACCTGTTCTCGCCAGATAATGCGTAAACCCTCGGCGCTCGCCGCGCGGGCGCCGTGTTGCTACGCCACGTGACGTCATTGCGGAGTCTTTTCAGAGGCTGACGCAGTTTCGCCTGTCTGCCGCTTCCCGATGATCGTCCTAAAGCCTCTTAAGGCCGGCACTCATTCAGCGTGCGTTTCAGTACGCTATAATGGGAAGTCTATGTATTTTTCCGTATCTCCAAGACGCATTGCGGAGAAAAGTTGTCCCATTGTGTGATGGGGGTGGTTTTGTGGTTTCACGCGTTATCCTTTGGCGGCGAATCCCGACGGGCCATTAAAAGTCAATAAATCCTTGGCCCCTGCACTGTATCCCCCCCTTGTACAATGCCTTGACCATTAAAAAAAAACCCCGCTGCGACCGAAAAAACGCTGCATGTGTGCCAGCCTTAAGTCCGTGTTGCCGAGATATTTCTAACTTAGGGCGACCAATCAGAAGACTCTCCTCCAGACAACCTTGTGGGTATTGTGAATATGCTAAACGCATGCATTCTAGTTTTCTTACGAAAACTCGTGCTACGAGTTTGTCGTTCACGAACGCAGCCATTGTATAATATTTTCAAGTTGATACTTCAATATGATGCTTGTAATGTATTTATTTTAAAAGCAGTCTAAAAATAACTGATCTAATATCTATCAAAAACTATGGCTCTATTTACACATTTTTTAATTTATAGCATTTTATTATTTGGTTGGTTGGTTGGTTGGTTTGGGGACATGTGCTTCATCCTAACAGGACGGCTTCGTCCCATCATTTTATTATAAATTATTATCACTCTGTTGCATACGAATGGCAACAGTACTGATATTACGTATTGGGTGATTGGGTGGTTGAATTGGATGAGTGTACCAGGGGCATTTGACCAATAATACTATTTTCCTTGGAATGTACATGTTTTGATCAGGATTTTAAGTTCTGTCGTCAATAGGCGTTGTCTATTGCTTTCTAATACTATATCATTTTGACGATTTAGATTTCAGGTGTTGTGACTTTACTGTACTTTTTTTTTTCTTTTTTACTGCTTCCTTGCATGTCGTTATTTTGATATCTAGAACTGTCAAAATGAGCATGGGTTGTCTATATTTTCATTTGTTTGAATTTATCAATGAGACAGATCATCCAACCCTTGATCTATTTAAAGAAAAAAAAAATCGTAGCATTTTAGATCATAAATATCGTATCATTAATATTATTTTGTAACCATACACAAATGTTTAGACTGTCAATAAATGCATGAGAACATTTTCGATGCATCCATATGTCATTAATATCCAAACTTTGACATGAAATTATTCGTGAGCCAAATTTGGAAGCTTAATTAGTTTTGTATTTATGCTATTTGCTTTGCATATTTTGAGTCTTGCTCTAAGGCCATCGATACTTGCAGAATTGTTATGATGTCAATATTTTATACTAATATATATTTATATATTTAAGGAAGAAATTTGAACGCTGAAGGTTTTTTAAAATTTATTCCCTATTTTTGCCTTCTTTGTTAAATGTTTTCCATACCATACAATATCATTTAAATTAATGTACATATTTTTGATGACCTAATCTTTACCTTGCAACTTGTTTTTTTTTTTTTAAATAAATAATTTAGCTCGTTTTAAATACACAACATATTTTGTGCGAAATTGTCTAATCGTCACTGTTTAAGTGTGTGCCCTCATAGTTGTCTTTCTACCGGTAAAATCTGGTTTTTACCAGGATAGTAAAAATTGGATTTTGTGGGGAAAAAGCAGTAAAAATCCTAAAAGTGGTCATAATCAGGGAAGATATTGAGATGTGCCAATACAATAAACTCTGCTAGTCATTTATATGTACTTTAATATGTATAATCAGAATGTAAAGGATTAGCCAATTCTCTAAAGTTCTCATACATTACTTTAATTGTAGAGATTTCCTATGAATAAATAGATACATGATAACATGTGACATTTTTACATTGATTTTTTTATTTGTTCTTTTTCATATCCTGATAAAAAAAAAAAAACAAATAAAGAATATAGCAATTAGCATTTAAAAATCAAATGTTAATTAATATTATCTTATTTTACATCCTTTAAAAAAATTAATTATATGCACAATGTTATTATCTAACAGATTATATAATTATTAGAAACCTGTAAAGTGTGTGACAACTGTTGTCTTGTACAAGGTATTTTATATCTTTTAATAATTTTTTATATTTATTTATGCAAAAAATACATTTATGTTCTTATTTATTGAGTGATTTTTAAGTGATTAACTTTTCAAGCATATTTATACTTGTTTTGTATTTTTAGGATATTTCATTTGATACTTTAGAAAATGTCTAGCAGAAAAGCTAGAGGTCGTGGCACGACCAAAAAGCGTGCTCAGCGCGCTACTTCTAATGTGTTTGCAATGCTGGATCAAGCACAAATACAAGAGTTTAAAGAAGCTTTTAATATGATTGATCAAAACCGTGATGGATTTATTGATAAAGATGACCTACAAGAAATGCTTGCTTCTTTAGGTGAATATTTTGATAGAAATTTAGTAAAATTTTTTTATCTTATATTTGTTATATTTTCTGGTTATTACATTAGATTTCACTTGTGGCATTTTACTGGATCAAAAGTATCATAACATCTTACATTATTGGATGATCAGGAAGAATACTGCAAGCAGGGCAGGTTGAGTTGACGCCTTTTTTTTGGCACTAAGGTCTAACCTTGCCGACATTTTCTTCTCACCAAACAAAACATAAACATACGTACATACATAGGAAACAAAATACTCCAAACTATAAAACACTTATCTAAACACCTTATTAAAACATATACATATTTCAGTTAGAGATAGTTAATTTTTCCATTTGTTTGATTAAAAGTTTAGTGCAGATGTATGCACTTTTACTTTCCGATTTGTAGGTTTTCTGTTTTGTTGTTTATTTATTCTAAGAACACTGGGCATTGTTTTTGTTTAATTGTTGAATTTAGCATTGCAAGCATCTTTTTACTGTGGAACTGTAATTTTGAAAGATAAATAAATAAAAATGAAAATCAGTTATTCCATGCTTTAAAGTAAGACAACTAGTCAGTTTTTGAGTCAAAAACTGTTTTAATGTTCTGTATTCCGCTGACAATACCAGATATCGTTGCATCTAATAAAGAGAAGAGATACAGTGCATATGTGCTGCTCTGGATAATTTGGAAGATTTATTTATGTACAGTGGAAATAATATGTAAAACAGATGCAATCATACCAAAATCAGAGTATTTTTAAAGATTAGTTTTTTTTATTTGTACCACATTCATACATTTGTATTTTCAGAGTTTTAATAATTTTAGAAATTATTTCAGTTTTCATTTGATTACAGCGTTCAACGATTTAAGTAACAAAATTGGGCATTGTTACTATGGTAGCTAAATGGCAGTATTAAAAACAGAAAATAAAATTTATAACTCTCTGATGTCATTTTTATTTCATGTGTTTAAAAATGCATTAGTAATTTGAGTACTATTTAATATTAAAGAAAAAATCACCATGATTAAGAGTGCCGCATCATGAAACATGGATCTAGGTAAGAAAAAATCAATAATTTACAATACTAAAATTTTGCTGTGACAGTGACATATAGATAAACATATAACTAAAATATATTTAATGATTTCTTTCTCTCCTCCCCCCTCCTCCATTTGTATTTGTTGGTGTAACAATCCTCATTCTGTGCAAAGACAAGTACTTTAGCTAGTGGAAGTATATTTTGGTTTTATTCCTCAATTCAAAAAAAATCTTAAGGGTGTTGCTCTAAGAACTGAAATCTCCTTCATAGACTTTATGCATAAAGAAAAATAAACTAATTCTGCCAGAGACTCGAAAACAATTCGGGATGATTCTTCATAAGCTGCACTACACACCATAATAAATGAAACAACAGTGCCTTTTGTGAAACTTTTTGAAAAAAATTCTTCAACATAGAAACAGTGACACATCCTGCTAAATTTTCATTTTTAATGGATTTCTGAAAGTTTCATGCCTGATACAGGCTTACCATTTATTGCTATGTACCCCGAAAGCAGAAAGTGGGTAAAAGTGCGACGTACGCCGCAGAACAATCACAGTCTTTGCAGAACATTTCATCCTTAAAAACAAAGAAGATATAAAATGATATGTTCTGCAAAGTAATTAAAGCAATGTGCCCTTTATGCCATGTCTTCTCTCTTTACTTTTTGCACAACTTTTATACCTATTTTGCATTTTAGCGTGGTCTGTCAGACTTTGTCAAAATACCTGCAGAACATTTGCAACTGTTTGAAGTTATGTTGCAGAACACTGGATATAATTCTGCTCCTGGGCTATGTACATAAATAGTTACCGTATTTACCCATGTGTAAGTCGAAAAATTTTGGACAGAAAAGAGGCTTTAAAGTGGGGGATTGACATATATGTGGGTCCTTATTTTTTTTTTATTTTATTATTTTTTTTTTTTAAATCAGAAGTCAAAAATGCTCCCTTGAAAGACAATTATTCTGTTCACGCATTCCTTAACCCTCCAAGCGGCTGAGACGCAAAATCCCATTCACTTCATTCCAGTTTTCACTGCAATGCATCTATAATTTAAATTATTTATAACACCAAGGCATCATAAAACTATTTCGATATTAAAGCTTATGGGTATTTTAGGAGTTAACTTTTTAATAATTACAAATCTTCCTATCAAAATTTTATTTTTTAAATAATTTTAAAGCTGCATAAAAAATTTGCAGTGAAAACAACTTTACATTATTTGCCCATTTCCAAGACGCTCAGAGGGTTAATAAAGTGACATCGATTTCCATACCAGGAAGAATGTACCGATACAGAGATTGAAAACGTGTCATCATGATGAGCCGATGATGACGAAGAACT
This sequence comes from Cheiracanthium punctorium, assembly GCA_038373885.1. Classification (NCBI taxonomy): domain Eukaryota; kingdom Metazoa; phylum Arthropoda; class Arachnida; order Araneae; family Cheiracanthiidae; genus Cheiracanthium; species Cheiracanthium punctorium. The sequence continues at coordinate 33,951 of JAWZYV010012898.1, forward strand.
TTCATGAATTGTTTGAGTCCAATACTGAATCCGATCTTGAATCAGTTTAACTTTGTACATTATTGCATTACCCTATCTCATTTGTGTCATATTACTATTATTATTAATTATCAGTTTAATTTTTTATACTACTTTTGCATATTATTATCTTTATTATTATATATTTAGTACTTTTTCTTTCATCCAGATGATTTTGAATAAATGTGTTTAAAAAAAAAAAAAAAATTAAATTTCTTGATTGGGAAATTGGTGGGTCGACTTATACACGGGATTTTAAAAAATTCAAATTTCTTGATCACGAAAGTAGGAGGGTCGACTTATACGCGTGCAAATACGGTAGTTTATTTATATTTATGCTCCAAAATTACATGAATTCCTTTGAAATACACTGTTATTTGAATTGATAACACCTTGTTTTTGTGAAAAAATGTTTTGATCGTAATCTTCTGTTTGAGACAATTTTTATTTGTTTATATAAGCTTGTTTTATTGTATATTCTCAAATATTAAATACACAAATTAAAAATATAAGAAAATACTGTAAATTTGCTTTTGCGTGTATGTGCTGTGTAATCCTTGATGTTGGTTGTAAATGTTTTATTGTATCATATGGTGCCTGTTAAGTGTCACATTAAAGAGTTTGATCTTGATAGTTATAATCTATTTTCATTGAAAATTGCTCAGTTAGTGTACATTTATTTTATTTACAGCAAATTGTAAGGACATTAGTATGATTTTCTGAATGCTCTCTATTTAAAGGTAAAAATCCTGATGATGATTATTTAGACAACATGATGAAAGATGCACCTGGTCCTATAAATTTCACTATGTTTTTGACTCTTTTTGGAGAGCGTCTTCAAGGAACAGATCCAGAAGATGTTATTAAAAATGCCTTTGCATGTTTTGATGAAGAAAACACTGGCCGAATTAATGAAGAGCGACTAAGGGAACTACTTACAACAATGGGTGATAGATTTACTGATGAAGATGTATGTTTCATATCTAATAATTTATTAAATATAATTAGAACTTTTTCCCCTGAAAAATCTTAATTTTTAAAAATGCAAATTGTTTCCTCTCTTTCTGCATTTTATGTTAATTTCTTAATGACAATAAAAAGTGTCTATTTGTAAATGTAACTTGTAAAATAAGAAAAACATTTAACAAAAAACTAGTGTTAAAAGGTAAAATTAGTTTAAAACTTTCTGAAATAACACATGTAAAAGACACAGCAATTTAAGATACAAAAGGTTACCATTCTTCAATTGCAAAAGAAGGTCTACTATCCTCACAAGTAGAGAGGTTTCTATCTGTATTATCTTTTGTATTTTTTCAGAAATTTATTTAAAATAACCTGTTACTGAGAGTTTGTGTAGTGTAAGCATATATTACCATATGGATGTTAAATTAGCTGATGACCTTAAGTTCTAATAATACTTTGTTCCTTCATTGTCACCAATATTTATCATGAATTGTTTTTCTTTTAGTTATATCTTATCCATTGAATTCACCTTTCTATTATTTAGTTCTTTTCAAATTTGCAAATCCTGATTTTCGCAAACTATATCTGCAAGTAAATATTTTGTGAACCAATATTTATATTTTTTCTTAAAGTTAGTAAAAAATACATCATTATTTGGCAAAAACTTTTCCAGTAGTGGTAAAAATGCCAAACATGGTCAGCAGTTTTTCTTCTTCAGTATTAAGTGTAACATTATTCACATATTCCAAAAAAAAAAAAAAATCGTTCCTTTAATTATTTAAACTACATATTTTTATTACTATAAGCTTGCTCTATTCATTTTATAGGATGAAACACTTGGTGGAAAATACATAAACTGATAGGTGGAAAAGTAAAGGAAGATAAGATGGAAAAAACATACCTAATATTCTAAAAAAGGCAGGGTGTTGATTATTTTGATTAAAAAAAATATTTGAATTAAATTGCACTTTTAAAAATTTAAATCAAGATTTTTCATTTTTATAAACATTGTAGAGAATGTAAATCACCTACACAGTTGTGTAGGTCAGGACTTAAAAGGCTATAATATATTGTTTTTAAGACTATAATATTTAAACGAACACACTACTTAATTGGTCTTTCATAACGTACATTTAAATTTCTGTGACCCACAGGCTGAAAGAAGTTGTACATAATAATGGTATTGTTATTGCATGTGATTGACATTTTTGTAAACTTTTTTAATTTGCAAATTAAGTAATTATAGTCAGGCGATTTTTGTATGCTTTCAAAATCATCCATTTGGGACAAAAAATTTTTTTTTTGCTTACCAAAGAAATATTTCATTTACAGATCAATAAATGGATCTTTACCAGCTGTCTACATTTTTTTATAAAGTACAATGAAAAACATTTAACACGAAACCAAGGGGACCGAATTATTTTTTTATGTTAAAAGATTCGTAGTAAATTGCATAGTAATTGTCTGTATCCAGACATAGATAATAACTATACGATAGATAACTATGCTATTTCGTTTTGTGTTAAACATTTTCGTGTTAAACGTATTTAACTGTAGTTAAACTTAATATTTTTTAAATTAATTATTTTTAACTTAAATACTTAATATTTTTTAAATTAATTTAATCTAATTATTTTTTAAAAGCTGATTTTATTTAAAAATTCAGATTTAAATTTAAAAAAATGATTTTCTCTAGACTCTAGTTCGATTCGTTATATTAATGCTATATATACCATTTGTCTTTTACAGGTTGATGAAATGTTTAGAGAAGCCCCTATTGATAAGAATGGCATGTTTAATTATTTGGAATTTACTAGGATTTTGAAGCATGGTGCTAAAGATAAAGATGACCAGTGATTGATCTGATAACATTCTGAAGAGATTATTTTTTTAAAAAACTTTGCTTAAGCCATTATTTGTGTTCCTGCTGTGACATTCTGTAGAAATTGCTTTTGAGCTCTTTCAAAACGTTCCACTGAAACAAGCCATTTTAAGATATATATTTTATATTTTTATACTCGTTTATAACAATCTGTGTTAAATAATTTTTTCAATAGATTCTACTTAGTCTTTAAAGAACTTCTTGTATAAGTACCTAATGTATTATACTTGAATCAAATATTAGCAAATTGGATTCATAAATAATGTAATTTTATAGTTAGCCAGCTAATGACTTTCATATCCTAGTCAGTAATTAATACACAATCTTTGATATCAAATACTTTTTTAATTATGTGACTTCATTATGCATTTAATTTTGTTATGTTTATGCTTTTTCATGTTTTGCTATTATGTTTATTAACCATTCTTTTACTTCATCTTTTGTATGTAATTTCAATTAATATTTCAGTGTATATTAGCTATCAATTTGAATTTGTGAAATTTATCACAACTTCAAATTTATTGTACATTGCAGTTTAAAATAATGCTAATTTGTGAATTTTTTTTTAGATTTTTATACTGTTATGTACTTAAAATTGTGATAATAAAATGCTAAAATAATATCTTGCTGTAAATCTGTTTACATTCATAATGAATAATGTTCATTCCCCCCCCCCCCCCTTTGTATCTTATGAATTTGAGTAACACATCGTACTAAGATTAAAATATTACAATTGATGTAGTAATATCTACCATTGCATGACAATATTTTTCCAGCTTAAATTGATCTATCACTGAAATATACTGATTTAATACAACATGTTTCCTAGTCTGTAAAATATGAGTTGCTTTCCTTCAGAGATAAAATTTAGTTATACCCTGCCTCAGAAAAAATAAATAAATAAATGAAATTTTGAATGCAAAGATCAATATTTCATTGAATTTGTAAATAAATTCAACTTAAACATTCCAAAATAAAACAATCAATAAGTTTTATTGAAAAGCAATAAAGTAGGGAAATACATATAATGACACACCTTCCCAAATTGTTTACACATTTAGTGTTTCCCTTATGTGTAATTATTTGCCTTAGAAACCCAAGAAATTTCTTGAAGTGAATTGTTGCAATAGATAAATGCATTGAAAATCCCTATGAAAATTCTGGTTATTAAAATGAAACTCATTCTCCTGATGTAAAAAATATGATGGAGTGTGTATTCTATTGAATTTTTGCTACATTGATTAATTCCGAAGATCGAACTTTTCAGACTGAGACTATTTCTTTTTCAGTGCGTGGTGTATTCTGTACATCATACAAAAGTTTTCCAGACGCAGTCGTCAACTTATAATAAGTCTGCAACAACAAGACTGACAAAACGTATCAAGGACACGTCAATGATAGGTTAGATGCACACGCAGCTGGGTGGGGAGGCATTCCAATCTTAATTATACTATGTTTACTGAGAAATGGTGTATATTATACACCAGCGCATGCAGTTAAAGGTTAATCCAATAAAACACGTACGATGGTGAAAATATCAAGGGGGTTAAATGTCTCAAAAATCCATATTATTTACTCGAATATGTTGCACATTAGTTTCCTGTAATTTATTTCCTGGCCACCTAATTCACCTGATCTTAATCCAATAAAACACATTTGGGATGTCATGGAGCAGCAACTCAGAGCTCAAACACCACCATGTGGTAATATTTCTGATTTGCATGATCACTGCTTGCGCAACTAGTTCACCCTGTTTCTAGCCATCTACCAAGAATTTGAGGCATCTATACCAAGGCAAATTGTACCTGTTTTGTGGCTCAAAGCATTATTAACCCTATAAGCGTGTAGTGTTTGCTCCCGCGTGTGCACGGCAGTGGGGGGTGTTTCTCGCGATAGTAGGAAAGTGTGAGCGGGTGTGCTGCATTGGAGATATATTCTCTTGCATGTTACAGTAAATAAAATCTAAAAAAAGAAATAACTAAGTAAAGATATGAATATGCAATTAAACATGCATACATTTTCTAGTAGTTTCTTTGGGTGTGATAAATTTTAAAGCGTGGAATGTTACAAAGAGCAACCTCACAGTCTAGACACCACATCGTTGTCTCCTTTCTACTCTTCTTACCGTTTTTATTAGAAGCATAGCAAGCAACACATCGTCTTGATGGTTCTCGTTTGCAGGGTGTAGCAGGTATATAGTCTGCAAAGTGTCTTCCTGTAAGATGCAATGGAGCATTTGCATCACTTTTTCTTCCCATATTTCCCATCATGGCTGTAGACACTTGGTATTTACGTAATATTTCTTCAATGACTGCAGTTCGAAAATCCAATATTTTTGTATTTTTTTTTTGTTACCTTGCTCTGTCGAATCAATGCATTGAAAAGACAATGATCAAGCTTATGCCTGAAAATTTTTTTGTAGTATACTTTCATTATTTTCTGCACTGTCTCATAATTTTGGTCCACTCTGTCCACACCTCCCATTGATAATTTGTAACCGATTACAACCTTTGGCTTTTCAACCCCTTTTCCATTACTAGAAACTCGCTCATTTCAATATTGTGGATTGTACTCAATAAATGAACATCTTTTTTATCTTCCCATTTCGTTGCAATTAGTTTTCCACTTTGAAAAGCAATAATGTCACCCTTTCTAAGTTTTGATGATTGCATTTCTTTTAGAACATCTTTGCATTTCACTCGAACTGTCCCATACGAGTCAGTTTTGAATTAAATAAGTTTATCACAAAGATCTGGTGACATATAAAAATTGTTGGCTGTAAGGCAGTATCCTTCGTTGAGCAAAGGTTGGATCAAACTTAGCACAGTTTGCGATGTAAGGTTTTCCTTGTTGAAGTCTGGGCTTAGAATCATCCCCTTTCCAGTATATAAAATGTAATTCTATTTGTAATCTGTGTCTGATTCACAGAGCATATAGAATTTCAATCCAAGTCTAGCTCTCTTCAAGGGTATATATTGTTTCCAAGAAAGCCTCCTTTTATGTAACAATCAAGCTTTCATCGATGCTAATGTCATGCTCAGGAGTATAGAGTTCAAAATTTTTCCAAAAGGAAACTGTAATTGGGCCATATTTTTCGAAGTATCCTGCAAGGATGAGTTTCTTCATCCATAGTTTCATTATTTGAAAAATACAGAAACTTGCTTATCAAAGAAAATCTTTTCTCTGACATAAATTTAGCAAAAAAAAGGAGTGCTCAAAATTTTCTTCTTTGACCAATACCAGGCTGTCACGGGCTTCAAAACAATACCCTGGAGTAAAAGAAGAGCTAAATAAATCCATATTTCGGATGCAGTTATCGGTTTCCACTTGTGCACTCGGGATCTAACTTTCAGTACACTTCTGTTCTTTCGCAAAAATTGTTCTGCATACATATTTGTTTCCTTTACTATAGTTTCCACCAATTCCTTAGTTATGAATAGTTGGAAAAAATCTAAGGAATTATCAATATCTTTTACCTGAAAATTTATTCCAGGCTTTCCATCAAATTGAAAATGTGGTGGAACTGGAGTTGGACTTGAACCATTCTCGCACCGAATCCAAATTATTTATTTCCTCATTTGATTCATAATTATCAATACTTGTACCGGAATCAGATCCACTTTCAAAGTCAGAATGATCCAAAATGTCATCTTCTGAATCACTGGAATCATTCGATAATAACAGTCTTTTCACTCAAAAGCGCCTAGAAACGTGCTCGCCATTTTTGAAGGGTTGCTGTCTGTTCAACCGAATCAAAGACAAGATTTGATAAAAACATTTACTTTATTTTTCTAAACATTTGCCTGAAAATACAACATTTCCAAATTACACTTACAGAATATGTGTTACACTTGTAACTAAATGAGCTGGATGCCAAAAGGTAGCTAAAGGTAACTTTGGATTCAATTAATTCATTTTAATTTTTCATTCACTTTAATTTTAATTAATTCATAATATAATTCATTTTAATTTTTAAGACCCCTTTCCTTTAGGGAAAAAAAATTGATACTTAACAATTAACCATGGCAACTTGCCATAAACCCTACATACCCTTGCAGGAGAGCTGCTAGTCACAGACCATCCCGATCTGAACTGAAAAACAAGAAGAAGTGAGGAGATACGAAACTTCCCGAGCTTATATACTAAGCTACATACCTAGCAGCCAATCAAAATGCGTCAAAAGATTTGCATATGTTGACGGACATTTAATTCTAGCTCAAGCAAAATTTGCATACGCAAAATATCGTAATCGTTCGCAAGTGCGAACGAGCAAAAAAAACTACTGAATGCCAAATTACAGGCAAACGAGGAACACCTCAACTTTGAGTTTTACGCGACACATCCAGTCATTTTGTAAACAATACCATGCAAGTACGCATTTAGGGAGAGAGGAAGAAACCGGGATGTTTCCAGGTTATACAATTAAAATTAAGCTGAGTATTTTGAGTTATATTTTAAAACTAAAGCTATTATACTTTTTAAGTAGTTTTAGGAGAAGGGAAAAGTTTAATTTTTACGAAAACGGAACTATTTTTAAAATGCTTATGAAATTTAATAATTACGATTTAATATTTAGTTTAAGCAGAGTTAAGTTTATTTTAAAAGACACATTTAAAATACATGGAACATCCAACAATTTTCATCAGACTGCGAAAATCAAACACACCAGTTTTCCCAAGAAATTATATTTCATTTTAAGGAACTACTATTGCCATCTAGTACAATTTTGGAAAACAAAGTATTTTCTTATAAGAATATAAGGATGTGACAAGATATTTCCGCCAAACATGTTGAAATGCTGACTTTAAAATTAGATGACGAGTAGGGCTCGTAAAACCGGGTATAGCATAACATTCCGATGACGATGCGAGTTCGTCAAGCACACTTAAATTGTTAAATAGGAGGTCATAATATTTTGGCTCTTCATTCTAAATGTATTAATACTCTAGAGTGGGGCAAAAAGCAGTTTTAATTACTATTAGGGATGCACCAAATACCATATTTTGCCGAATACCGAATATTTGGTTAAAATTTATTAAACTTACTAAACTGTTATTAAACTTTGATTATAATGATTAATTTAATTAGTTTTTTAAAAACTATTTAATATAGTATAAAGAAATTAAAACACTGCAAAATTTAATCACCTTTTGTGAAATGATGAAAATTGATTTTTTTTTTTTTTTTTAACCAGTGTATTACATAAAAAATTAACTGTTAATTCACTGTACATATTTATGAACACTTAATATTCTGAGTTTTTTGTCTGGTTACTGTTTCATATTTAAATTAGTAATAGTAAGTTAGTGCAATGTGTCATAAGATTTATGAAAAATCGAAAAGTTTCAAAATTTATATTTAACACCTGAGTGCTTACATTAAACTTACATTGATTAGTAAGTAACAATTTGGATTAGTTTTGTACTATGGTACTATTACTACAACTTTCATTCATTGTAAATATATATATATAACTAATAAGTAAAACACAAAGTATACTGCAAATATGACATACTCCGCATGAAAAAATATGTAACAGCAGATGCGAGAATTACAAACCTCAAGTGGGGGGGAAAAAAAAAAAATAGATTCTGAGCCAAATAAAGTACCATTAACCAATGTGATAATAGAATGGAATGGAAATCATAACCACTGGCACCATTGTCAGGAGCCATTACCAGTAGATTATAATTAAAGACAATCAAATTAGTAGGATTTCGGTTGTGTGGCATATCAAAAGAGATATTCACTCCACACGTTTTAGGCTCTATCTTACTATAAAAAAAGAAAACAATAAGAAATCGAAATAATAGAAAAAGTACTGAAAAATCGACATGCCAATCTGGAGTGGTAGTAAGCACATGTATGGCAAGCATAAAGTGTTGCCAAAATTAAAAATTTATGTTTGTATATATGTGTGTTTTCACGAATTGTCGGATATTTAAATTTGTTTACTATTCAGTTGCTAAATATTAAAGTAGACCAAACTGAATATTCGGTTTGTCTGCTGAATAGGCAGTATATCGAATACTAACCAAATATTTGGTGCATCCCTAATTACTATCATGCTATAGTAATGTAATTAGCTTAAAACGGGCCATATAGGAATCAATAAGAAATAGTCACTCAGTTCTTATTTGCGATAACATGGAAATTCTTGAAAAAAATCTCAAAAACTCTGGTAATTAAAAAAAATGTGTATGATTCCTGAGGCAGTTCTACTGAGGGATATCAGTTTTTAATTGCCCTTAAGTACTATACAGAAATTAAATCATGATTCAAATTTTAGAGACGTCTTGCTGTTATGTATATGAATCCTTTTCTTTCCCATTAATTTTTGTGCCGAACTTTTTCCCTTATATTTATATGTTTCCAAATTGACGAGAAATAGATGAATTTTTGTTGTGATACCTTCGGGCCGTGATAGTGTTTATCCATTAGAAAGGTTTTGTAACTTCAGCAGATCGGATTAATGTCTGCTGTGAAATTGTATTCCCATCCAGATATGTCAAGTTGCAGGATTTTTGAAATACAATGCATATTCGTCTGCTTAATCTGCCTCTTTATACATAACTAGTTCAATATACATTACAGTCAGACAGAAAGCTAAGATGCTCTACATTACTTTTATCTAGAGATACAACTTTCCTGAGAAGTTTGTTAGGCCCTTTTTTTAGTAAAGGAGAGTCAGAAACTACCAAGGTATTTAATTTTTACATAAATTATACAAAACCAAAGAATTTTTTAAAATCTCGTTCAAATCACCCGAAATTTGGGTTTGGGAAAATTATTCATGAATATTTAGGTGAACATTTTCTAAAAGAGCAGCTTTAAATTAGGAATCTTACTATGAATAACACATTTTTGTCTCGTGATATTTACATGTGTTATTTTTCAAGAGAAAGGTTTCAATATATTTGCAGTGTTAGTTAAATCTATTGGATTGCTGAAGAAGGCATTGAGATCACAAAGAAAGCAAGGTTAAAAAGTGAAAGAATAGTAGTCATAAATTCAAGGTTAAGCAAAATTGGATAGGGGTATACTGAATGATGTAAAATAGCTCAGAAAAGTAAAGACGCAAGCTGTCAAGGTATCCCAAGTGCTTACATTTTGTGCAGACTGAAAGACATATAATGTATGTTGTCACAAATCTAGAATAACTGTATGGAAGCTCCAATGGTTGAATGCTATGATTTTGTCATTAGAATTCGATCTATCAAAGAGGGCATCTGTGTGATACTTGCTGTATCACTTCTGTTATGTAGTAGCTCTGAACATTGCTTGAAGGGGGCTCAGAGGTATGTTTAAACAAAGTTGGAAAGGGGCTATTCATACCAATAATAGCAGACGTAGTACGTATTTATGCGATCATTGCTATCTTTTGTAATTTGTGTATGACTGCTGAAATGCAATCATTTGATGTGTTTTTTCCCTTTGAGCCATTGGAAAATGGTTTAAGCCAACATATATTTATATTCATATATCTGCTACTTTTTAAGGTAAAATCAAGTTTTGTATATCATCTTATTCATATATGGGGTACATTTTACTAATTGGGAATTTTTGTATATGGGAGCCTTAGAGAAATTTTAATTTTGCATTTATTTAGAATTAATCGTTTTGTAAATTTTAATAGATACCATAAAATTCTGTACTCTTTTTTACGTAACATTTTAATTTATTGTATATGTCTATGACTAATGATTAATAAAAACTTTGGCCAGTGCTTTTTTTTGGGGGGGGGGGGGCAGGGGCATCGTTTGTCCAGGATGTCCCAAAAAGGTCACAAGCTTTAATGCTTTATCTATTAGAGATAAGTGGGCAATGTAAATTGAAAAAAGAAAAAAAGTAAGAAAATATGAAACACTTTCAGATTTTATCTGCGCACTAAGATGCTATACGGTGTGTCCAGTGCTTACGGTGCCCAATGGCTATTTCCTAAACTGCTAGTCAGAGACACACTTGGTGCCAGATGCAAAAATTCTTTAAATTGCAAAATCTATTATATCAAATACAATCGAAGTCAATAAATCAATTTCTATAAAAATTACGAAATTTAAATTTTTATACGGTTCCCCAGTCCTATCAGTTATATTTAGAAAAATTTTCCTTATACAATTTAACGCACAATAAAAAAAAAATCGTCTTTCTACGTCCAAAATTCTCAGAGTTACAGCTGCTTAAAATTAGAGTTCTTTTCGGGATGCGGTTGTATATAAAATGAATTTGAGAAAAATTAATGTATATGGTTTTGAGCCTTATGATATTTATAAGCAATTTCATCAACCATTTTACGATTGTAGATTGCAAAATAGAGGACTAACGTTTAACTATGTGTATCCAATAAATTAACATAAAAATATAGCTTATACTGAAAATATAATTTTCTAAAGTTTTTAAATGAACTGGTGTTAAATAACTTAAAATACAAAAACAAGAGAATAAAACACTTCATTAAACATTAAATTAGAAAATGAAACATTTTAAAGTACGAATATGCATTTTAGAAACTTAGAATAATATTACAAATACTGTTAGCGTGACATTTGCTGGTATAGCTTCCTTTGGCTGCAATGCAAATACGCACCCATGTAGAAAACTCTCTTTGCATACTCGGTGTTACACATCTGCATGCTACACATATATACGATTTAGTAAGTCTGATTCTGGATAGATTTTTACAGAGCCTGACTGTAATCCTATGCTTAAAGCAGGGGGCGTAGCCAGGGTGGGGATATCGGGATATATCCCCAAGTTTTTGGATTAGTGATGAAATTTCGTCTATTTATACACATATAAGTTTCATATCCCCCCCCACCCACCCCCCCCCCCCCCTCCCCCGAAAAATTTTCCTGGCTACGTGCCTGGCTTAAAGATTAGTATTCTAAAATTAGTTTTGCTTCTTTCTCTGCATTATGCCAAATGAAATTATAATCCTATAATTTAGAATTTCAATATTTATATGGTCCCTTAAAGGTTTATCGTAGCGGGACATTTTTAAATGTGGAAAAGTGACTTAAGTCAAAATGTTTGCTAGCTTCATAACTCGATGAATTTTGATCGTAGAAGGGTGAATTTTTTTTTTAAAAAATATATATATATATATATATATCGCGCATGAAATTGTATAAGGAAAAGTTTTCTAAATATAGCTGATAGGACTGGGGAACGGTATAAAGATTGAGGTTTTGTAATTTTTGTAGGAATAGATTTATTGACTTCAATTGTTTTTGATATAATAGATTATACAATTTACAGGAATTTTGCGATTGGAACTATGTGTCTGACTAACAGTTTAGGAAATAGCATTGGGCACTGTTAGCCCTGGACACCCTGTATATTAAAAGCACATCATAATACATGTGTCTTCTCTATTTTCTTATCTTATGCCATATTAAGTTGGAAAGTGTATCATTATTCGTGAGTGTGCTGTATTTTTCTCCCATGTTCCATGAAACACATCTTTGTAAATCGAAATCTATCTAAAACTCACCTACTAAAACTATTTTACAATCTTTTTCAACATTGGCATAGCCAGAAATATTTTTCATGGGGGGGGGGAGGGCTTACGACTACTGCAACTCGTATATATGTATACGTGTGTGTGATAAGGGAGTGAAGAATATACATTTTGTATGGCAAAAAATTCCTCATGGGGGGGGTTGTTCCCCCCCCACCTTTTGGCTACGTCACTGTTAGTCAAGCATATTCCAACAGTACTTCACTGTTTTAAATACTATTAGGAATGTGCTTCGTAATCCATCAGTGTACCATGTTTGTCTTTGTTGGGTTGATTTCTACTTTAACGCCCCGACTCTCGCCAAAGTGGCGATCTTTAAACATATGCAGTTACCACGACGATTTTTTTGTATTTATGTGGCATCCTTAATTCATAATTAAAATGGCAATTTGGAACAACATGTAAGTAGCAGCATTCCATTTCTTATTTATTAATTTGGGTTGCCAATTAATGTCGTTTTAATAATTAGGTGTTTTCAAATTCCTTAACTGGTGCGTTTATCGCTAATTTGTTCACTTGAATTTTCATCTAATTCTTTTGGGAGTGTTGAAACTTGTGCATAACTCCTAGAGACCCATGACTGTAAGGTTCGCTAAAGTGCGGTGATTTTTTAGGTTTACGAGGATGGGGGCGTTAAAATAGGAATCAACTCTTTCTTGTTTCATAAAGCACATCTTTGGAATCGAAATCTATCTTAAAATCGCCTACTGAAACTTTTACAATCTTCGCCAAGCATATTCCAACTATACTTCACCATTTTAAATATTGTTTCGAACGGGGCATCATAATCCAAGAGTGTGCCGTGTTTGTCTTTCTTGTTCCATAAAACACATACTTGGAATTGAAATCTGTATTAAAATCACCTATTAACACTATTTTACAATCTTCGCCAGGCCTATTTTAACTATACTTTCCTAGTTTCTAGCCAAATTCGGAAGATATCACCAAGCCCAGTTTTGAAGTTATTTTTTGGCAGCGAACTTGTCGATCAGTTATCAGAAATTGCTAACCTTGTGTGACTTTCAAGATTTTAATCTTCTTCTCCTCCCCAAAAAACTCCACGCTATCTGGCAAATACATATCAAAAGATCTTCACAGTGACAGTTCATGTCTACAAAACCTGTCTACAAATCATGTGGACAATGTCGCGTAGTCAAAAATCTGGGACTGAACAAAATAGCACCCCAGTGCTAAAAATGTTCAAAATAAGGTAGAAAAAATGGCTGCATTAAGGAAAAATTCTCATTAATCTTAAAAAAAAAAAAAAAAAAAAACTTTTTAAATTTGTATATGAACTTCATACAAAAAAAAAAAAAAAAAAAAAAAAAAACCGCAATCAGGAAAATGTGTCTCATACACTAATGAGGTAATGAACAAAATTTGAGAATCATATTCTAAAGAGTGTCAGAGATGTAAAGAAAAATTCGTGCTAACATAAACTACTTTTCAATGGCTTTCGAAGGAAAAAAGTCCCTTCAGAAGATCGCGTTTCGGGGGTCGTACAGAAATTACAAAGAGAAATGATTTTTTGCTCTCTAGTAGTAAATGTTTACATTTAAATTCATGCACAGCGTGACACAGGGTCTCCAAGAGAAATTTTTTAAGGCGTGGTGAAAATCTCTCCTCCCCCTCTCGCACTTTTTTAAAAACAGGAGAGGAGGGAAGTGCTTTTTTTTTTTTTTTTTATAAAACTGCTCTTATTTAATGATTTTCATTTAAAATGCTAAAAAGGAAAGATAGCGCCAGAGAAGTTTTTCTGATTGTTATGGTACTTTTATTCATGTTCAAAGTTTGAAAAAATATTAATATTCAAATGCTAAATAAATGCGAATTTAATTGTATTTAATCTTGTTTCTGACATCGTCTGACATCAAAATGCCTTTATTATTTTCCGAACTTGTACCGTGTAAGGAAAGTATTGTAATCGTGAAAAAATTCGACTTTGAGATTTTGGTGTATTTGCGCGATTAGGGGGCTACTGAATTCATTTATGCTATTTTTACGAGATGAATGTGTATGTATGTATGTATGTATGTGTGTGTGTGTGTTCGTGAGTGAACACGATAGGTCCTAAGCGGTGCATTCGATTGAGATAAAATTTGGTATATATGCCATAAACCACCGTCGCAAGACAAGTATTGATTTTGGTGTGTATAGGACTTACAGTTTTTTTTCCAGGGCTACGAAAAAAGATTCCTTTTACATTATGGCCATGGAGGGATATTGTCGAAAGTACGCTAGTGTTTGGTGGTGCATTCGACTGAGCTCAAATTTGATAGATATGCTATAGACCAGCGATCCCCAACTTTTTTATCTCTGCGGACGTTTGACAATTTTACTGCAGCCCACTTGGGGGGTGGGGGTCGGTTATAATTTAGATTATTTTCATTTAACAATATTCATTTAATTGTATTTAAACATGCCTTCAAAATAAAAAAAATAGTAACACCAAAAAATGAACAACAAGCTTTTTAGCATTTTAACTAACTACAACGCTAAATCAATGGCAACCATGAATTTTATAACTGCAAATTCAGTTCATAATCTTGAAATCTTTAGTAAATAATAAACTAATTTAAACTAGTTACACAGAATTTCTTTCGTTACGAAGGTATAAATTAGCGCAAACGAGAATAAGTCGCAAAAACCCGAGAGAAATACACCACAACAAACAAAATGGAAATAATTTAATTTTCCTTTGGTTGGCCCGGTACCATTTGATCCGCTGCAGTAATGGTCGGTTGTCTAGCAAATACAGTAAAACCTCACTATAACGATATTCGATATAACGATAAATCCCTCTATAACGATAAAATTTTGTGTTCCCGCGGAGTTTCCAGACAATATAATCTCTCCTCGATATAACGCGACATCCTTATAGAACGATAATTTGGTCCCTTAACCCTTTGAGGCGCAACCCTTTCCCAATGCTGAAAAAAGGGCAGCCGTTGCCATCGCTCGACTTAACTACCAGCAAGATGGCGGACGATCGAAACGAACGTTCATCGCGTGCCACAGATCGAGAGACCCTTTTTTGACGACAGCTGGCTGTGGCCGCACAGCCAGCGGCCACATAATATCTTATCAATAGAAATAAAATCTATTCTTCGTGATTGGCAACAGTCGAAACGTCCGAGTTTGGTGTTCCCAGAACGGGAACACTGCGCGTTAAAGGGTTAAGCATCGTTGTATCGAATGGTACCGGGGTTTCGAGGTTTTACTGTAGTATACTGAATTCTCTCTCCGAATATCAATATCCTAACATTTTCTGATCAGCCTTCAACTTCACGCACATGTGACGCTGCGTTGTCTTATTCTCATGCATTACGGGGGCTTGGGCACTTCTGCTTGACAGCATTTTGTACCAACTCCAAATCCAGATTAGATCGATAGCGGCCTGCCAAGGAGACTCTGGTTTACACCTGTGCGCTTCACGCGGCTTTTCGAAAAATCTCGAGTGAGTTTTTTAAAGAAAGCACGTATTTGGAAATCCCGATAAAGGACGGGAGATAAGGGTGAACTTCGAAATATCGGAGTCGCACTCTCCTCTTTAAAAAGGCACCTCATTGCTCATTTCCTCATACTCAAGCTTCTCCCTTTTTCTCACTGGACCCAGGTAAGTGAAATTCACTCACTAGAATAAATCGTAGTGGCGTTATTATGTGTAACTAGTGTGTTGTAAGTTCGTTTTGAAGAAACATAACGGGTACATAGTTAGCTGTAACCATAGGCGCACCCACGGAGGGTGCTATGGGGGCCCAAGCCCCTTCTAAAGGTGGAAAGTTAGAATTGAAAAGAATTGGAAATTGTCACAAATGATTTATTTGTTTTCTTTTTTAAAACTGCCTTCAAATTATTTCTAAAATATCTTTTACCAAAAAAAGATGTTAGTTCTTAAGTAAAAACTTACAGTTAGTATATGAAACACAGTTAAACTCTGTTACAACATCACTGAAATGAGCAGATGAGCAGATAATTATTTGACTCTTTAATGATTTACATTGCTCGTGAGCTTGCGTTCTACGGGCAAGTAGTCTAGTACCGAATATTTTGACGTTATAAGAGAGTTATAACTACAATCGAGGTCACTATAACCGAGTTCAGCAGTATTTGAAGCCCAGCCCCCCCCTAAACCCCCTAAAGCCCGTTATGTCTTTCCTGGGTGCGCCACTGGCTGTAACCATACCACACGTACCTATTTCTGCTTAAATAATCGTTAATGAACTGTTTCAGGAAGCTTTCATACTAATGATAAAGTCATGAATTAATTATTAAGGAAAGGTATGGTCTGTGGGGCCAAAGCTCTCAGAACGGTTCCGATTTTTCCGATAGCAGATAACGCTTTCTCTGCTGTGGCGGGGGGGGGGGGGTAATTCATACACGCATGTGCGGCACCGGTTGCGCTAGCGTTAGTGTAAATAACGGGCTTCGTGGAAATGCTGTCACACATCCGAATGAAAAAATGCCAAACAGCCGAAATAGCATTCAAAATTCGAGTATTTTGAAAGTGCCAGTGATTTAATATTCCAGTTGTTCTTAATTATATATTTTTATTTTTCGAGCATAAGAATTCTAGAAATGCAGTTTAAATAGGAACAGTGGATTTGGTTACCAAAGATACCGTAATATTTAATGTAGAATTGCAATTCATATGAACATGGACATGACCATAAAAAAATATTTTTTTTAATCTTTTAATAAATTGTGTGAGAAATTATTCCGAATTGTTATAGCTGTGTTGGCAACAGTTTATTTTATTTAAAAGTTCCTTTTTATCAGAATAGCAACACTTCAAAGTCAGAATCTACGTTGTAGCACGAGTTACCGTACATTTAATATATTTTAATCCAATAACCAATTTTATATACAAAACAAGGATGTTTTGTGATAAGAATGGTACATACAAACTCTCATAAAGATTATAGGTCTTCAGAAGTAGAATTTTAGCAGAAATAAAGCTCTGTTTTTTCTGCCCATACTTCAACGTCTTTTTTTGGTTCTCAAGCAATTTTAAGTAACATTTAAAAAAATTAATTACCTATAAGATTTTTAATGATTTATTGGAAAAAGGAGAACAATTTGTAATCAGCATGAATTTTGTTGAATTTTTTATTATTGCGCCAGTTTAAAAATGCGATTTAAAAAAAATGTAGCATCAGTTACCTTGGAATCACCCAGAATATGAAACTAATTATTGTTTTAAGTGGAGGAAAAAGGAAATGCATTGAGAGTAATTTTCATTGATACAAATAAAAAATATTTTGCAAGTTGTATTGCAAATTGGGAGTAGAAAGTTTTGGCAAAATTACAAACTTATTTGCAAAATCTTAAAATAAAAACTGTGATCGTTTCTATTATTGGTAGATATGGCAAAATTACATAAACACAAGTGTCAAGGATTTTAAATAAGTTGATAAGAACCGATATTTGACCTAACAGTTTAAGGCAGGGGCGTAGCCAGGGGGGGGGATATAGGGATATATCCCCCCCCTGGCATTATCCCTATATCCCCCCCCCCCCCCGAAATTTTTGGATTAGTGATGAAATTCAGTCTATTTATACACATATAAGTTCATATCCCCCCCCGAAAATTTTTTTTCCTGGCTACGAGCCTGGTTTAAGGACCTCCCTTCCATCCCCCACCCTGGTAAATGTGCTTTGGCAATGGCCTTGCTTTTGGGTATGGTATACACAGAAGGAACGTTATAATTCGATGTGTTATAGCTGTATTATAGGCACTATCTTATAAAGAAAAACAAAAATGTGTTAGTTTAGGTCTTTTTTTGTCCGAATCGCATGCAAATACCAACAGTTGGAGGAGAGCGGCTAGAAATTGTGCACAGATAAGTGAAACAATACAGGGGAAAAATTTGCTATTCCTTCAAAATCTGAAAATCCACATGTTTCCAGCTCTTTTTTTAAAATCAATTTTTTATTTTATTTTATGCTCCTTTCATATCCGAGAATAAAGAAATTAACCAACTGAGTAGCAAACTTAGGTATCATAAGTGAGATTAAAATCATTTTGATGTCACGATTATCAGGCTTTGAAGGGAAAATTGAGATTCCAAATCGTTTGAAATAGCTTTCCGGGATTACCTAGTTTAACTTTCCTTCACGAATTAAATTATTTCCTCTGCATGAAGTATTGATATAAGAGGGGGCAGTTCCCTGAAAAACGAAATCTTTCCAATGCTAAAATTTTTTCCAAACACACTCGCAGAGATATTTCTCGAGTTTTCAGATGATCATGCATCGAAAAATTCCGATGTGCTAAGAATAGTGCAGAAGGATTACTATAATGAGAATTTCGAGAATCTATGGTCTACGGATAGTTTATAGACCGTTTAGTCTGCACTCTATGGATACCTTCAATTCATTAAAAGTCTGTGGTCAATCACTATTTCAACTATGCCCCAAATCTCGCCAACTATCTCAAGCTTGGCAGCTTTTGCCGATATTTCGCCAAATTAAGTGCCAAACCAATTCTTTCAAATTGAACCCAGCTTGGCAATATCGCAAACGTTTGGCTAGAAATCTCTAACCTTAGTATTGTTGCAGTATATCTTTCAAATGAAATTTTAGATGAAGTGCACTGAATATATTTGTGATTTAATTGACGCACAAGGAAGTCGTGTGACGCCCACATTAGGTTTTTTTTTTTTTTTTTTTTTTTTTTAGCACTTGAGAGTGCTATTTCTTTCAATCACGGATTTTTTGTCTACGCGAGCGCGTCGAGTCACTTTTCAATTTTAAACTCGCATATCTCAAAAACTATTGGGCGTAGAATGTCGAAACTTTGTATTTAGGATTGTTGTAACATCTAGTTGTCCACCTCCCCTTTCGGTTCCATTCGACTGGATAGTTTATCTACAGAACCGCCCAAAACATTCGAAATATATTACGCTCAATGGGCCGAAATTCATTAAACTCGCATATCTCAAAAACTATTAGGCGTAGAATGTTGAAACTTTATATTTAGGATTGTTGTAACATCTAGTTGTGCACCTCCCCTTTCGGTTCCATTCGACTGGATCGTTTATCTACAGGACCGCCCAAAAGATTCGAAATACATTACGCTCTATGGGCCGAAATTCATCAAAGCGTTTTTTAGAGGTATTGGGCTATTTCAAACGACTCAGAAGTGATATATGCTGTAAAGAGTTAGAAAATGAATTTCTCTATTAAAAAAAGTGTCTTTATCATTTATAGTTCTGCTACAGGAACACTCAAAAGATTTCCAATACATTACGGTCAATAGCAATTTTAGGGGCATTCATCCATTTCAAGCACAATACCGTCCTACCACATAAGTTAGGTAATGGTCCGACCACGGTCACGTGCCTCCCTCAAGAACTATGCCAAAAGTCGCCAAGCTTGGCGACTTTTGGTGTACGTGTGTGCATATTTAACTCTCAAATCTCAAAAACTATTATGAAATTTCATATATAAGAATGTTGTAACATCTAGTTGTGCATCTCGATTTT
The DNA here is from genome assembly GCA_038373885.1 of Cheiracanthium punctorium. Lineage (NCBI taxonomy): Eukaryota > Metazoa > Arthropoda > Arachnida > Araneae > Cheiracanthiidae > Cheiracanthium > Cheiracanthium punctorium. The sequence continues at coordinate 53,821 of JAWZYV010012898.1, forward strand.
TGGTTCCAATCTACTAGAGAGTTTATTTACAGGACCACCGAAAAATATTTCAATACTTTAATGTCTATGGACATCTTCAATATAATTTAACTGTAGGCAGTCATTGTTTGGTCCATGCCCAAAATCTCGCCGTCTGTCGTCGATCACGGCGAGTTTTTCCAAAATACCGCCAAATTTGGCGATAGTCAGTCATTGGGTCCATGTCCAAAATATCGCCATTTGTCATCGTTCTGGGCGAGTTTTGGCGATAGTCTGACGGTGGCGGTGGTTTCAGTTAGGTTGACAGACGCGCGATAAGACCCGCTGTGCCATGTTGAAGCATACTTCATACTTGGAACCGGCATATAAAATCTTGGTGGTTTCGTGTGTGTGTGTGAGAGTAAAAGCACACTCAAGTGCGTAAATAAAATCTGGAAGAATTTCAGATTTTCTAGTATTTTTTCTTTATTTTTATTTTTTTTAAACAGGACAAGTTATTATACATGGGAAAAATAATCGCTGTTGTATGACAATTTTAATGGGCTATAGTTTATGAAGGGAAACATACCACAAATGGAAAATGATGAGCAATAACTGAATGATATTTTTTGTACTAGGTGCTTGTGGATTTTCCTAAAAGCATCAAATACTTAGTCAAACTGAACTACTTGTTTTATACACCTGTGTACCAAAGGCAAGCCTCTTCTGCTCGGGCAGTAGTACAAATTTAGCTTTTAACGGATAATTTTAATCTGAGTTACACTTTTTGATAAGTTAACGCTTTGATGATTATCACCGCTGCTTTTGTGTATGCTCAGATAAAACCGCGTTACAGAATGATTCCTAAATCGACACATGGCTTAACCCTTTAACGTGCAATCTTCTGGACGTGACGAAACAAAACCCTGACATTTTCGCTGTTTTGATCTACGAAGAATAAATTTGATTTCAATAAAATACTTATAGTCCAGCCATTTGGTTAAAAAAAAGGGGTTACCTGGAAAGTTTTCCGGGAGTTTTGAAAATGGGCAATTTTATAGATTTCGATGTGCTCTTTCCGAATTTCAACTTTGCCCCCTGGTATCTTTGCCGCTCGCGCCGCCACGTTCGAAAAATGGCGCCTAAAAGCGGTTTTTTGACAATATCTCCTTTCCGACTTATTTCACGAAAAAAACAATTACAGAAAAAGAAACTAGGGAACATTTCAAATCAATAGTTTTCGCGTACGAGCGCCGCAAAGTTTAGTTCAGTATGCGTTTTGGCCAAAAAACTAGGGAGGGACGCAAGACGAAAAATAGGCGTGTCGCGTCTCGCAAAATAGCCTAAAAGTTTTGCCTCGTCTCGCAAAATCCCTATATCGTTATGTTAAAAATGTTTGTCTCGTCTCGCAAAAAAGCTGTAAATCTCTCTCTCGTCTCGCGAAAAGTCGCCTCGCGTCCATCCCTACAAAAAAGTCATTTCCACATCATCTTGTAAGGTAGAGTAAGCGGCGCGTTTTTTTTTTTTTTTTTTTTTTTTTTTTTTTTTTTTTTTTTTTTTTAAATCGTGGTATCCCCAGTAGGCCTAATCCACGTGCATTTAACTAATCCAAAATTTAGCGCATTCACCACTTCGATTTTCTTGATGGACCAGGTGTTGCGAGTTCATTGTCCCTAGTACCGATCGAAATGTCACAGATCGAAATTTCTTCCACATCAGCCGCGATGGGATTATCAGTTTCATCGCAATCTTCTTCGTTCTCGATTTCATCATAGGATTGCTCAAAAATAGTCTCCGATTCTTCCTCGTCTTCGCTATCTTCTAATGGAACTTGCGAATTATCACAGGTACCATTGCAGTTCGTGCATATAACGGAGCACTTTGACCTAGCCTTTCTGCATCCATGTTCTTCCTGGCTCTCTTTCTGCATTTGCAAGTTTTAACAAGCTTTCCGGAGCTGGGGGCTCGAGTGTGGTGACAGGAATTTCACCGTCCTTCTTTCTTTTCCAATCCCATTGCTCTGCATTTTCTTCATTCCCATACCACTGAACTGGTTAAATTGGAACAAGGTGGCGCTATGGCGAAATTATGGGTGTAATATTTCCGACTAAAGCAATTAATTCATCGAGACAGAAAGAATGGGCAACTGGAATTTACATCTTGACACTCTCCAGAAAATGATGCCTTATTTTCATGTCCGTGGCCACTTTTTATGTGCAAAATCTGGCCATTTATATTTGCAAGATATGCTTGATTTGAAAGAAAGAATGACATCTGAAGAATACGAACTTTTCACAACTAAAGGATACTTTACAATAAGACGTTCCGACAAATTTTGGTGTGGTATGTGGTCAGATATGACAATTGAGCAATCGCTGATGAGGACGATAAAATGTCTTGGCAGCCTTACTCATGGACGAGGGGTCAAGGAAAGCGTGCTTTCCAAGAGGACTTTAGGAATGGTATTCCTAAAGTCCTAAAGTATATGGTGCACGAATTGCAATGGTACTTGTGATAACTCGCAAGTTCCATTACAAAATAGCAATGAAGAGGGAGAATGGAGACTATTTTCGAGCAAACTTATGATGAAATCGAGAACGAAGAGGATTGTGATGAAACTGATAATCCCATTGCGGCTGATGTGGAAGAAATTTCGGACCATGACTTTCCGATCGGTACTAAGGCATAATGAACTCGCAACACCTGGTCCATCAAGAACAGCGAAGTGAAGGAGAATGCGCTAAATTTTGGATTAGTTAAATGCACGTAGATTAGACCTACTGGGAATACTACAAAAAAAAAAAAAAAAAAAAAAAAAAAAATCCGCGCCGCTTTTTCTACCTCATAAGGTGGTGTGAAATGGGTTTTTTGGCCAAAACGCATACTGAACTTCACTTTGCGGCGCTCGTGCGCCAAAACTATTGATTTTACGAAAAAAAAAGGTAATTACATAAATTGTAGGAAATTTTCCCTAGTTTCATTTTCTGTCATTGTTTTTTTAGTGAAATGATTCGGAAAGGCGATATTGTCAAAAAACCGCTTTTATGTGCCATTTTTCGAACGTGGCCGTGCGAGCGGCAAAGATACGAGGGGGGCAAAGTTGAAATTCGGAAAGAGCACATCGAAATCTATAAAATTGCCCATTTTCAAAACTCCCGGAAAACTTTTCAGGTAAAACTACCAAATGACTGGACTATTAAGGAGGTCATTGTTATACAAGAGATTCCTTTTCTATTTAGCTCTTAATTTCCCGTAACAATTATCGATTACTTTTAAAATTGATGCCAGGATTATTTTTATCATGACGGGCGTCTGCTGAGAACTGGAAAATGTGATGAAAATACAAATTGGTTATTACTAAACTTCCTCTATAAACAACATTCTGTAGCGAAAAACGTATCCGATTCCCGTCAGATTTGGCATATGGACTGTATACGAGAAGTGCTCTCGCAAAATTTTTAAAAGGTTTAGTTCTAAAAAAATGCATTATACTGCACTTTGCTCATTGAATTCAGTTAAAAAAAATAACCCGAATAAATTAATAAATGTTCAAAAACTACCGAATAGGTTAAATGTTAAAATTGTTTGTAAATTTCGAACTAGCCATTTCCAATTGTTAAATTTTCATCCAAAGCGCCCACTAGTGAACATTTTTTGAACTAAAATTTCTTTTCAAAATTCCTTCAGCACATCTCATGCCAAGGGCAGCTCCAGTGAGGGGGCTATGGGGGCCATGGCCCCCTCCGAAAATTTGTTTTACAACTTTAGATTCTCATACTTAAGGATTTCACAAGTTCAATTTGCATTTTGAACAATTTATAGACCTATGTAAAAAGTTCAATGGCCCCCCTCCAATTCAGTCTGGAGCCGCCTTTGTCTCATGCATAGTCTATGTACCAAATTTAGTTACAATCCGTTCACCTTGTTTTAGCTATAAAACCCTTTTTAAAAAGGGTTAAAGTACAAGATAAAAGTACAGCAGTTGCCACCGTTCGATTGGAATACCAGCAACATGGCGGATGATCGAACAGCCCATCGCGTTCCACAAAACCAAAGAACTTTTAAAAAGTTCTTTGGCTCTATGCCACGCGATGTGTGATTCGATCGTTCGCGATGTTGCTGCTAGTTAAATTCAGCGATGGCAACAGCTGCACTTTTCCAGCATGTGGAAATGGTCACGTTTTAAAAGATTAACCCTCTTCTTTCCTTCCAGATATTTCCGGTAAAAACCACACACTTTCAACCATGAAGACCTTTTGCTGCGTAGCCGTTCTCTCCCTGTGCCTCTTCGCTGTGGCCCTGGCCAAGACTGAATGCGAGGAACACCGAGAGAGGGAACTCAAATCCAATAAGCTCGGAAATTTCGTTCCTAGGTGCGACGAGAATGGCGACTACGAGGCCCTGCAGTGCTTCGGGGGAACCCAGTTCTGCATGTGCTGGAGGCCCGACGGATCCCACATCACGGCACCTTCCAAGAAGATCCAGACATGCGCCTGCCACGCCCACAGGGACAGGGAACTCAGGAAGTGTAAGTACCTCACACAGCAACACTTGCTCATTTAATGTTTAATTTTCAGTCCAGCTCATGTGCTACGCTGTCCACGGAATCCACGAAACAGAGCACGGGTAAGGGGACATTGTCTACACCAGTTGTATGACTTAGAACAGGTCCGGGGATAAGAAAATGTTTCGCAGAGAATATTAAATAAGTCCTAAATAAATAAACGGAATGAATGCACGACATAAAGCGTATGCTAATTAATCCGAAAATTTCCAGATGGGAGATATATTCTGATATACACTCACTAGCTACGCCCTTGACTAGAACTGATCATTAACGAAATATAATTGCAGATTACTCATCAGTTCATGGTTTCTCAGTATCCAAGGGCGGATTAAAGGGGGAGGGGAGGAGGGGGACCGCCCCCCAAGAAAAAAGAAATTAATGTAAAAGATTCTATTTTACTTCCATAAAATGGATGTATATGTCATTTTTCTAACTAACCTCCCCCCCCCCCCGACAAACTTGCATTAATCCGCCACTGTCAGTATCTCCATCAATGTAAGAGCCGGAGCTTTCTTGAAGATGTTTATCGATTCCTCATCGTATTCTATTAAACTGAAGACGCAAAGTTCTAAATAAGTCCAATTTTTTTATATAGACATCCGTAACACATTTATTTGAGCTCATAATTTGAAAAAATCCATTTGAAGACATAATTTAGAAAATCCATCCTTGAACCATGAACTGACAAAAACCAGATACAGAATATCGAGAATTAGTCTCTTTATAGTCTTATTCCAGATGATCCGTGTTATTGAAAAGTTCTAGCCTTTATACGGCTATGTATGTAGATATTACTATCCATAAAAGGTCCATGGTAGATGACAACGTCCGAGTTTTGACCATAAAAAAAAAAGGTCCATTAACAGACTCTCACGTCAATAATTTACGTATAAATGGATCTTTATTAGAAACCATATGGATTTCGTATAGCTCCAAAATGGCAATAAATATGACATTTTTTTTTTTTTTTTTTAAAGAATGTCAGCATCTCCTGGGAAAGTTTTGGTTTTGGACATGTTTGTGCTATCCTAACTACAGTTACAGTTTTCCGCTCACACTAAACACGTTTTTTCAGTCCTTTTGTGTTTGCTAGAGTAAAGAGTCGTATTCACAAAGCCGGAATTCCCTTTAGTTAAATTCCAAATAGCCATTTTTCTTCACCGCTATGGAAAGAATTCATACAAATCAGGACAGACACAGTTTTAAAAGAGTGAATAGTAAAAGTGTTTACACAAATCATATTCAAAACTGTGCGGAATATTTGTCAAGTTTCGCAAATATTAACGATATTCTGCTTATTTAACACCGGGAAAAAGTCTTCAGTGTTCTAACATATGAAATAAGAAGAAAATTTGACTATATGTACTCACACACAATTTATCAATTTTTGGCTAAATTCAAGCTTAGATTAATGGATCATTTGACAAATACGTAACAATATGTATTACGATCTATGGCGGTAGTTCAATTGTTGATTGTTTTCGAATTTTTTCAGGCAATTTTAAATCGTACGCAGCACAGTTGTAACGAAAAGTGCTTTATAATCGGTGTATTTGGGATTATTTATCTTTTTTGGATTCATTTAATAATTTTTTTTTATCTTTTTACGTCTGTCGTGATACACACACTAAAAAAAAAAAGTAAAAATAAAATAAAATAAAACAAACCTGATAAAAAATGAAATTTAAGATTCTTTGTGATACACGAGAATTGCCATACAGTCAGTGTTAATTCTTCAGTGTTTATTATAAATTTGCATGCACGTTTATAACTATTCTTCTACTCAAGAATTACGTATCATTAATTTACTTTACAGCTCTCTCAATAAAAATGCCGCCAGTTCCCATACATTTAATCATATGTATTCCTTTTTCTAGATGTAAATTACTTTCATATGACTAAAATAATCTTAAAGATACTCTGATCCTCGATTCACTGATTCACTGACCCAGGAACAATTCTGGTTCAACCACACCAAGAGAAAACTTTCTCCACATTACTCCAAAAAGAATAAAATGTTAAGCACACACACACACAAAAAAAAAACCCAATAAAATCTAGATCGTTTGTACGATTTGCTTGAAACTTTCATAATTATGTATAAAAATAATGTAAATAATCTGCGCTATTTTAAAAGTCTGAAAATCCACGTGTACCCTGATTGGCAAGCTATTTTTATTCATTTTCAGCTGTATTTCCCCCCCCCCCCCCGAAAGAAAAAAATAAAAAGTAAAAAAATGATCATTGCGTGACAAAATTAGGTGTCGCAAGTGATAATGACGCCATACTGAAGTCATGGTTATCAGGCTTTGAAGAGAAAACTGCGATTCCAATTCGTTTAAAAGAGTTTTTCTAGATTACCCAGTTTAACTTTTTTCATACAAAAAATGATTTCCTCTTCATGAAACATTGATATAAGAGGGGATGTTCCCAGCGAAACGAAATCTTTCGAATGGAAAGAGCTTTCACACGTATTTAGAAGAAAATACAATTACGATTTTGGTATGCAGTAAAATTTGAATATGAAGTTATTTATTTTAAGTGGATAAAAATTAAATATATTGAGTGTAGATATATATCTTCCGAATGTTTTTTTCTAGCGCCAGCTGTAATTCAATTTTAATTGCAACTCTTTCCTGTCAGCGTAGAACATGGAATGATTTTAATTGCAACTCTTTCCTGTCAGCTTAGAGCATGGAATGATTTTAACTGCAAATCTTTCCTGTCAGCGTAGAACATAGAATGATTTTAATTGCAACTCTTTCCTGTCAGCGTATAACATGGAATAATTTTAATTGCAACTCTTTCCTGTCAGCGTAGAACATGGAATGATTTTAATTGCAACTCTTTCCTGTCAGCTTAGAGCATGGAATGATTTTAACTGCAAATCTTTCCTGTCAGCGTAGAACGTAGAATGATTTTAATTGCAACTCTTTCCTGTCAGCGTAGAACATGTAATGATTTTAATTGCAACTCTTTCCTGTCAGTGTAGAGCATTAGAATTACTGTAACTGCAACTCTTTTTGTAGTTAATAGGATACACAACTTGTATGCCATTTGTATAAGATTTGATTTTAAAACTGCGACATATTTTCAGTAACAAATTTGCTCATTTATTGTATTACAATTTCAGCTCAGAACGGTTTCGTGGGTAACTTCATTCCAACATGCGAAGAAGAAGGTACATACAGTCGACGACAGTGCCACGGATCTACCGGATATTGCTGGTGTTCTGATGAGAACGGAAACCGAGTTTCCGAGCAAACTAGGGGAGAAGCCAACTGCTAAACTTCTTTAATTTGTATATAATATGTGAATAAACTATGTTGCGTTAATGGCTGTTTATCGATTTACTAAATAAAGCAAAAATAGCTTTTAAGTACCATTTCATTTTCATATCCCTAGAATTGTAAACAAGTATATACCTCTCTATTTTCTATAGACGAGTTTCCTGTTTGCAAACAAACTCCTTAACTGCGATTAACCGCAAGAATTGGTAGGCAAAACATACCGATCACACCACCTGGTTTGCCAACCAGCTCAACTGTCACGTGAGTTCGTGACGTCACAGATCTAAAATTGGCCATGTTACTGAAAGTTAAATTTAGAGATAGCAACAGGTGTACTTTTCAGTGTTAGGCAGTAAGTATACACTAGCTCTTCTATATCTATGTGAATATGGTTGACCTTCGAAAGGTTAACACACACACACACACACACACACACACACATATATATATACGTATATAATATATACATTTTCCAGTTAAAGCAAAGCAGCGTAAAAAATTGCAGTCCTAAAAAATTTTATTCAAAATGAATATTTTTTTTTTCAAAAAGATTCACCTTTAAGAATTTATTAAAATTTCATGTGTTCTCTTGTAATGTTTAGCGGCTGGTACGTTCGCTAGTTATGCGTTTTTTTAATGAGGTTATGAAGACGTTAAGGGGCCGTCTATAAATGTATAGCTACCAACAGTTCCGAGTTTATCAGAAGATTTTCCACCACTAATTTGTACTTGGTAATTTCAGCTTCAAATAAGTCCAAATTTTTAATCCAAAATAAAACTGTTTCAATATTTTGGTGGGAAATCTTCTGATAAAGTATTAAGATTTGGCACCTATATGGTAAATGATGACACACCTTTTTTTTTGTATTTTTGACCCCCCCTCCCACTTTGTGGCAAATTGTAATTGAGAAGCAAAACACTACGATATAGAGCCCATCCCCTTATTTTTTTAAAAATTTAAGCATGTTTTTTATTAACATTTGTAATCTTAATAATAAAATAATTAATTCGTGTGCTTATTTTGTAGGAAATGATATTAAGGTTTACTACAAAAAACACAATTAACATACAATGGGCATTGACGGAACTTACTGGGCAAGACGGGACAATTTCTCCCTCCCACCCAAAATTTAAGAAAATTCAGATATAACCTATTAGAAAATGATATATGTTGATATATAACCTATTTGAAAATTATCCATATTACATGGATAATTTTCAAATATATATATCGTTATATCGTTATATCGTTATAGGTTATATAGGGTATATACGTAACATTGGTGGGTTGCCCCACTAATGTTACGTGCCAGTTTGTATCAATGACAACAAGAAACGGTTTCCTTCTATAAGCCAAAAATTTCTCCTGCTAGCGTAGTCTCAGAACTTACCCTGAGAATATGGTGCCTTTTTAGAATAGAAAGGAATAAAAGTGAAAAAAGAAATATAACTGAAAAAGTTTGCTTTATTAGACCCGATTAAAAAGGTTTCTTCAAATTATTTAATTTCAAATTACTTAAAATTTTACTCTACTGATTTTAGATATTTTTAATTTAATCAAAATGTGTAATGTCACATTTCTTTTTACCTGCTCCCATTCCCTTGTCAGAAACTGTCACACTTATTCAGGAACCTCGTCCAAGCTTGGCATCATTTGTAAACGGCCCCTAATTCGATATTTCACTGTACACTTACTCGTTCATTAGTGTAACTGTCTCTAACACGTTCTGTCATCTCACATATGCCGAATTACTACAACTTTAGTTATTACTTTTAGTTATTAATATCCAATTCATTCACTCCACAATATCATTCATAGCCAGTGTAGAAGAAATAATTTGTAACACATTAAAACTATTCGACTGAAATTCATAGTTTGAACTTTAAAGAAAATAATAATAATAATAATAATAATAATAATAATGTAATCACGCCTAGTAAGAAATAAGTAAATTAAACTACTTTTAAGCAAATGTTAGAGAGAGTCAAATAACTACAAAATGTATAGTTATTGCACACAACATCTGTTAAATCATTCTGACAATTTAGTGTCACTCTAAAGAAAAACGAAGGTAATACTCAATATCTGTCTACGTGTGTTTGGGACACTTACATAGACTTATTTGCTACAATATATAAAACAGAAACATTTCATTTGCCGTACTTGGTTCCACCCATGAGTAAATATTACCAAGGTATTAAAAGTAAGTAATTTTTCCTTGTTCAGAACGTTGACCAGTCGCTTAACTTTTTATCAGTTCATTTTGGAAGTACTGTTTAAGTAGCAAAAACGAGCAATATTAGAATAGTAAATTTAAACAATGTCAAAAACCTGGTTCGGATTTATAAATTAGATTTTTTTTCCGGATTCCTCTACTAAATCATAGCGATTAAAAAAAAGAAAAGAAAAGAAAATGCAGCTTCAAAAAGGTCTGGAAAGTTTTTGTATTTTATGATTAACAGTTTTGCCTATTAAAATCGTATAGGGCGCTAATCTCTATTGGTATTTCTAGTGCTGATTTAAAATGGTAAATTAGCTGAATTTAATTTAAAAAAACTACTTTTGATGATGCTATCATTTGCAGGAGTTTTACAGATAAAATTTTCATAAACAGTGATATGCTGAGAATTTATTTTGCTGAAATTTTAAAAATCCTTAATTGGAAATAACTACATGAGAAATCTGAAGTGGACACATTACTTCCTTGCATGTCTCTACTAAACCAAAAATATTTTCGGCGCACTTCATCTAAACTTATTTTGTTCGAGAGAGATAAAATATGAGTAATAGTAGTAAGGTTTAGTGATTTCTTGCCAAATATTTCCGATATCGCCAAGCTGGGTGAAACTTGAAAGATTTGTTTTTGACACTTCATTTGGCGATATTTCGCCCAAAGCCGACAAGCTTGAGATAGTTTGCGAGATTTTGGGGATAGCCAAAGTAGTCATTGACCAAAGACTTTCAATGAATTGAATGTATTCATACACTTTAATATGTTAAAAGTAATTTGGCTGATCCTGTTAATAATTTACCCATTCAATTGTAAGCAAAAAAGAGATGCATAGTTAGATGTTACAATAGTTCTAAACACGAAATTTCAACATTCTATGTTTAAAAGTTTTAGAGTTATGCGAAACACGAAATAATTTCTGGCGCCAAATTTGCCGATATTTCGGCAAAACTCGCCATGATCGATGACAAATCACGAGAATTTGGGCATGGACCAAACAATGACTGACTACAGACGTAATATATTGAAGATGTCCATAGACATTATTGTAATGAAATTTTTTTGGGTGGTCTTGTAAATAAATTCTCCCGTAGATTGGAACCAAAAATCGAGATGCACATTGCACATCTAGATGTTACTACAACCTTATATATGAAATTTCAACATTCCATGACTAATAGTTTTTGAGATATGACAGTTAAATACATAAACACGTACACCGGAAGTCTCTAAGCTTGGCAACTTAGCGCGCAATTTTTGAGGGAGGCACGTGACCGTGGTCGGACCATAACTTTATGATAGGACGGTATTGTGCTTGAAATGGGTGAATGTCTCTAAAACTGCCATTGACTGTAATGTGTTGAAATTCTTTTGGGTGTTCCTGTAGAAGAACTATAAATAATACAGACACTATTTTCGATTCAGAGATTCATTTTTAACACTTAACAACATATATAAGAGTCGTTTGAAATAGCCTGATACCTCTAAAATACGCTTTAATGAATTTCTGCCCATAGAGAGTAATGTATTTAAAACTTTTGGGCGGCCCTATGGATAAACTATTCAGTCGATTGGTACTAAAAGAGAAGTTCCTCAACTAGATGTTACAAAAATCCTAAATATAAAGTTTCAACATTCTAAGACCAATAATTTTTTAGATATGCGAGTTACATACGTACGTACGTACAGACGTCAGGGAAAAACTTGTCAAAATAGACTCACGGTCGCCCAAAATGGGTTGTACATACATTTATGTGAACGTACATGCATGAGTACTGTGAGATGCCACGCAAAAATTCTTAAAAGTAAATTTAGAGGTAGTCAAAATCGTTTTTTTCGTCAAAATCTGGCTACCCAAATTTTTCGTAATTACATTAGTTCCTTATTCTCCGTACACGGAAGTAAAAAAGGTGTATGTCACTATTAATTTGATTTTACGAGACCCTTTAAACCCAGCCAGCCACGATACATCGAATTAACGTCGCCGTCGACGTAGTTTCCACGTAATCATCGACGTTAAAAATCCTTGGATATGTCCACCTGTTTGCCCGTCGAGCGCTGAACTTCTCGACGGCGTATTACCCGCGAGGGGTGACCGTGAGAAATAACAATCTCGCTTAACTACGGCGTAAGAATGGAAAAGGGTGACCGCCAGGAAGAGAAAATCCCCGATATTGGTCGAACACTCGTCGCTATAACGGCGAAGGGAGACAGATTCTCGGAATTCGTTTATAAAATTCAGCTCATAGTGGTTGATTTTACGTTATACCTTGTCGAATCGCTCCAACAGGACAGAGAAAACCGGCTTATATTCGTCTAATAGAAGTCGTTCTTTAAAGACTTCGCAGAATTTGTCGAATTCTGCCCATTTATAAACGTAGTAATTATGCCGCAATTCCAGACATTCAGAGAATAGACAAATACCATTTACATACGTCGTGAAGGAATGGAAATTCAAACTGTTCTGATCTTGTGAACTTTTGCCGTTTAAAAAGGAAACATTTTATATTTCTATATAATACATTTTAATATTAGTTTGTTAGCTAATAAAAAGTTATTTTTAATTAAATGTGCAAAAATTACAAGTTTTAAATTAACTTCTAGTCGTTTAGATGAAGTTGTAAAATATACATTCATAAAAATTTGAACACAGAGAAAATACATTAAAGAAAAATATAACTTGCATAAATAGCTTATGTCTCTATTTTACATTTTAAAGGGTTTACTTTCCCCCCCCCCCCCGGTACATTTTATGAATTGTTTTTACTGTAGGTACATTTAATAAAAGGCGGGGGTGGGTACGCTGTTTAATTCAATGTTATAAACAATCTAAATATCTTCATATATTGGGGAAAGATGGTGAAAAAGTAACTTAAAAATTAAATAAAATATTAGTAAATTTAGTTAAGTAAGGAATATAGTTTAAAATGCAATTTTACTAACAGTAAATATAATTTACTTATTTTATATAAAAAAGATTACTTTTTAACCAATATATGAAAATATTTAGATAGTTTATAAGAGTAGATTAAATAATTTTTTGCACCCTTTTATTAAAAATACCTAATACAGCCAAAACGATTAATAAAATGTACCGGGGGAAAAAATGGAAACCCTTTAAAATGTAAATTAGTGACATAAGTTGTTCGTGCGAGTTACTTATCTGTTAAATTAAAAATCAAGATTATATTTTAACTTTAATATATTTTTGTATATGTTCAAACTTTTATGAATATAAATTTTATAACTTTATCTAAACGATTAGAAGTTAATTTAAAACTTGTTATTTCTAATCATTTAATTCAAAATTGCTTTACATTAGCTAACAACTAGTAGTATAATGTATTATATTTAGAAATATAGAGTGTTTCCTTTTAAACGGCATGTGCACCCGACAAGAAGTTTGAATTTCCATGCTTTCACGACGTATGTAAATGGTGTGTGACTGACATATTCTCTAAATGTCTGGAATTCCGGCATAATTACTACGTTTATAAACTGTCAGGATTCGACGAAATCGTCAAGGAACCACTTCTATTAGACGAATAAGCCTGCTTTTTTATCTCCATAGTTTATTATAGTTTTCCTGTAATAAAATATGAAGAAGTTTTCTATCTACAAATCCCCCTCCCCTCTCACCCTCCCACGAGAAAAATTTTGTCTACTTCATTACACAAACAGTTTTTTATTTATCTCTCTTAATTCTTTGATTTGTTCAATTTCACTACTCCAAATAGGTTTAAATTACATACTAAATGCACACATATTAGTATACAATTTAAAAAGAAAAAAAAACTTTGCATAAAGTGCTTTAATCTGTTTCATTGTAAGTTATGCCATAATGCAATAATAAGTTGACTTTTGTTATAGTAAGTTTACATTAAGTAAATTTGTGCTTATAATGAGAAAAAATATTTCATATGCTTAAGGTAAACAGTTGATTTTATGCCAATTGTACCTTTATATTTCACTCTATAATACAAATAAGAAGACTTATAATTAGCAATTAAAAAGAAAATGAATAAAAGAAACAAAGCACATAATTATTAGTTAAATAATTACTTAACTCACCTCTAAAATTTTGATTACTGGAATTAAAATTTGTAGTTACCCCGATAAACTTTAATAACATCACCGGCCAACACAATTTAAAGAGAGCCAGACAAACTTATTAATATGCCAAGCTAACGATAAATCGTGTTAGCATTGAACTTGAAAAATATTCCAAGAGACACTTGAAAAATATCCACTTTTATAGTTAAAACTATGGAAATTTTACTGTTCTGTGTAGCGCAGCTGAGCTAAACCATTGACTACACGCTGGAGCGAGTTATGCCCTTGCATAAAAAACCATAGATCTTTTAAGGACTAGATAGGAAATCGCCATGCTTTGCTTCGACCACTAGGTCATGTGATTCGTAATCCCCACCCTCGAGTTGAGGACTGGGTTAATTGGCGGTAAAGCCTCTTTGCGTAGTTTGAGTGACAGCTTGTTCAGCAAATAGCTTTCAAGGCTTTCAACCTTGCTGGTATGAGTGATGGCGATTACGTGAGTTTGAGTTCGCAGAGCCAGCTGAAAAGGAAAAAAAAAAAAAAAAAAAAAAAAGATTATTTAGGTAAGATGCAAAGTGAAATGGCGTATGGCGTAGCTCGATGATAATATTTATGTAGGATAATAAATATTTCAATCATATTTTTTAATTTTCGATCGTAAATTTCACTACATATTTTTCAAATAAAATGCTGCAGAATATTTTTGTATTTATCACCCTAATGTTTATATCATAGTATTTATTTATAGTAACGTGACCAAAATTTCTATTTTGAGGCTGCTAGTTAATTTTTAAAAGTCAAATAAAAGCAGAAACTAGTGCAATACAGTATTCTATTTTAAAGTTTTTTTATAGACGAAACAGTTTTGTTTTCATTGAAGGAACAATTACTATTCATAGTGTTCTTGGTATTTAAATATTTGCTTTCAGTAGTCAAGGCGTCCTCGAAAATAAAGAACATCTGCTCATTATATTTAAAGTGAGATCTTCACTTTGCTCCACTAAGAAAGTTATTTCCTTTTATATGTTCCGACTGAAAACCAGCTGTATTAGTTTCGGCGCGATCAACAAAAATCGCTACTTTTGACAAGCACCAACGTTAAGTTTGCTCTGAATAATGGCCTGACGACATTGTGCTGTTTAGCTAAAAAATGTATGGCTATACCGTAGTCGCCCTCACATAATTGTCGCACCCCCATTTTGAAGCAGAAAAAATAGCTTTAGAGTTCCAATATTATGTACTAGATTTTCCCCTCATAATAGTCGCACCTAGACTTTCACCATGAAAAACTGGCAAAAAAAATGCGATTATTACATGAGTGAAGATGTTAATGCTATCGCTATGAAACATAACAATTATTATTATTACTATTATTTTTCATAAAATTAGTCTCTCTCTCTCGTATTTTAAATTGATATCAAAATTTACAAATTTTTAAACTTAAAAGGTAATTTTTCTTAGGATTGCCAGTAGGGCAGTGATAAAATCACAGAAATAGAAACGGACATTTATTTTTTCTGTACCAAAATTTGAAAAATTGATGGCATTAAAAAATATACATAATTAAAAAAAATAAATTATGAATTTCCCACAGTACCATATACGAGCCTCACCATGGCACAGTGGTTATATCACTGAAATGGTAGACGACCGAAGTGTGAAGGTCCTGGGTTCGGGTCCCATCGCGCGGTCGTCAATCAAACGGTCTGGAGTTTAGGTAGGTTTTCTCCAAATGTAATGTGAATACGCGTTAGAACGCCTTAGAAAGTCCTCCTACCAAGGCATCCTCCATCTTAGGCAGATACCCTTCGCGCAGGTTCGCCCTAATCACACACAATCCAAAATCTACCATGTAGATGGAAAAACGTTTCTGCTCCCTTTTCCTAGGACATTCTTATTATATTTCTTTGCTACATTTTGATGTAGAACAAAATGTTTACAATCGTATGTATTAATATACATATGTAATCATGATCTTTTAAATTACAATTTGAAACCAAACAAAAAAAAAATACTAGATATGTACTTATTTTTAAAAGAAATCCTTCATTCTGTAAAAAATATATTTCACTTCATTTGCAATTTTAAGTATATTTAACTATAAGTATACATGCATTTTAAATTTGATTTTTCCTGCGCATAGGGAAATGCTCCATTAAAAAAAAAAAAAAAAAAAAAAAAAAAAAAAAAACAGTCAAATTTTTACCTTTCCTCAAAAATCTATGAAAGAAATTGAGTCTTATCTCAAGATCTGAAATGTGTCACAGTGTATCACTATAGAAAAAAAAATAATAATCATGCTACTACTATTAATTTGATCCAAAAAGTATAAAACCGCAAATGTCTAAAATACATGTATATTTCTTTCTTCGTCCCTCTAATCCCATGCACTTTTTGGGGCGAAGAGCGCTTTTCTAGTCCTTTAGTGATAAATGAATCCATACTCCGTGACAGCTGTCTATACGCGACCCGAAGGGAGATCTGGAAAACGGAAAACGCCCACCAGTAGGAAATCTGTCCCTCCTTCCGTCCGTCCTCCCGTACGTGTTGCGGTCGGAATCTCCATACTCATTTCTCTTCTACGTCCCTATCCTAGTTCTATGTAAAAAACTGCGAAGTACGAGCCACGCGAACCATGAACGAATACACACACAAAAAAGAAAAAAAAAAGCATCTGTTTTCTGAGAAAACGGTTGGGGTGGACATGTCAAAGGTCGTGAGAAAGGACCCTGTAAATTCTGTCTCCCCTGCACTGTTTATTCGACGTTCAACTGACTATTAACTAAGCTGAAAAAATTTCTCGATGCTCCATGGCGTGTTTCTTCTTGGCTGGCTAGGGGGGGGGGGTCTCTTAGACCGCCAAAGCCATAAGCGGAAAATCGGCGATGTATTGACGGATCATAGACCTCCTGAGGGCGACCAACATTAACAGTCGAAGATAGCCGCCTCCCTGACCAAAATCGAACGGCTCTTTAAGACGTCGACAACACAATGTATGTTTGATCTCTTTTAAACGCTATTTTTTGCTGTAATTTTTCCTCGACCTATTTTCGACATTTCGACATCGGGAATACGTAATTTAAACGTGTGTGCGCTTGCTGGGAAAGCACTTTAAAATTCATTTCCATCTTTGAACTCAGAAAGTAACTAGTTGTAAATATTTATATACTTATTGCACTGTGCTACAAAACGATGAATAATTGGATATCTCTACACTGCCATAGACCATAATATATTGAAATTCTGAGTGCTTCTGTAGAAGAGCTATAAACGCTACAGACCCTATTTTTGATCGAGATCATTACTTTGCGATTCTTAATAACATATATGAATTCTGTTTTGTTTAAAATGGACAAAAAAGTCTAAAAAATTATTAAAGAATGATTAACCACACAGTATATTGTACTGGAATTATTTTCCAGACTCTTGAAAAAAGAACCATAAATGCTTCATACAATTTTTGAATTGTATATACGGTACTGCACATAAGAATAACATATGTATATTTCTTAGTAATCGTCGGATATTTAAGGCAGTTGGAGCACATACGGACGGTCAGACAGACAAGCCGAAATCATTAACACTTTTCAACATTGTCAGAGTGTTAAAAATTAGTAAGGACAGATTATTGTTAGTGTTTACAAACTACATGGATGCTTTACACTGGCATCTAACACTTTGTCTCGATATTGCAGTACTTAAATTGGTTTTGAAAACCGTTGCAATAGTCGGTGTAAAAAGTACTTGAATTTCTTTAATGCATGAATGTGCATTAATTCATGGTTTTTAATTTAACGATGATGGAGTTATCTACATAATCGATATACACTTGTAGTTGAAATGTTTTAGTAGAAGACATTTCAAGTGGAACTGACTCTTCTGCACACAACATACGTAAAAACTGTCGAAAACTTAGGTAGACAGTCCGACAGGTTTCAACAAGTTCAAGCAGGAATTTTTATAACCTCAGTGCATATTAATAGCATAAACTGCTGATACATTCCTCACCTATTCAAGCCTTATTAGGGCAGCCGTTTGGTAATGAACCACTTGCTAAATAATTTTTACCCAAGAAAATCTACAATTGCATGCTTTATTTTAAAATAATTTTTTAATAATAATGAAAACAAGCAGAATATATGTACACCACCTCATTTTCCCCCATAGCCTTGCTATTGGAAAAACTACTGGAAGAATTGTCAACAATTTCTAGTTACACTTTGTTTTATTTATACAGATGGTTACATTGGCGGATCCAGAGCGGGGGGGGGGTATAGGGTCTTGGGGGAAGAATTAAGTTTAGAATTTTTTAAGGTTGATTTATTTTGTGAATTCAAATGAATTTATGACAGAAAAGAGACAAAGAAATTTTGTGCCCCCTCCAGAATATTTTGCTGGATCGTTACACTAGTTGGATGCCTGTATCGTTACACTAGTTGTTTTAAGGAATACGCAGTCTAATGAATATCTCAGTCTGTTATGAACTTTTAAAGGAGCCACAGTGATTAAAAATAAAATGCTAATTACATATATTAATTTATTAAAATAATAGGTATGCATTTAGACCTATTATCCCAGGATCATAATTAATTCGGGGCTGTGGCGCCATAAATAAAGAAATGGAGCCCTTTTGCTCACATAAAACACTTTATTAGGTGGCACACAAAAACACATAACACGGAGTTTGAATTTACAATATGTTAGATGGCTGGGTTCGCAAAACAGCCTTCACAGGCCTAACACCGGAGGAAAGTTACTTCTGCACTGATCACTGTCTGAAACCGAGCAGTTCATCTCCGCACTCGGTTGGAATCTCAAGTCGATTTCGACCACGTGGGATGCTTGAAGTAAGTGTTCGAAAGTTATGAGATTCCTTATGTCGCTATAGTTCAAATTCTGAAGAACCCTTGAAACACTCAGGGATTTATTCGTTCCATAACGTCAGGACTGCACGTTATCAAAGATCTATAGCTTCTTGTCGAAGACTTTACGGTACCGCCCAGATCAAAGGTTATCGGAGAGATTCAAGCATTGAGGGGTAAGAAAAGGGAGCATCATAGATGTATATCTGTTAGTACTAATTGCTCGTAATTATTCGGACAACGTCCCAGGCCAATACTCGGGATTCTGAATAGGGATGGACGCGAGACGAGACTTCGATGTAAAAGATGAGACGATACCTTAGCCATTTCTCGTCTCACATGGTCTCGCGCCCATCCCTAAAGCCCATATCACACTTTCCCCATCTTCAATTCAAGCAACACTTTGGTTCAACTGTTTTCCACAACAGTTGGGTGAAAAGGATTGTGCGATATGTATGTATGTTCAACATCCGCAACTTTTCCCTCCCGGTACGGGAAAAATTGAGCATTTCATTCAACTTATTCAACTTCTCCGATAGACCAATCACAGGCAAGCAAACGGAGAGGCTGCAGTGACATCACAGATTCGCTCATTCCCTTTTCCAGTCAAACCAGTTGAGTGAAATAGTCGAACAAGTTGAACGAAATACTTGATTGAATTGAAGATTGAACGTAGGAGAAGGTGTGATAAGAGTATAACGAGCGCACTTTAGCTGAACATTGGCCCAATCTAGCTCGTACGGGCCCCAGGGGTGTCGTCTGACCCCTCCTGTCAAAGGACCTGGCCTCCGATAATCTTTGTCTAAAGATATCTCTGAGGCGTTTTATGATGAAAAGCTGAAATGTCGCAAGTCACCTCATTAGTGTATGGGGAACATCTTAATAACTGGGAAATTGTTTTTGTATGGAAGTCTCATGCAAATTCAAAAAATGTAACTTCTGGATAATTGACGAGAGGAATGTTTCTTTAACATAGCCTTTTTACCTACCTTATTTTGAACTTTTTTTCAATTTACATTGCCCACTTATCTCTAACAGATAAAGAGATAAAGCGTGTTACCACCTTTTTGCGGCAATCTGTATGTGTACAGCATCAAAAAAGTTTGTGTACATGTGTATTAAGGAAATTTATTTGGTAGATCACTATTACTTTTATTCACAATGTGTATTGATTGTTTTACTATAAATAGAACATTTACACATGCTTTTTCAAATTGCTGGATTATAAGTATTTTAATGCGTTACTTGGATAATTTCTTTGATTTTTCTTGTTTTGCAGGTCGGATCTTTTTTATTCTTAAGTTTCTTAAAATAGTCATGTCCACCTTCTGTCTTTTCGAATTCATAATTAGGCAGAGCATCTTTACCAAAAAGTTTTATGTAAGTAGCTGGGCATTCAATGGCTAACCACTGAAAATCTTTCATGGTCATAGTCATATCATCCATACGACCTTTTCCAGGTTTCAAGTTATCACTACCTTTCGATATTGCAAGTTTTTCTCCTGTTTTTGGTGTATAATCTGTCCTATGTGTTGTGTTTCCTGCAAATTTTTCCTGTGAAGAAAAGTATATAAAATATATTTTATACTTTATCCAAAAACATTTGCGATTGTAAGATATTTATTTTAAATTCTAAAGCAAGAGCTTGTAAGGGAAACAAGCCATTAGACATAAGGGGTTGTGGGGTGGTATTCTGTGTACTTCAAAAGTGTTCCACTGTAGGGTAAGGTTAAAAATTAAATCTGGATTTTATTGTGTTTCTCATTTTTCGTTAACCCTTTAACGCGCAGTGTTCCCGCTCTGGGAACACCAAATTCTGACGTTTTGACTGTTTCCAGCCACGAAGAATAGATCTGATTTCTATAAAAATTATTGCGGGTGACGTAGCTAGCTCCACGAGAATCCTTTACTTTTTAGCACGTCATTTCCCGTAAAAAAATTGTCACGATTATTTTAACAACACTGACATCTGCTGAAAAATGGAAGAAAGCGAGAACAGCTGGATAGATTGTCCAATGCTGAAAAAGGGCAGCCGTTGCCATCGCTTGACTTAACTACCAGCGAGATGCCCAGACGGCCTTTTTTGACACAGCTGGATGTGCGCGGGCACAGCCAGCTGTCATCGAAAAAGTTTCTCTAGATCTGTGGCACGCGATGAACGCTTCGATCGTTCGCCATCTTGCTGGTAGTTAAGTCAAGCGATTGCAACGGCTGCCCTTTTTTCAGCATTGGGAAAGGGTTGCGCCTCAAAGGGTTAATAAGTGTCCCGCTCTTTTCAGTCATGTTCCTTACTTTAATCGCCAAAATCCCGAAAAGATTCATGTATAAAAGTTGGCAAGCCTAATCGTCACCCTCTTTTGTTTCGAAATCAGGTGCTGAGATGTAAGAATGAAGAATTGACTGCTTCTTGTCCAGCATTTTGACAGACTCGGCAACCGTTTTTAACTATCCATCCACTATGAAATTACAGGGTTATAATCAGTAAAAGTTATGCTATGAAAAACTTCAGCACACAAAACTACATTAATATACTGCTAATCAAAACTAAATCACACAAAGCTGTTCTTTTTTTTCAACGGCGGGCGAGGATTTGTCGATTAGGCATTGTCCACTACAACTGCCCGAAGGTGTTGTGGCAATTTTATTATTGGGGCGGTCAGTAGGCCTCCAGCATTACCCCCTATGAAGGGACGGACAAATTAACATCCATGCCCAAGCCAGGATTCGAACCCGGACCTAAGACCTGCTAGAATGGTTCTTAACCCTTTTCCAATGCTGAAAAAAGGGCAGCCGTTGCCATCGCTCGACTTAACTACCAGCAAGATGGCGGACGATCGAAACGTTCATCGCGTGCCACAGATCTAGAGAGCCTTTTTTGACGACAGCTAGCTGTGCCGCACAGCCAGCTGTCGTCAAAAAGGGATCTCGCGTGAAAATAATCTGTCCTCGCATTCTTCCATTTTTCAGCAGATGTCAGTGCTGTTAAAAATAATCGTGACCATTTTTTTTTTACGGGAAATGACGTGCTAAAAAGTAAAGCACTCTCGTGGAGCTATGTCACCCGCAACTATTTTTATAGAAATCAAATCTATTCTTCGTGACTGGCAACAGTCAAAGCGTCAGGGTTTGGTGTTCCCAGAGCGGGAACCCTGCGCGTTAAAAAGTTAAGCTACTGCTCTACCTTGGCGGCAAATCACACAAAGTATAATTAAATACGTAATATAGTACAGTGTAATGGCTTTACTATACCGACCCATGGCTATATCCGTTTTCTAGAAATCTTTGGAGATTTGTTGATGAAGTTTCTTTTGGAAGTAAAATTTTTTTTGGATAAAAATTTTCCAGATGAACACGTCTCCTCTCCCCCACCCCCCCACTCCGCACAGTGGAGACGCAGAGTAAGAATTTTCATTCCTGCGTTTTTGTATCGTAGAAAGCCAAGTGGTTATGGTAGAAAGGCAAGTGGTTGTGCTCGTGGACACTTTCCTTTCTGCCCGACAAAAACGCAGGGATGAAAATTCTTTCTCTGAGTCTCCCCTGTGCGGGGTGGGGGCTCATTTGGAAAATTTTTATCCAAAAATTTTTTACATCGAAAAGAAACTTAGTCTACGCATCTCCAAAAATTTGCTAGAAAACGGATACAGCGAGACGGTAGGTGAAGCCATCGTTTAGATTTTGCACCTACTTATCGAACTGCCCACGTTAATTTGTGGCACCTATCTCATCTCATTTAGTCTTTTAATTTTTAACTATTAATAGATCAGTAAATGTATACATGTAATTTTTTATACCAGTATTTTTTTTTAGTGCTGGCAATTTAAAATTCCGTCTTAACAGTATTATTCGTACGAACCTCCTTTATTTAACCCTTTAACGTGCAGTGTTCTCGCTCTGGGAACACCAAACTCTGACGTTTTGACTGTTGCCAGTCACGAAGAATAGATTGGATTTCTATAAAAATAGTTGCGGGTGACATAGCTCCACGAGAATCCTTTACTTTTTAGCACGTCATTTCCCGTAAAAAAATGGTCACGATTATTTTTAACAGCACTGATATCTGCTGAAAAATGGAAGAATGCGAGAACAGATGGATAGATTGCCCAATGCTGAAAAAAGGGCAGTTGTTGCCATCGCTCGACTTAACTACCAGCAAGATGGCGGGCGATCGAAACGTTCATCGCGTGCCACAGATCTAGAGACCCTTTTTTGTCGATGGCGGACGATCGAAACGTTCATCGCGTGCCACAGATCTAGAGACCCTTTTTTGACGCAGCTGGCTGTGCCGGCTGTCGTCAAAAAAGGGTCTCTAGATCTGTGGCACGCGATGAACGTTTCGATCGTCCGCCATCTTGCTGGTCGTTAAGTCGAGCGATGGCAACGACTGCCCTTTTTTCAGCATTGGGAAAGGGTTGCGCCTCAAAGGGTGAATTCGCCAGCCCACAGGGGTTCGTTAACCACCGTTTGGTAAACTATGCATTCGGAAAACCTCAAGAGACAATACATTTATGCCTGGATATATCAGAAATCCATCATTAAGATTTCGCAGAGTTTATGTATGTCTCAGTCGGATCTAATTTGGGAAGCGTAATTATAAAAACGTTACAGAGCACTGTGCCTGCCTGCAAAAAAAGCATGTTCGGTTGCAAGAGAAAAGGAAGGTTACAGCTAAGATACAAAAAAATGTAAATTATTTATATCTTACTTTCGGTTTTTCATACTGAACAGATGGTCTATAGGATTTCGTCGGCACTGGACAACATATCCTCCTATAGTCTCTCATGGAGGTGGTGAATTTTTCCATTGGACCTGTGGGAAGGGTCAGATTGCCCTGAGAGGTTTCACTGGATCGTATTGCGGAAAGTCCTCAGGAGGAGGCTCATAATCTGTTCTGTAAGTCGTTTCGCCTTCGAATGGTGCGGTTGTTGCTTTGAAAGGTAAGTATAGAGGATGCCACTTCGGTAATTCTCTGAAAAAGGAAAACATTTTATGCAGCTTTTACATGAAAAGATTGAGTAGTATTTAACAGTGCTTCGGCATTAGTGTGCGGATAATGGTGAAGGTTTTTAAATGAATATTGACCTGGATATTTATAAGTCTGAGTAAAATACTTGGGAGATTACCGATAGAACTGTCAAGACGGTAGCCATTGGCATAACTGGCTAGGTGCTAGGGCTCGATAAGTTCACCCTAGAAAAATTGGATTTTCTATAGTGGGAATAGGAAAGAGCCCTCTAGAGATGTTGAAGAAATTTCCAGCCTCTTCCCCAACCTTACAGTTATGCCATTGAAGGTAGCCATAAAGTTATAGTGAAAGATTTGTCATCTATCGAGTGCGATTTTTAAACATGCTCAAATTATCTTTAGATGGACTGAAGGTAAGCCCAATTATTGTTGTTGTTTTCGTATTCCAAGGATAGACAATTGCACTAACCCTGGAAGTAGGTGTGCCATTGTCCCATGAGGGTGTTGGATTTCTGCTTGTTAGTCCCTACTTTTGAACCGATTTCAGATGAGGGACCAACCACCACCTGAAACGACACCCCCAGAGGTATCGTTGAACAACTTAGGAAGCCTAATTATTGATGGAAGGATTGCAGTGCCTCGCGAATAAACCTCGCCCTGCGACTTTCACATTTTCGGAAAACTGAAAAAACATCCCAAGGGTACCAGATTCGTGCCGTGAAGGAGTCAGTTACAGACTTTTTGAATCAGCAGCCTACGGAGTTTAATGAGACGGGAATCATGCGGCTCGTTTGTCAATGGGACAAATGTTTCAATGTTCATGGAGACTATTTTTAAATAAAGTACTCTGTTATATATTCGCATTGGCTCATTTTCATTTGACTCGCCTTCGTATATGCAGGGTGTTCCAAAAAATAAATAAATAAAAAGCACTTACAAACTGGCATGGCAAATCAGGCATGCAACCAGGCTCAAAAATCACTTAGGAACATAGAGTCGCAAGCGGGACTTGTGGGCGTTACTATACGAACACGAGGTGAGCAAACGGAAATTGTCTTCATTCAGGTCGCGGATGCGTTGGGAGCAACATGCTAGTAACACGTATGGCTGACATGCATTTGATCTATGACGTGGCCAACTGCAATGGGTGTGAATCTGTGCGATTGTATAGAGAGTAACATCCCGACAGAAATGTGCCTTGCCGCATTCTGCATCGACGATTGTGCGAAACTCGGTCACCAGATCTGTCTCCAATTGATTTTTCCTTCTGGGGGTTTTCTAAAAAGAAAATGTTTATGAAATACCTATGTCTTCGTCGGAAGACTCAGTAGCAAGAACTGTTTTGGTAGCAAGATGTGTTCAAGATACGCTGGTACCTTTGAGAAGGTGCGCCGTTCGATATCAAACGTGTCCGGATGCATCTCGAAAAGCTTTGGGAATCTCCAGTAATGGTCGTACATTTGCAGCATGTGACTAATAGAAATAAGGGATCTGGAATGGTTTTATTACTTCTCTTGATATAACGAACTATTTTAAACGCCCTCTAGTGGCTCCAAATAGCATTTGCTACCCTATGTTCCAATGTGATTTTTGATCCTTGTTGCATGCCCGATTTTCCATGTCATTTTATAAACTTTTTTTGAATCAACTAGCATAAAATACATAATTCATTCCTTAATATATATAAAATAAATAACTCATTCTTTAATATACATAAAATTGTTTATTTTATGTATAATAAGTAAGGAATTTAATTTACCTTTGTAAAATTTCATGGGGCTGAAAATCTTGCTTATAGTGAGATTTTCCTTCAAATTCACCCTCAAACTTCGGCATCTCTGGTTTCGGGGCACAACTTGTAGCTTTTTTCACCGAACCTGGGTGCTTGTAATCATGTTGATGGGTTGTGGTGCTTTCGAATTTCCCGTCTCCCTGTTTCCATCTGGTCGGTGCTTTCTTACGCGGGCGTTCTGGAATGACGTACTTCGGTGTGAAGTCTGTTTGATGGGTTGTGGTGCCTGAAAAGTCTCCCCCTGGATGAAGAGTTCCTTTGTTGGGAAGTACCGGCTCTCTTTTCTGATGAGGATGCGGCTGATACGACAAAGCAGTTTCTGTGGTACCTGCCACAAAGAATTCCGATTTAGTTTCGGATCGGTTTTGAGGAAAATTATACAAAGTGTCTCAAATCAAAGTGGTCGATCAAACGCCCCATCTGGCGCAACAGACCTAAAGAGGTTTTCTGGCACAGCCGGATGTGCGGCCCAGTCAGCCAGCTATGTCAAAAAACGTCTTTAGCTCTGTGGCCACAGGAGGCCAATCAATCCAATTGGTCTTCTATATTGATGCGAAAATGATTGTGTTTCAAAATGTTAACTATTGGTCCAATCAACAGAAATCGACTATTAGTTTCTTCCATTCAAATTTATTATTTGTGTTGTTAAAAATTGTCTAAACTAAGTAGCATACACAGAATTTTTCTAAGGGGTAGGTCGTTGTTTTCCCGTTTTAATCCTGAATCCAGGTTTAATCAGTTTTTTTTTACGATGGGGGTGATCAAGTTAAAAGATTCCTTCTATTGCCTATGCAACTGCCTGAGCCTGACGTAAGGGTGGAAACACTTTTACATTTTTGCCGTCTGCTCAGGGATTATCGGTTCTCCAACACAACAGAAATAAATTATTCTCAAACTTAAATAGCGTCAGGTTTAATCGAATCTACTAATGCAATTGAAACCTTTTAATTTAAATATTTGTACAATGCTGAAGACGAAATCTGTATGCTTAAATATGAAACAGTTTCACTTATTAATAGATGTATAACCCTTTTCATATAAGGCCCTGATTTGTTTAGATAAATGCCTACCAATAGCTACTTTTTTGTTTTCAAGATCCTTTTCCTCTAACTGCATATTTTTTCAACGCCTGAAAATTAAACTGAATTAGTGCCTTCCTACACAGTTTTTTCAGAGTCGTATGTATGAGGTCGTATTCAAGTCCTTTGACATCGGAAGCGATTTGCGGAAGTTCTCCTGACGTCAATTCCTGACTCCAATGTCGCGTCAAATATTCCATGACGCGAATATTTGAATGACCTTACAAAATAGAAACAACTTCAAAAATACCAACTATGAGGATGTAAATAAGAATGATGCATATCCTCAATAATCAAACATAAATTTATTTATAACGATACAAGGAAGAATACTTATAATATCTAAGAAATGTGTTTGTAATTTTTCTTTCCTATGGCGGGCAATTTCCGTACAGGCATTGACCGCTACTAGGCCGAAAATAATGGTATCTCTATTATGAAGGCACCTAACAGGTGAATCAGCGTTGCCACCTATAAAGGGAAGGACGAAATGCCACCCAAGCCCATGCCGTTATTCGAACCCCGACCCGTGGTGTGGTAGAATGGTCCTCTAGCCACTACCCAACCCAGGCGGCAGTGCTGGTAAAATTTAGCTTGGAATATTCCGTAATTCAACACTGCAAGTATAAGGCGAAAGGCAACTAATTTAATTGCATAAATAAGTTTCATTTTGAATTTTATTACCTGTGAAAGGTTTCCCGAATTCTGTCAATGTGCATCCCTTTGCAGAGGCCTTTTCTCTCTTTGAAAAAGGTTTCGGTGTGTAACATCTGTTATAAGTTGTTTCCCCTTGCATTTTCCCTGGTAACGTTCCCGGCATGGTTCCGTTTTTACCTTCTGGTTCTGGAACTTTTACTTTTTCAGATGCTTGTCCTTTTTTCGGTATGTAATCCTTTTGATAGGTGGTACAGAGATCTGCCATCTTGGTTTTGGATCCCACGGTTTCTTTCGGGCGCATGAGAGATCTCTTTTGGATGGGAAAAGGAACAAAATCCTTTTTGGTCATGGACTGTTTCACCGTAGGTTCGTCGCCTTTCAGCCATTTTGCCCCTGCTGCTGGAACTGCTGGCTTCTGGCGCGGTTGAAATCCGAAGGGCCGGAACCGATCTTTATGTTCTGTTGTCTTCAAGCCGGTGTCATCATCTTTTGCGAAAGGAACACGTCGCTTAGCGGTGTGCTCGCAGCGATGGCGCCCACAGACACATATTTGACAGATACATTGCCTCATGCCGAAATGCTAGCCGAACATTTATGCGATATTTACCGATGCAATATTTTAAAATTTTCAAGTTTAGGATATAGTTGAAAGATGCAAGATTAGGTAAACAATGACTTTCACGTTTTACATAATCACAATAATAATAAAAAATCACGAGTTATTTAACGGCTGTGTTTGTATATATTTTTTTTATTGTTACATTAGTTTAGTGAGGTAAATTAAACTCATGCTTCAGAATTCAAAATTCCATCTGAAATGACGTATATGAAGGATTTCACTTCGTAAGCTAGAACGCAAGAATTCATCCACCAAATCTGAGTGAACGAAAAGGAAGGAATTGGGACAGAAGGGTATAGTACGCACACAACTTTAGTATTATATGGTATCAATCTAGTACAAATATTGCGCTATCCTGGTAATTTATTTGTATACCTCCTACTGCATGTATAACTAAGGAAGGGGCTAGTCTTGGCAAATCAGAATCCAATAAGATTCCGCAAACTCCATGACAGAGGAATTCTTTTCACAGCATATTTCGCAATCTTTGGGAGTGCGTTTGTTCTCCTCACCTGGTGGAATATCGACAGAATTACTCGAATTCCAGGGATCCAGTTTGCTGGGAAAACTCCTTTCCCTCCTCCTTGATATGAGAAAAATCAAGTGTAAAATGAAATAATAAGAAAAAGTGGTATCTAGATCTGTGGCACGCGATGACCGTTTCGATCGTCCGCCCTCTTGCTGGTCGTTCAGTCGAGCGATGGCAACGGCTGACAAGGGAAATTTTAAATTCAAGAAAAAAAAATCTGAAACCTTTTCAGATTTTAAATACGCACCAAAGTGCGTATTAAAAGCGTATCATAATTTATGCGTCGTCCCTATTTTCTTCCCTATTCCATAAGGTTGGAAAGTGTATCATTGTTCATGAGTGAGCAGTATTTTCCTTCCTTATTTTATAAAAACCATATTTGGAATCGAAATCTATCTTAAAATCGCCTACTAAAATTGTTTTACAATCTTCGCCAAGTATATTACAACTATACTTCACAGTTTTAAATATTGTTTCGAAGTGCATCATAATCCATGAGTGTGCCGTGTTTGTCTTTCTTGGGTCGATTTCTAGTTTAACGCCCCAACTCTCGCCAAGCTGGCGGTCATTAAAGATATAGAGTAACAATGACGATTTTTTGTATTTATGTGGCAATTGTCATTTAGAATTAAAATGGCGATTTGGAACAACCTGTAAGTACAGCATTCCGTTACATTTTTATTTATTTTGGGTTGCCAATGAATGTAGTTTTAATAATTAAGTGTCTTCAAATTCCTTAAGTAGCGTGTTTATCACTCATTTGTTCACTTTAGTTTTCATGTAGTTGTTCAGGGAGCGTTGAAACTTGTGCATAACTCCTAGAGACCCATGAATTCCAAACTCGCCAAAGGGCGGGGAATTTTTAGGTTGGCGAAAATAGGGGCGTTAAAATAGGAATCAACTCTTTCTTGAACCATAAAGCACATCTATAGGATCCAAATCTATCTTAACCTACGCCTATTGATACTGTTTTAAAATCTTCACCAGGCATATTGGAACTATAGGCATATTCCAAATATATCTCGTAGATATTTTAAATACTGTTTGGAATGAGCATCGTAATCCATGAGTGTATCGTGTTTTCCTTCTTTGTTCCATAAAACACTTCTTCGGAATGGAAATCTATATTAAAATCGCCTACCAAAACTGTTTAACCATTTTCGCCAGGCATAGTCAAACTACACTTCACCTTTATAAATACCATTTGGAAAGTGTATCCTAATCTATGATGTGTACCGTATTTGTTTTCACTATTCTATAAAACACTTCTTCGGAATTAAAATCTATATTTAAATCGTCTACTAAAACTATTTTACAATATTCGCCAGGCGTTTTCTAACTATACTCAAAATATATTTATAATCAATGGTCGCGTTTTGGCACCCAGTTGAGCGATCCTTTATCAAAAATGGCAAACCTTGTGCGACTTTCAACATTTTATTAACGCCCCCCCCCTCTCCACATTATCTGGCAAACACATTTCAAAAGTGACTCGACGGGAAAATTGTACCAAAATCGTGTCTACACAAAAAGCAAGGTTGAAATTAATAGCACTCTGGTGCTAAAAAGTAAGAAAATCTTAAACACTTTCATATTTTAATTACGCACTAAAGTGCTATATATTAAAAGCATATCATACTGCATGTGTCTTAAATATTTTCTTCCCTTATTCCATTAAGTAGGAAAGCGTATCATTATTCACGAGTTTGCCGCATTTTTCTCCTTTGTTCCATAAAACACATCTTTGGAATTGAAATCTATCTTAAAATCGCCTACTAAAACTGTTTTACAATATCCACCTAGCAGATTCTAACTGTACTTCGCCGTTTTAAATACTATTTGGAATGTGCATCATAATCCATGAGTGTGCCGTGTTTGTCTTTCTTGGGTTGATTTCTACTTTAACGCCCCGACTCAAGCCAAGGTGGCGATAGTTAAACATATGCGATTTTTTGTATTTATGTGGCGACCTTAATTTAGAATTAAAATGGCGATTTGGAACAACATGTAAGTACAGCATTACTTTTTTGTTTATTTATTTATTTGGGTTGCCACTTAAGGGGACAGCCTACTTTTAAAATGCCCAAAAAATCGATTTTGAGATTTTTATCTCATTAAATAGCTTACTTTATTCTAAAAAGATTGATACCAACCATTTTTCTGTATGACATTTATTTGTTGAGATAAAAAGGAAAATGTAAACGCAAGTTGGGCAGCATGCTGTAGAAGCTGCAACTAAGGTTGACACTCAAAGCATAAAAGAGGGAGAATAGAAATGTACAGAATTTAATTTAGAAACTCGAAGAGCCAGAAAAATGCTCATCAGTTCTCAGTTTGAGGCAATAAAAGAAAACGAAGGCATTGTGCATGAAAGCGGAAAATTTTAAATCGAAATTTCATAAAGTGAAATAAAATCAAATTTTTATGTTGCAAAGTAAAAATAAATATATATATATGGATATAATTATTAAAATAACTTCAAAACATGTACTTTACCAATATTAATGCCTTTATATCCTAAAAATGTATCTTTTGTTAAGGTATGTACATATATTCTCATATTTACAATTGTCGAGCTTTTCTTTAGACTGATGTTTCTTAAGCCATATTAAAACATATTTTGGGTTAATCATATTAAGTACTCCGTAAAATTATTCTTAAATAATAAATGTTTCATTAGAAAATGTTTTTAACTTTTAAAAATTAAAATTTATGTTCCAAAACAACAATTTGAACTTTAATTGGCGTTTTCTCAAAACACTGTTTTTCAAGTTTGCGCGCATGATATTTTAAAAACTATTTAAGATATCAACTTGAAATTTTTCTCAGGCATTTATCCTAATATAATGAACAAAATGAACTAAAATGAAATGGTTGTGTTTCATTGAAAAAAAGTTATGATTGTAAAACTATCAAAATTTTTATGGTAATTTAAATTTTCAGATTAAATTATTTTTTTAAATTTAAATTATGAAAATAATTAAACCATTTTAGTTCAGATTGTTAATTTGAATGTCTTGTTTAATTTAGAAAAAAATTATGAGGTTCAAAGGAATTCTAATTGAGATATCTTGCGCGCAGTGAGAAAGTACCCTTGAATTTTTTTTCCAATATTGTGTGGTAAAATAATATTTTTAAAATTATCACCTTTATAATAAACTAAAATAATATTTTTAATCAATAGAGTAATGTCATAGTAGTTAACTGAAAAAAAAGTTATGTTTCTGCATGCATTCATTATTTTTTTAAAAATTATGAAAGTTGATCTAAAATTTATACATTTTCCCATTCTTAAAAGTAGGCTGTCCCCTTAATGTAGTTTTAATAATTAAGAGTCTTCAAATTCCATAACTGGGGAATTTATCGCTAATTTGTTCACTTTAGTTTTCATCTAATTCTTTTGGGAGCGTTGAAACTTGTGCATAACTCGTAAGACCCACGACTGCATGGCTCGCCAAAGTACGGCGATTTTTTAGGTTTGCGTGAATGGGGGCGTTAAAATAGGAATCAACTCTTTCTTGTTCCATAAAGCACATATTTGGAAACGAAATCTGTCTTAAAATCGTCCAGTGAAACTGTTTTAAATCTTCGCCAAGCATTTTCCAACTATACTTTAATCATTTTAAATAGTGTTTGGAATGGGGAACATAATCCACGAGTGTGCTGTGTTTGCCTTTCTTGTTCCATAAAACACATATTTGGAATTGAAATGTATATTAAAATCGCCTGCTAACACTATTTTACAATCTTCACCAGGCATATTTTAACTGTACTTTCCTAGTTTCTAGCCAAATTCAGAGGAAATTGTTAAGCTCGGTCTTGAAGTGATTATTTGGCATCAAACTTGGCGATCAGTTATCAAAAATTGCAAACCTTGTGCGACTTTCAAGATTTCAATCTTCCCCTCCACTCCGCGTTATCTGTCAAACCCCATTTCAAAAGATCTTCACCGTGACAGTTCATGTCTACAAAACCTGCCTATAAAGTCGCGTGGACTAAAACCTGGGACTGACCGAAATAGCATCCTAGTGCTAACAAGAGCAATAATGAATGAGGTAGAAAACCTTTAGCAATTAGTGGAGATTAGTGCTCAACAATAATAAAAACCTCTAGACATTCATTTTGTTATAAGAAAATGGATGGTGCTTTTCGTTTACAGATATACCACTGATAATGTGGCAGGTTTAGGTAGGAGTGTCCTGTCTACTTTTTATATTTGCGTTAATCAGTGCTAACGTCTGAAATGTTAGCAGTTTTGCGTTTAGAGATGGGAATGTATATCAATTATACTAGGAGAGACATCTTCATAGTAAAAAAACAGTCTAAAAAATTAGCCACCAGAGGTCTCTTTATCTGCTAGAATGATAACCATAGAGATATGAATACAAGGAGATGGCATTAGCTATCTTCAGCATAGGACGAAATGAAGCAACTCTGTTGGTCTAAGTATGGCGGAACATTTTGTTGGTTTCTTTTTAAATAATAGTGAACGAGAACGATGCACGACTTTAGGAATTAAAAAAAAAAAAGATCTACAATTATATGTTACAATAGTTCTAAATACAAAATCTCAGCATTTTACAGTTAAAAGTTTTACGATTATGCCAAATATGTAATTATTCTTGGCGCCAACTTTGGCGACATTACTTCTTTTAAACTCGAACTGTCGCCCTAGAATACCACAGTCATAATGCAATGTGGTCTAATCAATATATCAGAACGGTTACAGTTTCGGCTTCACTATCAGATAGCTAATGCCGTCTCCTTGTATTCATATCTGTATGATGATAACACATGCGCATGTGCGGTTCTGGCTGATCAAATTTTAAGATCTGTGTATGTAGAAAGCAATCTTGTGGCTGCAAAGTTATATTTATTGGTATCAATGGAATTTATGCTCAAAACATTTTGATTTTGTCCACTTAGAATAAATAATTAATTTAACGTTCTGTTTTTAACATGACTAAAGTTTCCGACGTCAGCATACATATAGAAGAACAACTGATCTATTACTCAAACGCGTGTGCGGTTTTGGCTTGGAGGAGCGAATAGTAAATATTATTCTCTCCTGCAAGGCTGCTGGCTGATTTTTCTGCGTTACTGCAAGTTATGGGCTTCGTGGAAATGTTGCGACTCATGCGAACAAAAAATGCAGATCAGCAGGAATAACATTAAAAATCGGAATACTTAATGTTTTATCTATCGGAATAATTTAATGTTTTATCTCTTTTATAGTTATGTTTTTTTTTTTTTTTAGTCTATGTCCAGACAGCATAGCAAACTTGCATCAAACTTGTAGCAAGCTTGATTTATCAAGCCAATAAACTTGAATTAAGCTTGAAAATTTCAAGCGTGTAAGCATAGCTTGAATCAAGTGTTCTAGTTTACACTTGCCCAGCTTGCATTAAGCTTGAATCAAGCTTGACATAGCAAGCTTAATTTCAAGCTTAAAAAATTTCCTAAATACACGGGGCGCCGGTCGGCGAACTCGTCTCACATATTTTAATTTTCCACTCTACGCTGAAATTTCAAGTTATCTTAATCTGTTACCATCAAGTGTCCGCGGCTGGAATCGAACACGGTATATATGGGTTGGGAAGCCAGCGTCCTAACCACTCGGCCAACCTGAGATGGGCTGATGTGACTAAAGTTTGAAGTGACTGTTAGGGTTATCACGCCGTTTTCTGGCGAGATCGGATAGTGGCCGATGTGTTGATCTGCTTCTTTTATTTTTCCATGGGATGCATCAAAATTAAAATAATGTTATGTGTGATTTAGAGACTCTACTAATAGTGAAATATAGGGAAAAATAGGGAACTATAAACTTAACAACAGCACACGTTTTAAAACTTTCAATATCGCGACACTCATGTTGGGCAATATTGGCCAAAATCCAGACAAACGACTGATTTTGAAATCAATTTCGTAGTATGATTGTATTTTATTTTGAAAAATTTCTATATTTGGAAATATAGAATCTTTTTTTTAATTCTATGGTCAAGTACATTTATGACTGATGATAAATTATTTTGTGGCGGCCGGATTGCGCCTCATTCTACGACCCATACAGTGAAGTATATTAACTAACTAAATTGTGTTAATTGTATTAAAATTTATTTTTAGGGCTAATTAATTAGTTAATGGAATTACTAATGTTAATTAGATGTAAATAAAACTAAAACTCTCCTCGTGTTACACTTCAGAGGGGCTTATTCCATTCATTCCTTCCCCGGCTAAAATGTGCTTTAGCCCACCGCTTGGCGAAGTTTTTTTTGGAGGGGCAATACTGCGCCAAATATTGCAAATTGGATATTATTAGAACTGTGGAAAGATCCGAAATATCTTAGATTTTTGCGCATGCGTAATTGTTGTTTGTTATTCTAGCTACTGTGTGACGTAAACAGATGAATGTAACGAATTCGTTTACTCAATATGACATCACTAAGCTGGTAATTTGCGTTTGTGCGCATGCGTTACTTTCCCTCATTTCGTAATCTAGCTACTCTAATTTGCTGCAACTAGTGCAGTTTACGATAACTACACCCTGTCAAAATATATTCAAGTAAATGTGAAACTGATTACGTTTGTTTCATACACTGAAAATTCTGTATTATAAAATATAAATTAGGTTACATGTTGGATATAATTATAACTTTTCATGTTTCTGTTGAATTGTGCGTTCTCGATTTTTTTTTTTTAGGGTCTACATGATAGTTTGATGTTTTTAGTTTAGCAAAGGGCCAGCGGTTGCATATTTTCGTGCGGCCCCCTACAGCGATGGCCGGACCCACTGATGTTTTTTTGGGTCTCGCAAAGGGCCAGCGTTAGCATATTTTCGAGGTGCACCCTAAAGCGACGGCCGGAGCTACTGATGTTTTTTTGGGGGTCTCGCAAAGGGCCAGCGTTAGCATATTTTCGAGGGGCACTTCCTGTTTTGTTTTTAATAGTTTGTAATTTTTACTTTAAATACTTCCAATTTTAGAAATATTTGGTTTTCCTAATTCGACATTTGTTCACGTTTCTGTATATACGGTGCATCTTGGGAAAATGACCGTAAAAATCAATCGCGCTACCTCTATGGCTGAATCTCACAGCCTTTTGCGTCACACGGACATTGCCGAACGAGAAAAACCAAAATAACGGAACTCAGAGATTATGACCCGTACACAGCAGAAGAGGTCGCAATCCCAAAGATGCTCTACAGAAAAGCGCCAATTCGCCAGTTTGTTGACAATCGCCAAGCGGTGGGCTAAAGCACATTTTCACCCCTTCCCCTTCTAATGTCCAGGTTTTGTGCGATAATAAAATAAAACACAATTTTTACGAACTTTTCTTTATTTAATATGAGCAAATCTGAGAACGATAGACAAATCAATTTCTTCAAATTAATGTCAATTCTCCTTCTCGCCTACAGCGGCAGATGGCGCCATTATCGCACGCTTTCCCTTTCAAGCAAGAGTAAAGTTGTATTCAAGCGTGACAGTTCAAATAACTTCCCCAAGCTTGCTGCAAGCTTAAAATGAATTGAACTGTCAAGCTTGTATTAATACGTCAAATTCAAAGAAATGTCAAGCTTGATTTAAGCTTATGTGCTGTCTGGATGCATTTGAACATATTTAAAAAAATACACGATACATATTTAATATCCGTTTTATTACACTTAAGTATACAGGAAGACACGGCATCAAGTGTAACACATATGGGCCATCTCCGGCCGGCGGGCCGGATGTGGCCCTCTCTGTTTTTTAATCCAGCCAGAGGAACATATCAAAACTCATATAAACCATTTAAAATCACATATAAATCCCAATTGTACGGCCTGCGACTTCGCTAACATCCTGAAGTTTGGCACGCAACTTTCCAAAGGTTGACCTTTCCTGATGTATAACCTATAGCATGTTGGTTTTATATCTGTGAAATATCTGAAACCTGAGCTGTTCTGCATAATGTTACGGCTACTTGCATTCAGGATGTAACAATATACGAGCTTTAGGGGTGGATATTCCCATCAAATTGGAATACGGAATCCGATACGATTGTGCAAACGCCAGAGAAAGAAATTCCCAGATTCTAACTGGTCAATATCGACAGAATTCCGCAAATTCTCCCACATTCCAACTTGCAGCGAATAACCTCCCTGGTCTCATGGAAAAGGGGATAAATCCAATGAGTCATTCAATCTCGTTAATTTCAGAGATATTCTAGGCTAACTGAAATCGTAAGGTATAGGAAATTGTTTTTCTCGTGACGTAATTTTTTAGGTTTTCTAATACAACTCGAGTCATCAAAATGAGGTCATTCTCGTTTGCAATGTCTATTATCAAAAGAAAAAAAATCTGATGTGGACACCACATGACTTTCTGTAAGTCCATTAAATCATAAATATTTAGGT
Source organism: Cheiracanthium punctorium (assembly GCA_038373885.1). Classification (NCBI taxonomy): domain Eukaryota; kingdom Metazoa; phylum Arthropoda; class Arachnida; order Araneae; family Cheiracanthiidae; genus Cheiracanthium; species Cheiracanthium punctorium. Next base: position 90,812 of record JAWZYV010012898.1, read on the forward strand.
GCACTGCATCTGAACTTATTTTGTTTGAAACAGATAAAATACTGCAATACTAAGGTTTAGCAATTTCTAGCCAAACATTTGAGCTATCTCCAAGCTGGGTTCAATTTGAAAGATTCGTTTTTGCCACTTAATTGGGGGATATTTCGCCCAAAGCCGGCAAGTTTGAGATAGTTAGCGAGATTTTGGTCATAACCGAAATAGTGATTCATCACACTTTAATGATTTGAAGGTATCCATAGACCTTAATGTATTTAAGTCTTTTGAGTGACCCTGCAAATAAATTACTCAGATCGTTTGCAATCAAAAAAGAAATGTTTCAATAGTTTTAAATACAAAATTTCAACATTCTACGGTTAAAAGTTTTAGAGTTATGCGAAATATGTAATTAATTTTGGCTTTAAATTTGGCGACATTTCGACGTAACTCTCCAAGGTCGATGACAAATGGCGAGATTTCGGGCATGGACCAAACATTGACTACAGACATAATATATTGAAGATTGTCCATCGCCATTAATGCATTGAACTTCTTTTGGGTGGTCCCGTAAATAAACTCCAGTAGATTGGAACCAAAAACCGAGGTGCACAATTAGATGTTACAACAATCTTATATATAAATTTTAACAATTTACGACTAATAGTTTTCGAGATATGCGAGTTACTTACATACACTAAAAGTCGCCAAGCTCGTCGATGTTTTTGAGTTCATGCAAGAACAGGAGTACTCAAACATGAGTATACGTATACTCAAAATTTTGATCACATTATGTACTCATTTTTGAACACTTACAAGAGTTGATATATAATATATTTTTGTCAAATGCATTTTTGTTATATTTTTATTATATTTAATACGAATATATTGATTATCGATTTCTTTATGCACTCATACAAGAATCAATAGCCAATATATTTTTATTGAGGATACAGTCTTTGAACACGTTGATTGAAATTTATGGATAACCATCATCTTATGCGCAAGTACAGTTGTTATATTATTTGATAGTTTTGTGAAAATTATTTCGTTTTGTAACAATTTTTATATTCAAGATCCTGATCAGTCGTAAAATAATTACAGAATATTGTTATTATGACTACGTGTGACTCAGTCAAACATAAACTTACGAAAGCGTAACGTTCCCCTAACTCTTTTTAGAAAGCCGTGTCAAAATTAATTCTTTTATCATTACATATGAGAGATTTTTTTCTTCCATTTTAAAACGAGCGAACGCTACAAGCTCTCGGAGCAATATGGCGTGTCTAAGTTGATTAAGTTGAACCGACGCCGTTTCCAAAGCTAGGCTCTAGGCATGCGCAGAAATCCGGGCGGAGTGGTAGAGAAAAATCATGAGAAAAATGAGAACTTTGTATATACTCGTTTTCTCTTGGAGTTTCATGCGCACGATGTAGCATGTTACGAAATAAGATGTACCTAAGTTTAAACTACGCTACTAATTTATTCTTATAGCTATTTCAACAAAATATTCCCGAACACCACATAAATATTGATTTTTATAATGTATCCGTATGAAGGTGAAGTAATAAAAGCTTATATTTATATTTATTCAGATGCTTATTTTTAAGTTCGAAATGCGTTTTATATTCAAGCACGTCGTGTACTCGTTTATGACGCAAATAAACTTAAAAAATTGAGAGCATATTGAAGTTCTTACGTTTAAGTACATTTTTTTTTTGACAGTGTAGAAACCTTGCATAGCCGAATTTATATAAGTAGCCGCCAAAGCAGCCAGCTTCGCCGCCCTATACCCTGCTGTTTTTTAAGATTAGTGCAGTATTGGCCAAATTATTGGATTCATTTCAAATAGACGAAAATCAAGTTTCTTTCCTTTAACAGTTTTCGAAATTTATTTAGGTTTGTGTTACTACAAATTTTGGGTGTTGGGTCATTTTCAAATTGGGTGCCATTTGGAAATTTAAGAAGGAAGAATAAAATTCCATGTAGTTTTTTTTTTTTCCATAATATAAACCAAACCGTGTTTCTGCACATTATTTGAATATTATTCATGCATTTCTTTTTAATTTTCAGATTTTTTATTATCAGACTTGATGAAAATCTGATAATAAGTCATGTCTGTTACCGGGCATTTTCTTTGAAATTTGTACACCTATATTCAGCACGAAATAATGCAAAGTGATGTATTACATAAGTACAGAGTCATTTTCTCCATATAATGTTGTATTTTCCATTTAAAAATTCCTTATTTTTTATAGTTTTGTCGAATATAGTTTGTCATGTCTGTTACTTTGATAGTAACAGACATGACCGGTAACAGACAAGACATTTCAAAGAAAAAAAAATTCATGAGCCTAAATAATTTCAATGAAAGTAGTCATTTATTTAGACTAAAAATCGAATGATCTAAATTAATCAATTGAATTAACAAATAAATAAACATATTTTGTTCAACTAATTAAGGTAACAGACATGACATGCAATAAAAATACTTAACACAAATAGGCTTTTGCTTTTTCAGTCAAATGCCAAAAACTCAAGATCTCTGCTTATATTTTTATTTTGACCACACTTTAATGGTAAAAGGTGTCGCTATTCTCAAATTTCAATTTTGTTGTTTAAAAAGTTGAAAATAATATATGGTAACAGACACGACATCAGTGTCTGGACAGCTGTATTTAATCATCAAAAAACTTATATTTTTCTTAAAACCTTATAAAATCATTTTCGTAATGTAAGTTAAACTCTATTTCACAATGTTAAAGCATAGCAGGGCAGAAAGTTTAGTTTTTGGGCAGTAATTCTGCGTAACACTCTTTATGTTCTATGTGATTCGGACATCTATATTTCTGTACCTTCTTAACTCATTTCTTTTTTTTTTAAATTTAAAATATGCGTTAAAAGGGGGAATATTTCAGTTACATTACAGAATCCAGCGTACACAATTAGGGCTTCCAGCGTCCTTTCAACAACTTGTACGGTCAATGCAAGCATTGGGCGGAGTTGTAAGGAGATAAGTTTATAATAGTTCTTAATTTGAATGCGATGCCAACTGTCTGTTTGGGAATCTGTGTATTTGATACTAGTTTATGATGAAAAAGATTGCATTTGTGGCATATTTTGCTGCGTGCAGAGCCGGTCCTAGGTTGGAGCGAATGGTGCGACCTCACTGTGCCCTATCTGTACACGGGGTGGGGGTGGGGTAGGCGAAGTATCTTACTATATAATATATGCATATCTCCGTGTCCATATATTGTTAAAAATCTCGTTTTAGTCCTCTGAAAAATTTTCTAGTTACAAATGTTGTGGAGGAGTGGGTGCATTTTTGTACTTCGCACCATTTAGAAAAATGCCTAGGACCGGCACTGGCTGCGTGTTTTTCGCAACCATTGATAAGCTGTCAAGAGTATCAAATGAATATCTACAAATGAAGTTTCAAAGGTTTATTTATTGGCAATCCAATTTGCTTCCGTCAGACACGATGCTTCCTTGTTGTTTTCCTTTATCGTCTACGCACCAGCAGCTGTTGTTGTAATCCCAGCATTGCTTCTTGACCCATTTGCCGTTAGCTTCGCACTGAGGAATGTAGGGGTTGTTGTGCCCTGTGCAAAAGTAGAGGAACACGTTATCAGTTTATTTTCAAAACGTTAAAAAGAACAATTTTAGAAAATATGTTTCTGTGTGACTGAATAATCGTTGTCAGAGGACATACTTATAAATTTAAAGCTGTGAACTATTTTCAAAGTTATATTATTGGGCCTGCAAAGTTAAGCTTCATAGAAAGGGAGGGGGAGGTCCCACAAGGAATATGGGAGTAAAAACCCGCTTTAACCATTAAGTTGTAAGGAAGTTTACAAACATTCCCCTGTATTCACTACACAATCTAAATAAAATGAAATTGTGTGCGAGTTATGAGTACTTAAAATTCGCATTGGATAGGTAACGTTACTAGTGTTTGGCGATTTCTGGCCAACTATAGCAATAGCAGATATCGCTGAGTACCGGTTTTCTAAGCTAAGTTTTGGGGTCAAATTTGGCGACATTTCATCAAAACTCGCCAAATATTTCGATATTTAGCGAACTTTTGGGAGATGCATTCGACTGTTGTCGAAATCATCGGACCATTAGCGAATTATACATTATAGTGCAGGTAAAATAAAAGTTGGCATTTCAATTTTGCAGAAATAATATTGGTAACTAAATTGCGCGCCAAAATCTTACTGCGAATTTCCATGGAAATACGGGTGTAGATAATGATCACACGATTAGTTTGGGGATGCTTGAAGTTTTTTTGGCTATATAAGGTTTGCCACCGGTCTAGAAAAACCTGGAATAGTTTAAAGAATTTCATTTTATCAGAAAAGTAAGGGAAAATGCAAATGCTGGCTAAAAAGCGGGGAAAATCTTGATTTATGACCAGGAAAACTGTGGGAAGTCTACATTTAACAACGACTTTTACAGTTGCTGTATGTGTGGCATTTTATAAATATAATGGCATCACATTGGTGCTCAACAATGAACAGAAACGGTAATTTTTTGGGGATAGCCGAGTAAAAAAAAACAAAAAGAGGAAGAAAAGCTTATTTAACCTAAACAAAATGTACAATGACGCAAAATGTTATCGTAACGCATTTTTTAAAACTAGGCCCTCTATTACAAACACTGTGTATTCGCCACTATTGCGCACTTTTACATAATCATATTTAAATCATTCCACGCAGACGGCAAATAAAAAAATTATTTTTAAATGCAGACTTCAGATAGCTTTTCAGACCACATTTTAAAAAAATTTCTTGTTTTTTAGTCACATTTTTAAATTTCTCGAGCTTTTTCTATTAAAACTAAATTTCCTGAATATTCCAGATATTCCTTGGCCGATGACAATCTTGTGCACGCCAAAAAATGTCTATCCTCCAGAAATAATCGCATAATCGTTATCCACACACCCGCATTTCCATGGAAACCTACAACGCGGTTTTCTTGGCGTACCATTTAACTATCAAATTAACATGTCAACATTTTTAAATTTGGGGCATCACTATAGAATCATTCGTTTTAACTTTTACATGGAATTTCCCTGATGAAACTTTACTATTGTTTTACTTCAATCTTTTAACAAATTCATCGTCAGGGAACGCAGAAGGAAAGTTCGTAATCCGGGCAAAGGTGTCCTTACCGCTGTCTGACTTCCGCTTCTGTTCGAGGTAACATCCGCATTCTTTGATGCTCTTTGAAACTGGGCTAGCGGCATGTCCGTTCTTGTCGTAGCAGACACAGAAGTCGCTGTCCTGGTAGCACTGCAACGCTTTGTAGTCACCATTCTCCTCGCATTCTGGAATCAGCTTCATGATCCCCCCTGTCCTTTCGGCTGATTCCCGGTGCTTCTCGCAATCGCTTTTAGCTGGTGAACAACAATAAATTATTATTAGTAACTACAGGTAGCTTTTCGAAAATACGAAATCTGCAAAGACATTTTCACTAAGAACTCTTTAAAGACCTTGAGCAGCGTTTGTGATTTCGGTTCGTCTGTCTGTCCGTCCATGCTCTAACAGCCGTTAATATGCATATGCATCCATTAACCCTTTAAGGCACAGTGATCCCGCTCTGGGAACGCCCAACTCTGACGTTTTGACTGTTGCCAGTCACGAAGAATAGATTTGATTTCTACAAAAATAGTTGCGGGCGACATAGCTCCACGAGAATCCTTTAAATTTTAGCACGTCATTTACCCTAAAAAAAACTGTCACGATTATTTTTAACAGCACTGACATCTGCTGAAAAATGGAAGAATGCGAGAAGATCTACAGAGACTGCCCAATGCTGAAAAAAGGGCATCCGTTGCCATCGCTCGACTTAACTACCAGCAAGATGGCGGACGACGGCACAGCCAGCTGCTGTCAAAAATGGGGTCTCTAGATCTGTGGCACACGATGAACGTTTCGGTCGTCCGCCTTCTTGCTGGTAGTTAAGTCGAGCGATGGCAACGGATGCCCTTTTTTCAGCATTGGGAAAGGGTTGCGCCTCAAAGGGTTAATTACGAAATTTACGTATGTTATTCCTGCGTACTGTGCCATGCAGTACGCACCCTATTAAAATGGTATATGTAGCATTCGCAATTCTGTTACAGCCCAAAGGAATTTCCGATTCCAGTGCACTACGCTCTATGGCCAATCATTGTTTAAAACGTATTTTAGAGTTATTCGTCTATTTTAAACAAAACAAAATTGATATATGTTAATGAGGATTACAAACAATGCCATCTATCGAAAATAGTCAAGGCAGCATTTAGTTCCTTCAGAAGATCACTAAAAAGAATACCAATACATTACGGGATATGGCAATTTAAGGATACTAATCCAATTCCAAGCGCAATATCACTACCTTATAAATAAAAGTCTCGGTGTAACAATTCCGGGTTGTACCGCTTAGGCACCTATAACGGACAGACAGACATAAAAACACCAAAGCTTTAATACATAGTATAAATATTAAGATCCTTTCATAACAAATTAAATGAATATAAAAAACCAATTCTAATTCTCTATTCGTGTTCGTTAAATATTTGTGTATCTCCACTTACCTTAAATAAAAACATTCTATTTTAAAACGAATAAAGTTTCAAAAACTGTAGCTACCTGGTCTCTTGTCGAAGAGCAACAACACATGAACTCCTCGCTAGATCTCCCCCTTTTTTATGTCATATAGATTCTGTTTAGTCAATTCAATGACAGATGAAACCGCCAGTCACACACACACAAAGCCAAGTAAAATTAATGTAATTGTCCTTGGTCCTCTAACAGTGCACTGCAGAAACTGGACTATTTAACCCTTTGAGGCGCAACCCTTTCCCAATGCTGAAAAAAGGGCAGCCGTAACCATCGCTCGACTTAACTACCAGTCAGATGGCGGACGATCGAAACGTTCATCGCGTGCCACAGATCTAGATACCCTTTTTTGACGCAGCTGGCTGTGCCGGCACAACTGCTGGTAGTTAAGTCGAGCGATGGCAAAGGCTGCCCTTTTTTCAGCATTGGTCTATCTATCCGGCTGTTCTCGCATTCTTCCATTTTTTCAGCAGATGCCAGTGTTGTTAAAAATAATCGGGACCATTTTTTTTTTACGGGAATGACGTGCTAAAAAGGAAAGGATTCTCGTGGAGCTATGTCACCCGCAACTATTTTTTATAGAAATCAAATCTATTCTTCGTGACTGGCAACAGTCAAAACGTCAGAGTTTGGTGTTCCCAGAGCGGGAACACTGCGCGTTAAAGGGTTAACTGAAGACTCTGAGAAAGGAGCTGATGCAAACGATGACGTTTTGAATGTGATAATCTGTCTTCAAACATTTAGCACTGCTTCCACGCATAAACATGCCCACGGGGGGGGGACTATGGGGGATAAATCCCCCCTAAAGCTGAATATTTAAATCTGAAAAGTTTCGAAAATTGTTACAAACGAATTAAAATATTTTATATTTTAAAAATTGTCTTCAAATGTTAAAAAATTTTTCTTAAAATATTAAAAAAAAAGACGTTAGTTTTTAAATATTTGAAGTCAGTGCAACACATGTACTATACTAAATTTTTACTATAGTGTTTACAGTACGGTAATTTTTTTATTACAATGTCAATGAAAATATCAGATAATTATTTATGACTCTATAACAAGGGCGTTGACGTTGATAGTGGGCTTGTGTTGTACGGGCAATTAGTACAGAATATTTTGACGTTATAAGGAGTTAGTTATAACTATAAAATAAGTCACTATAACCGAATTGAAATAATTGTCTTTCGATAAAGTATTTATAGTTCTAGCCCCCCCGCCTCTCCCCTAAACCAAAATCCTAGGTGCGTCACTGCTCCACGGGTCTCAGGTAGAGATGAGTTCGGGATCATTTTCTGAAGCCCGAGCCCGAGCGATATTAATTAAGTCGGAGCCCCAGCACGAAATTTCAGCTAATAGGTAAATAAAAGTCACTGACTTCATTGGCAGAATATCGTAAATTCTGCCGTTTGTGCAAATTGAAGGCAAATGTAATAGCAAACTGTTAGTGCACTTTCTAGTTCTTTATATTCAAGTTTATCCAATAATAATAATTGATTTATTTCTCCCATTAATTACTTTTATAAAATCTGTTTACGAGGAGTATGTAAAATGAAGGAGAAATATATATATATATATATTGTTACAAAATAGTAATGTTGTTTTCCCAGCATCAATGTAAGTTTGCGGGAAAGTGTGTTGTACAGGCATTGTTGCAAGTAAAATAAGTATGTGACCCCCTTGACCATGGCTGTCACGAATTTGGCAACCATTTTGGCGGCAAAAAAGAAAGTTCTCGAAAGTAGTGGAATTTTGGCTCTATCTCAACCAAGAAAGAAGTTACTCGAAAAGTCTGGTAAAATGATGTCACATCCTATGTGACGCCACGTCCTCTTGGAAATCTATAAACAAAGGAGTCACTCTCACTGTCGAATTAGTGTGTGACAGACTGCGGACATTGAGAGAAAAGCGATACGATTGTTATTGCCGTTTGAATAGTGTTGTTGCTGTGATATTTTAATGATCTGCTGTGGCAAGTGTTAAAAAGGTGTATTTATCGAGATATAGCGCTTCGTTTCGTTGAATAAAAGTGTTATTTTCGATTTATCAAGCTTGTTGGACTAATCTAACACGCCCACAGTGTAATTTTTGTAACTATATATACATAGAAGACTCAGTGGCATCAGTTGAACTGTAACATAAGTACGCTTCCTCAATTAAAAGTGATTTTTTCATTTGCTCTTTCCTGACTCTTTTTTCTTTACGTGGGTGGTTCAAAAAGTAAGGTGACATAAAGTGAGGTTCACAGATGCAAATTTTCCCCAAACGAATGAAATTTCATTTCTAGGTACAACAGCTGATCGCATCAATCAAACGCCAAAAGATGGAGCTAATAGTGTTATTTATATGTACTCTACCATATATTTTGTTCCCACATCTCGTAATAGATTGAAAAGAAAGCGCAAAAGCTTGAATTTAACCGTTCAAAACATTCAAGTACTTTCTTCTGTTGAGAGCACAGGAGGATATAAGTTTACATAGGATTTCTTATCGCATAGGGGGCGATTGCCTCTTTCCCCCATAAAAAAAAACCTCAGATATAACCCATTTGAAAATATCTTCTACAATAGGAAACACCCCCCCCCCTCTAATTTCGTGGATAACATCAAACTGGGTAATCTCGAGGAGTTGTTTAAATTTGCCCAAATTGCGAATTTATTTTCATGTATGATGTAAATTTAGTGGAAGAGTTCATGAACTTCACGCAGTTTTTAATTTATGATGTCGCATTTTTGACTGCCGTAAAAGAAATAAAGAGTTCAGTCAATTCATTTGGATAGTCCAACTAGTTAGTCTTTGAACGGAGTAAGATAAGAAGTTACAACGACGTTGAAAAGGAATTTTTATTTCTATATCAACGTAATTCTACGTTTTAAAAAACCCCCCGGTTTTGTATTAAATGACCCTTGCATAACAATATAATCGACTTACGCCTAGCAGCAACAGCCACACCAACCTATAAATAAAAGAAAAATAAATATTAATTTATATCTCATGGATGAGCATTTTTTAAAACTAACTTAGGTTATGGTGAGGTAATATAAGCGGGCATTACTTTTTGATCAAAAATATAAATAATTGTTTTTAAATCCTATTTCTTTTTTAGCCTACTTTTTCAGACATTAGTTGACAAGATTTATATTCATCAAAATGGTTATTAATTGTATTTAGCAACATAATATTAGCTTTCATCTGTTATTAAATCAATGTTAATTATAATTGTGTCCCCCAATAAACTTTCTCAAGAAAATGACACGTTCCTGAAATTTTGAGTCCTGTAACTACTTTCAATTTAGATAAGGTCAAAACAACTAATATCAATAAGAAGTAAGATTTAAAAAATATATATTTTCTTTCTATTTATGTTTTGGTGTGATTGGGTTAAATGGGTATACAGTTAGACTTAGCTAATATTATGTTTCCAAATACTCCTAATAAACATTTTAGAATATAAATATTGGCTACTAATGCCTGAAAATGTAAGCAGAAAAAAAGAACCCATTTAAAAATAATCTATTTATATTTTTGATCAAAAGAAATGCCTAATTTTCTATGTCACCTCACCCTGCAACAAGGTCAGCCCAAGGGGGGGGGGAGGGCGAATGTAGGCGATCCCCAAAGGGCCCGCGCTTAAAGAGGCCCGGCTCCTGGACCTCTTTTTTTTTTTTTTGATATCACATTAGACCGAGCTTGGTAGATGGTTATGAAATATCCCGAAAAAATCCGAGAAATAAAGCTAATATGTACTAGCAGTGCTAGTAGTAACTTACATAAGACATGATAGAAAAGAGGCCCCGCGCTTTTGCTTCGCCTGGGCCCCGCACGCCCCTTGGGCCGGCCCTGCCTGCAACAATGTGATGTTGGAAAAGGGCGTTTATCTAGAACCAAGTCTAGCAGTCCTGGTTATAATATTTTTAAATTTGAATAATTTGTAAGTCGTGATAGGAAATAAATAACATTTGAAAATATGCATTAATTTCATTGGCACTAAAAAAAATTATACTAATTTTACTCCAAATGCTACACATTTTACCCCACCTGTGTGGAAAAAAAGATCTTAATAACGTTTAATATTTTTGCATTTAAAATTGATGTAGGTTACATAAATCTTGCCAGGTGTGAAGGGGATGAATGCATTTCATAAAGTAACACAAAAAGGATGCATGATTAACATTAACAATTAAAAGCCCATAAATATAAGGAAAATGTCTGTTTTCATCCCGTTTTACACCACTTTACCATATCATTTACTGTCGCTTATACGCACACAGAAATAGGCCTTATTCTATAATGAAATTCAAAATATGAGCTTGAAACTATTCATTTTATGCACCGGTTTTTATTATGGTTATATTATATGATGTATCCGCGCATCTAATCTGTGATATCAAATATATAATCGTTCACATAAAAGCTTAGAAGCATATAATGAATAAACAAATAAATAAAATAAAATACAATAAATAAACATACAATGAATAAATAAATGAATAAAATAAAATAAATAATCATTAATCAAAATAATACTTACGACTACGAGTAAAATTAGGAGCTTCATGACTGCGTTGATTCTTGGTGCCTGAAAATAGCAAAACAATATAGTTGGTTTTTTTTCCTTTTTTAATTTATTGTTTCTCACAATTTGAGCTTGTGTTTCTCACAATTTCGGTGGAATTTGCGTGTATTTTAATGGGTAAGTTGATTCCCTGATAATAGCTAAAATTTGGAGGAGGGGAAAGAAACAAAATAGTGAGATGAAACTAAGTTTATCAGTTTCGTTAGATTAAACTGCACTGCATAGAAACTCAAAAAGCCACAATCATATTTTAATGTAAAGCATATATGCATATATCTGATCATTTTCTTTTAAATAGGTGTACTGTTAAAAATGAAGTTCAGCGTTTAACTGAAAGCTTGGTGCCATTTCGTCTGCAGCTAATATATGGAGATAAATGGTACCAGCATGGGCGCCCATAGGTATTTTTCTAGGGGGGGGGGCAAACTCCAAAAAATTTTTCTAGAGGGGAGCAAATTTCAAACTTTTAACAAATTTAGTTATGGTTTTGCCATTTGTATACATCATGAGACATTAACCTAAAACTCTAGGGGGGGGGGGCAAGTGCCCTACCTTGCCCCCTTTTATGGGCGCCCATGGGTACCAGGTAGAATTCTATTGTCAGTGATTACGGTTTGTTGTCTGATTGTCGATCCGCCCGTATTCTTACTGTCGTAGATTTTTTTAATTGCATGAAACCCCATTTATGCAATCAAACAATCAACCAGAATTCAGGTTTCTTCCCACCGATTTTTTCAGAGAATTTTATATTGAAGCAGAATGTTAGTAAACTATATATATATATAATTTAAAAAGTTATTATAAAAACAAAGAGGAAAAAAGGGTGAGGTTTTATTCAGGATGAGAAATTGGCAGCAAAAACCTGGATGTCAATGGCACCTAACTTTTTTTTCCAGTTACCAAACTGTCTCACTCTGGTGCGGTTTCGAATACCTTTGTTTTGTTTATATGCATAGATTATAAGCAGGTAGGCTTAATGACTTATGTATTATAATAATAAGTCATTAAGCCAACCTGAAGACTATTAAAATTAATATAGTTATAAAAAGTAAGTATATATAAAATCAATTTTTATAACTTTCCTCCTATTTACCAGAATAAAATATTACGATATATTTTACAAGAGCATGATCTTTAGTTTTATTGGGTTGGCAACAAAGTAACTGCGTTTTCTTGTATAAAATTCAAGCAAATAAGTTTTCAACCAGTTTTTAATTACAGGTAAGCTGTGCCTGAGCATACGATTCATATTTGTTACATTTTAAAGTAAGAATTTCACTGGCAGTATTTTTTTTCGTCCATAAAAGATGGCCACCCTCCCCCTTTTTTCGCTTCTATCCTCCTTAGAGGACAATATTGAAAATGTCCTGAAATTAATTTTTAGGTATTCGTGACTGCTGTATTTTACAGAATGAATTTCACGGATATCTCTATTTTTATTTGAGATCACGCGGGATATGTGAAAAGAACTTTTTGGCCCCTTACCCCCCCTAAGATTACGAATTTTGGAAAATGCTCTCTGATCTAGCACCTATGTTGAAGAACTCACGTACGTGCCAAATTTCGCATAATTAACTTCAGTAGTTTTGGCCAGGCGAAATATTGACATACTGAAAAACGCAATTACTTTGTTGCCAACCCAATAGTTTAGAAGTATTTTATAAATTGTTGCTATATATGAAGAAGTTAGTAAAAAATATATTAATAACATAATAATTTTAATTTTACAAAATCCAATTGTATTTAAGTAAAAGAAATTAAGAAAACATTAACTGGTTAAAGATACGAAATATAAACATACATTTCATTGAATAGATTTTTACAGGCCAAATGGCTTATATAGATACTTCATGAAACATGAAAAATTTATGATAGTAAATTAAAAAAAATAATATACATAAACCAGTTTTTAAAATCTGGCCGTTTTATACGTCCAAACGCAACATCTTTCTACCATAGTTAGAAATTATTGCACGATACAGTTAAACACAAAACAATTAAATGAGTCATATAATATGTTAAATACATTACAGTTAATGGCTGAAACTGAATTTTACTTACTGAAAATGAATTTTACTAATTTATATATGCCAGGCTAGATACTGATTGTGGAAAATCTTCAGGTTGATTCTAAATTTTTGTCTATTAACTTGCTTCTGAATTTTCATTTATTAATATTCATGACAGAAAATGCATGTTCACAAATATGTGTGCTTCCAAACACAGTAGCACACATCGTTTTCTTTTAAATCTAAATTTTCTTAAAAATAAATTTTTCTCGCGAGTCCTGATTGGTATGTCCTCTCGAAACGGTTTGTCCCAGTGGCATAATTTTGTCACGCTTAATGTACTACAGAAATACAAAAATCTCTCTGCCGCACGATATATTTATGCATGCATGTACACACAAAGATGTAGGAACATTGAAAATAGAAAATTACAATTTAGTTTACGTTGTTGATAACTAGTTTATGAAAATTGGTTGTTCAAATAAACCGAAATTTCGCTGTTCAGAATAAATACGTAATGTTGTCAGGGTTTAGAGACCTTAGCAAGGAATGTGAACTCATGAAACTTAATCCCTTAGGTTTCAAGTAAGCAAATAACTTACAAAATCGTGTTTCTGGTGTCAATATTGACTACTTTATCTAAGTTTAATATATATGCATTCTGTATGGCTATGGTAGATAAACTGATGCAGTATACGTGTACCAGCTTCAAAATTTTTTCCGATCAACCACCACTATAAACAAACAGGTAGTACATGTTAAAATTGTGTAAATATGTATTTGTATTCTCAGTGGGTTGAACTGAAGTTGCAGAGGGTCTACGAAAGTTTTCAACGTCATCAATAAGGATTATTATTTTACATAACTATTTTATTTTATAAAAGATTATTTTTATTTAAATTACTAAAAACATATTTTAATACAAATGGAATTTTATCTCAATTATTAAAATTTTTATATTTAAATAAAAAGTTTTTAATTTATATTTTGAAATATCTAATTCAATTTAAGTTTAAAAAAAATTTACATTATCTCATAAAGGTATTTATTTAAAAATATAAATTTTGTTAAGTTTAAACCATCGAATAACATATTCTTATTCAAATAATAGTTTTTATTTTGATTATCGTAATTTAGACCCGTAAGTCCGAAATTTATAATTTCCCCAAATCCTGACTTGTGTCACCCCCCCCCCCCACACACACACACAATAAATAAATCTTATTTCGTTTTTTCACGAAATTAGAAGAATTAATTGCAGTCATTGTTTTCCGTCACTTAACCAAAATGTCGAACCAAGAAACCAGTGTCGTCCGGTTTGTATGAGAAAAGCTTACGAAAGCAAAAGTTTTTTTCACGGAATGCTCAATTTACATATATATATATATATTTATTTTGGAGAATAGTCACCTAGACAGTAAAAATGTCCCCAGAATTCGCAAAATACTCGTTTTTCGCGGAATTAAAAAAAAAAAAAAGTCGTCGCAGTCGCCCGATGAAAAAATAGCCGAATAGTCGCTTTTTAGTAGCCTGTAGCAGCCTTATATTGGGCAAAATGTTAGGCGTCAAAAATGACGACTAGTTCTAAGATCTCTGTCGTCAGAACAAAAATTGCAGTAGCTAAATACGACTAACGACCGCTAATTTCGCTCCCTGGTTTCATTTTCTTACAAATGATACCATTTTGGTACTCTAGCAAAAACTGCAGTCGTATTGCCAGTTTATGTATACAAGATTGCCAGGATCGACAATTATTGATGTTCAAGATAACTTATTGACGACTGTGTTCAAACTTCTAATTTTTCTTAGACCTATCCGAGTTCAGGATCTTAGAATTCTGCAATACTTTTTAATTTTTCACTAATTTTTGGTCGGCATATATTTTGCCTGTATATAAATTGCATTTATACTGAGTTCCTGAAGAAGAAAATACCTCTATTTCTCGAAATGCACGTAGAATTACACACAGTTATTCACATTTTAATAGTTCTTAAAAACAGTGCAGTTGTTGTTACAGTGTTTTTAATGACTATGCCATTTTACATCTCACCCCCTTTATTGAAAATTGTATGAAAGATGTGTCCTAAAAATGCGACATAAAAATATCCGACATAATTTTACATATATTCAAATACTGTTAGTTCACAACAGCCTTAATCTATTGTTACAATATTTCGTAAGCTGTAGAATATGCATCACATGAATTTTTCTAAAAATAGGTTACAATCATAAAAATTTCAACATAGGGTTACCAGGCGAAATACACGAAAGATGAGAGATAAAATGGCATTCAATTAATATCGTTTTAATATGGCAATAGGGGTGTTCAGGGGGGTCTCCCCCTGACGAGGCTCGAACAGCCGAGTTATATGTTAATTAATATTGTATTTTTCCAAAAGGCGATCTATGTTTAGATTTTTACACAAATGAAGAAAGCGCCATTTGAAAGATAAAGAAAAAAACTCGGCTGTTCGAGCCTTGTCAGGGGGAGAACCCCCTGAACACCCCCCCTAATTTTTTAGTTTCATTATTGCCATATTAAAACGATATTAATTGACTATGTCATTTTATCTCTCATCTTTAGTGTATTTCGCCTGGTAACCCTATGTTGATATTTTTATGATTGTAATCTATTTATAGAAAAATACGTGTGATGCATATTCTACAGCTTACGAAATATTGTAACAATAGTTTAAAGCTGTTGTGAACTAATAGTATTTAAATATACGTAAAATTATGTCGCATACTTTTATTTCGCATTTTTGGGACACAATTTTCGGACAATTTTCAATAAAGGGGTGAGAGATAAAATGACATAGTCATTAAAAAGTTACTGAGAAAAAGTATATTGTTTTTTTTTACAGTCTGGATATCAGATGGCTTGTTTTGTATCAAGCATTACAGACTACTTAAAAAAGGGGAAAAAAAGATAAAAATAAAATTAGCTTTTTTCTGAACACCAGCTAAGAGTTCTTAAAATTTCATCTTTATGAAATCAACAATATTGAATACAAAAAACATATAAGTATTTTTTTAAAAATAAAAACAAAATAATGATTTTTTAAGAAGACGCTTGTTTGTATTTTAGCATAACTGTAGGGGATAAGGAGTTTAGATTTTAGCTCCGCCTAATGCATACGGTTTTCTAAAATAATAAAAGGCTGTGATGTAAGTGCATAATGGAAGTTTAATTTCAGCTTGTTATAAAATAATCATAGTTAATAAAATATCAAACGTTTAAAACATTTCATAAAAATACGATATTGATATTTTGCAAAAATTTATATGTTTAATTTTTTTAAATTTATTTTTTCATTTTGAAGCTAATTCATAAGCATTCTCAGCATGCAATTTCCATGATACAGTTTTGGGATTTCCGACTAAACTAAGTGTTGATTTTGTATTAGCAGATAACTGTTGTTTTAAACACATTAACATTTATTTCTAAATACAATGTAGCGACCGACGTTCTGATATATTTTGAGTAATAAATTCTATACAAGTTCTAACTATAATACTAAACACGTTGCTCTTTAACATAAGGCAACAGTTGAAGACGGATAATGTTGAAATTTGACCGTGAATTTTTGGTTTCAAGCATTTCCGCCAATCGACATAACTTAAAAGGACATTTATTTTTATGAATAACGTTATTCGTTAATTTAATCATACATTAAATTATTATTTATTATTAATTTTTTTTAATTAAATTTTTAATAAAAATGTCCAAAATATCATGAAAAGCTGATAACTTTCAAATAAGTACTTAGATGACAAGATTCTTATAATTTAAACTTTGATACAACTAATCAGAAAAAAAAAACCCTTTTACATACATATTTGCAGAATATTAAAATTCTGCTTCATCATAATAGAACTTTACGCACTTATATTGCATTTGCATGTAATTGAATAAACAACGAATAAACAGTTTTGAAAGAACGTACCTCTAGAGTGCTACAGTAGAAGATAGTTCTTAGTTAATCTGCTTTTGAATTTATACGAAGAGTATCATCTGTTCAATTCCCAGGAGACTGACAGGTGCCGTGAAATTTTCATATTTTCCCCTTTCCTAGTTAATTCTGGAAAGAACAACATCAGCAAAAAACTAAAAAAGAGATTATGAAATGGGGACACTTACTGATAATAGTTGGAATTCAATGCATAATAATACTTTTTAACGTCGAGAAAATGGCCACAAGTCCGTTCACAAGATAGGAGAATCAAAGGAGGGATGTTGGTTGGGGGGGGGGGTGGAGGGCCATCTCGGTTGCGTCTTTTTAAAGGACGAAAGCTAATTTAAATAAACATGGATTAAAAATTCAAAAGGAATATAAATCATACCAAATGCATCGAGAATAAGACACTTTCCAATGCAACAATACCTTGGTGCCGAAAATTTGGCCATCTTTTTAAGGGTTTCTGATGTGTATTCACATTACATCGGGAGAAAAAATTCAAAACCGTTGGATAGGCATGGGGGTCCAGTAAACAAGGGGGATAAATCAGCATACTTTAAAATTAATTATAAAAATAACGAAGAAAAAGTATATGTACGTATGAAAAGCTTAGTCCATCTGCAAGTAAAAAATAGCAACAACAAAATTGTTTTATGAAAAATGTTTCATTGCCATGAATTATTTAAAAAGTCATGAATTTCAGAGACAATCTTTTTTGAAGATGTTTTTGTAGTAGTGTAAAAAGTCCTTTTTTTTTTCTCTTATTTGCTTTATAGTCACATTGTTGATATAAGAAACTTGATATGAGAAAATAAAATGTTTAAGCATGACTTGGCATAATTTAGCTGTTTTGTAAAAAATAAAATAAAATAAAATGATGCTATAAAGTGAGTGATCATCATTTGACCAGGAAATTGAGTGACCTATAATTGCCCTATAAGACACCAATTATTTTGAGTGCTCCTGTAGATGAACAATAAATGTTACAGAGAATTGTTTCGATCGAGATCATCACTTTGTGATCTTTAATAACATTTATATATGAATTTCGTTATATTTGAAATAGACGAATAATTCTAAAATATGCTTTAGATAATGATCAACCAAAGAGCGTAATGAATTTGAACTGTCTTCTGTGCTCCTGTAAAATAACTATAAATGCTTCATACATCTTTTTCAGATGGGTACATGGTATTGTACATAAAAATAACGCACATGAATTTCGTAGTAATCTGTGCATATTTACGACAAATGGAGCACGGATGAACAGACGGATGGACGGACAAACTGAAATCATAAACTCCTAGTTTTGTTAGAGGGTGTTTAAAATATAAATGTCTCTCTTATACAATGTAAACGTACTGTACGGAAGCGGAGAGCGAAGAATTTGCCCCTTTAAGGTTTAGCATTCTAAAATTTTTCACGCGCTAAAAATTCAGATTGCAATTTTATTGCATATAAAACGGTTAATTAGAGGCAACTTAAGGATGTTACATGTTGAGTTTCTGTTAACTGCTTCGTTATCCTTATTGTATGCTTAAATTATTCTTTCATCCTTTTCTCTATGCCAATAATAAGTCGAAGTAGGTTGCATTTCATTCACTTTCACATTCCCATAGTTGTTAAGAAACATCTTTTTCTCATGCAAAACATTTACACTTAATTAATATGATTCTATACTTAACGGTCTTTCTATACGAATACTAATACATTATTTATTTCATTACGAAATAGGGACTCACATCAGTTAAAATCATACTGAATTAATTTTCTATCGCACGAATTTACTGTAATTTGGCTAGTTTTATTTCAATCGTTGGATACCCTGCTCTTTGTTTATGTCTTGTCATCTCTCTGTTGACTAAGATTATCCTGCAGTCTTTCGGCGCCATTTATTATGAAGGTCTTGTTGGCTCTGTCATGGGTGTTTCTTTGATATGCCAAGTTTAACCTTTAGCCAATCTCTTAATCATTATTCGATTTGATTTCCCACTTGAGACCAGAGACTGATCATCCGACCTTCCTAGTGTAAAGTGTCCCAGCCACCACCATCCTGTAACCATGCATCTCTAGGAAGCAAAAAAAAAAAAAAAAAAAAAAGTCTGTTCATTTTCTACAAATTTGTCTCTTGTAATAGTGTCAAAAAGTGACATGGATTACTGATTACAAACGCTCTTCAACTAGTCGTCTAACTTCTAAATGTGAATCTTGAAATTATATTAATTACTTTTAATTAAACAAAGTCTTTTTATGTCTTCTCTGTAAAGATGGAAACCATTTGAGAGGCTTTTAAGATTATTTTAAAGGTTTCGAAGTACTTAAGGGGGTGGGTGTTCAACTGATGTATTCTTCAGAAATATAGGGAAGCCAGAGAGCTAATGACTTTATTGTTAAAGCCTGGCATTTGTAATAAATACATAAATAGTGATATTCCTGTATTTAGGTTTGAAAATTGGAGGAAAAATTAGATAAAGAAATTAAAATTAGCAAAAATCAAGCTTTCAATACCATTTGAAAATTGGAATTGCGTACTGTTTTTCTGTTTACTCGTTTCGCCTTACAAAAATATATACTAGATGTATCACAGTGTATTGAATTTGCATTTCAGTTCCTGAAAAGGGTTAAAATAAGAAATTCATATTGTTGAGAAAACGATGCAAACAATATATACGACAGATTCACAAAGTTGAAAGTGATCTATTGCCCTTTCAGTTGACTTGATGATTACATTTTGGTTACAAATATCTTCAAGTTTATTGACACACATTCAAACTTTTCAGTATCGGACTTTAATGACATGGATGTTGTGTAAATGAACTAGTAGGTGAGCTCTTAATTTCACAGAAGACTAGCGCAATTATTTTGATAACAATATCATGTGGACTGTGGTTTATGTACAATGTGACAAAGCCCCGCTTCAAGCTAAAAAAAAAAGATTTCTTCCACTAATTCCAGGTAATTAAGTGCATAATAAATAAGATTTGTAGTATAGATTTTTATATACATATCTCAGCCAAGGAATATTTAACTGTCTAAAGTGCCGGACAAAACAAAGAGACGGCAATCTATGGCAGAAGAACAGGTTATAGATTTCGTTGAAGAATAAAAAGAGTTAGTCTATTTTCATTTCGCTTTTATACTTTGAACAAGGTGTTTCTCCCTACCATTTTATTGTAATAATACAGAATAAAACAGAATAAAAGAATCATGTAATTCTGTGCTGTGAATAATTCTTCATATATGACACAAGGAGACACAAAATTTTTCTTTCTCCCCCCCCCCCGCCGGACCCCCCCCCCGCTTTCAGTGTAATTTAGGTTTACGATTGTGGTAAAATTGAGTATTGGAAAACGTGTGACGCACTCTTTGTCTATAGCTCAGAAGTATCCGAAAACAGAGACCTTGCATAAACTTTATTTCTTTAACATTGACGACAGTCACATAGACATAGACTAAAACGGTTGAAAGCCACAGGCATTTATATATTTCAACATATCTGAAGATGCATAATACATATATTTGGTTATAATTTGAAATGACATATTCCTAACTTTTGCGTATGAAATTTATTTTGAGCATTCGCAAAATATTTTTGAATTTGCTGACTCAAATTACTCAGTATTGAACCACTTTCATCTTCTTTGTTAATCTTTAGCATTTTGTGTAGTCTTGTTAATATTATTTTGACTTTGAATGAAAAGTAACTGTTATCAATAGACCGCGGATTGTATGCACTTAAAAAGTGACAAAATATGCATGCAAATATGCATCAAAAAATCTAAAAATATGCACTAAAAATGTAAAAATATGCACTAAAAATCTAAAAATAAGCACCAAATAGCTGAGAAAATATTCACATATTAACAGAAAATAAAAACGCATTTATTTGCAAAAGTATTTTCTATCACTTACTTTGAAATTATGACACATTTTTTTTCTCTTTGAAACTTCAAAACATCATGAAAGACAGAATGAGAAATTTTTATTCACAATCTTAGTGATATGAAATCTGAATTAAAACTTCTTTCAGTAATTTTTGTTGCAATACACAGCTAAGTGTTTTTAATAAGGTTTTGTCTTTTATCATCTAAAATCATTTTATATGCTGAAAATGCTCTTTCAACATCAATGAATGTCACTGGACAGTACTTATAATATTTTGCTTTGGGTGGTTGTACTTTTTCCGGTAATTCATTCCTCTCACCATTAATAAAATTATTTATTTCATTCACAGCCAAAAATCCTGAGTTTTTACTTAAAATAAAATTTAGTTTCTCACTTGATTTTTTCTCCTAATGACTCTGGAATCTTACCAACGCATTCCTGTAGTTTTACAACATGATTCATTACATCACTCAGAAGCAGATTTTGATATTCTAATTTTGTGATGTCTGATGTTAAGAAGGAAAAATGTGTTTCGATTATCGACCTTTTCGGATCGCAAAGCATTTCTTTTGCAATGAAAAAAGAAGAAGAATCGACTCTGTCCAAAGAATTAACTACATTTTTTATGGAGTTAGGTCTTGTTCCATAATCCGAAATCCACGTCTTCATCAGAGTTGGCATGCTTGCTTTCATTCTAGCCATTTTTGAAATTTTAATACATAGGCTGACTTAACTTAAATTGTTGCAAATACACACGAAAAAAATTGAAAGTGTATATGCTATTTTGCTAGGAACCTGAGGTGGTATAAATTTTACAAAGCGTGGGACATAAAGAGTTAAAGAAACAAAATGCTGCGAGGAAGGTAAAAAAAGTAACAAGTTCAAAGCAAAAGAGATTGAAATATGCATCCAAATGAGGAAATGCGTCATTTTATGCAAAATCATCAAAAACACCTGAAATATGCAATTGCATATGCAAATATGCGATTGCATATAATCCGCGGTCTGGTTGTCAATAACACTCGTGCGCATTTTAAAGTGTGCATAAAAAATCTTGAAGTGCAGTAGTCTATACTCTGTGTATTTAGAATAGGCAGTTAAGGAGTGTGGATGTGGATAGTAGGGTGGTATCAACTTTCGAATTTTTGGGGTGGCACCCCCCCCCCTCCAAAAAAGTGTCCAATAGGCTCAAAAATGAGATTGATAAAGTTTCAGCTCATTTGCATAATATTAACCCGTGCCGCATTGAGGTTAAAGTTTAGAAAAATCGTGGGTTTTTATCGCAAAAAAAAGCAGTTTTTCCATCATAAAATGGATAAAATTGAGTCTAGAAACATAACGTTGGTCTCGTTTCAGAAGAAAACTTCCCGCCTTGATGAGTCACACATCACTTTTATGAAAAAACTTACAGATTTAACCCTCCAAGCGGTTGTGATGTCAAATCCCGTCCACTTTATTCCAGTTTTCACTGCAATGCATCTATAATAATAATCATTTATAACACTGAGATATCATAAAATATGTTTGATATTAAAGCTTGTATGTAATTTAGAAGCCTTTTTTTTAATAATTGCAAATCTTCCTGTTAAAAATTTTATTTTTTTTTATAATTTAAAAATTGCATACAAATTTTACCGTGAAAAACAACTTTAGATTATTTGCCTATTTCCAAAACGCTCAGAGGGTAACATTCGGATCATATTTAGTCCTGAAAAAAGCATATATCTATGCTTTTTTCAGGGCTAGATATGATACGAATCCTAAAAGTTAGCTTTTTTTTTAATGAAAGTTCAAACAATTATATTTCGTTTTTCCCTCTTTTGTTTTTCTTCATTTTTCTTTCTTTTTTGTGTAAAAAATAAAGGTTTTAATTTAAAAAAAATCTGAAATTAAAAAAAAAAATGAAATTTAAGTAAAAAGAATTAACAGAAAATAAAGTCAAAGAAGGCATAAAATTGAGAATGACTAACGTTTAGATATATTTGATTATTAAAGTTATGTATCTAAGAGGAAGCACATTATAAAGAAAATAAATTATTATTGTTTACAATTTTTTGTTAAAATGGCAAGGATTAGATAATGTGGCTTTCGATGAGTCTACAAAAGTTTTTCTTCATTCGGATACTAACCTATAGTAAAAACTGCTTTTGTTCTTCATCCTCAGTTAAACAGGAATTGAATCCTGGGATTAATTTTACTCCCCTTTCATCCGAGTCGTTAAAAACCTTAAAAGCTTCCAGTTTCTTTTTTTCTTTCAAATAATACTGATTTTCATACCATACATCGGGATCAGTATTCAAAAATTGTATATTAAAATTAAATCTCTTAAAAAAAATTACTGTTCGAGATGAAATAAAAAAATCAACTTCTTTGTTCAATAAATGATCCACTTCGTTGAAACATTGTTGTTCTTACATCTTATGCTTTTTTTGACTTTTTTTGCCCAAGTGTCACCAAAAAATGAAAATGCAACTTTCTCCTAAGATACTAAAGATGGCTTATCATTTTATAGATCTTTGTTTGCAGCCTCTTTATCAAAATTTCAGTATTGTAATAATTTTAAGTCTTGATTGGGGCTAAAGTCTGAGTGGGAGTGCTGAACCATGCTTTTACATAAATATTTATTATAAATAAACAAATGTCTGTAATACCTCGTTTTTCTAAATCTGTTAATGAGACCTGATGTCTGAAAAGAAGTATTTTGAGGCAATAAATTGCCTTAGACATCCACCTGGCATAATGAACAGTACCAGGTACTCTGAAAGAAGTGTCTATTTGGGGAGACTCCTATAAAAGTTAAAGAATGTTGGATTAATTCTTAAGTTATGCCTGGGATGTTGATTTCTTAAATGTTCTGCAAGAAAATTTGAAATTTTTTCCAAATTTTGTATTCTTTATGTAATAGTTTCATCTTGAATAGCAGTTTTGTACTTCGTCTTGTCCAACTTACACCACCCAACTTGAAAAAAAAAAAAAAATGTCTGGATGAAGAGCAGTAGCTTCGCCCATTTTGCAATCAAAACAGATTTTATGATGATTTCTAAAATAAATATGATGGCGATAAGGTAAATATAGAAGATTTCGATCCAGTAATTGCTGCAGCAAAAAATGCACGTTCCCCTAAGGCAACAGTGGTATCAAAGCACATTACCTGAATTTTAACAACTGCTGTAAATACAGCTTTTGCCCAAGAGTTATTCGCATATTATTTTCAATCTGAGGAACTCCTATTAACTGTTCTTCATCGTCACAGCTAATTAAAATCGCTATTCTCTCTACATTATTCAAAATATGAGGAAGCATTTTTCCATCCCACTGAACAACAGCACCCTCTGAATCAGAATTTTAAAATCTGCTTTGGATGAGATCAATTCTTTGTTTCCGAAATCCTTGTCTTCGGAGTTATTGCACGTCAAGGGTCCTGCACTGGAAAGATATTATGTGTTAGTGTTGAACCACTTCTGCGTTATACCAGTATGTAAATCATAACGATAATATGGGAGCTAGGGGAGGCAGAGCTCCTTCTCGACCACAACATGCCATGTCCATTCTAAAAGTAAATAATAACCGATAACAAAAATAGCATTGTAATAAAGAAAATTTGAGAGGTTTGTCTTAGATGTACTTCAACTGAAATACAAATCAAGATCTTTCTTCTGAAGCACAGAAATGCATATCAAATAAATAAAAATAATTCACGATTTGTTGTTTAAGTTATGAAAATTCTTGATTTATTTTTTGTTTTTTGATGAAAATAATACAAAAGACTGTCAAAATTACCGAAAATTCTTAATTTGTCTTTTTTTCACAAATTTTACAAAAATGCAGATTTCGGTGGTACGATTCACAAACTCACCTAAAAAACACTGAATGTCATTAAATACTGGTTCTGTTGAGAGTAAAAGTTCAAAGAACAACATTTTTTTATGAAATAAAACAAGAACCAGGTCTGTACAGCAAATAGTTTATACTAAAGGAAGGAAAAGCTAGATATTTTTGGCAAAAATCGTAATTTTTCAAGAATTCAACCTCGACGCGGCACGGGTTAATATTATGCAACTGAGCTAAGACTTTGCCGATCTCATTTTCTTGTCAATTGGCAACTTTTAGGGGGGGGGTACCCCAAATAATAACATTAAAAAAATTTCCCCCATATAACTTTTGACCACCCTAGTGGATAGCCTTCTCCCATTTATTGCGTGCGTTCTCCATGTGATAACGAAATCAAGTGCGGAAAAACTGATGGCAACGAAGAGGGGCAAGAGAAACAAGTGAAAAAAAAATCAACATTTGATTTGTCCACAAATCTGGGGCCTAATCGATTCCCTTGCTTGTCAGAGCACCAACAATATCCCAAACAACACTGCTTTTTGCTGTAAGAGATATCAGGGCCCGATTTAGAAAATTGTTGACTATAGGCACAACTCGGGATGGGGCCCCACTAACTCTAATCTAGGCAGCTCGGAATTTCCAAAGGCAAAATACTGTCTAACTGCCCTACTGTTGAATGTCTGCCCCCTTTTTTTTAAGCATTAGGGTGCCATTTCGTTTAGTCTCAGATTTTTTTCTTCGCGATATTTGTCGACATGATTTGTAGACAGGTTTGTAGACATGAACTGTCACGGTGAACATCTTTTGAAATGTAATTGCCAGATAACGCTGGGGTGGGGAGATTAATATCTTGAAAGTCGCACAAGGTTTGCAATTTTTGATCACTGATCTCAGAGTTTGCTATCAAAAAATAACTTCAGAACCGACCATACCATTTATTATCATAACTTGAAGGTAATACTTTTTTAAATCGGGGTTAATTAAGCAAACGTTTTCAGTCATATTTATTTTTTCACTTTTATTCCTTTTTTTTCTAAAAAGGCACAGTATTTTCAAGGTCCGTTCTTAGACTAGGAAAAATTTTTGACTCATAAAAGGAAACATACTGTCATTGATATAAACTGGCACGTAACATTGGTGGGGCAACATGTAACATTGGGGGGGGGAATGTTTCCTATTGTATAAAATATCATTTCCAAATAGGTTATACCTGAATTTTCTTGCATTTTGGGGGGAGGGGGCAATTGCTCCCTCTTGCCCATAGTAAGTTTCGCCAGGGCCTATTGTATGTTAATTATGTTTTTTTGTTGTAAACCTTAATATCGTTTCCTACAAAATAAGCACACAAATTAATTATTTTATTACTAACACTACAAATGTCAGTAAACACGTAGTTATATTTTAAAAATAAAACTTGAGATAGGATCTATAACGTAGTGCTTTGCTTCTCAATTACACCTACGCGTTTGGTATGGTGAAGTGTGACACTTTGCCACAAAGTGGGAGGGGGGGTCAAATGTACAGTAAAAGGTGTGTCATCATTTATCATATAGAAGCCAAATCTCACGATTTTATCAGAAGATTTTCCACCAAAACTTTTTAAACACTTTTATTTTGGATTAAAAATTTGGACTTATTTAAAACTAAAACTGCCAAGTGAAAGTTAGTGATGGAAAATCTTACAATAAACTCGGAAAGGTTGGCAGTTATACATTTATGGACGGCCCCTTATCTTCTTCATAACGGCATTAAAAAGCACATAATTAGCAAATGTGCCAGCCGCCAGAGAACAAATGAAATTTAAATAAATTTTTAAAAATGAGAAAAAATTTTCCTTAGAACTGTAATTTTGTACGCTGCTTTTGTACGCTCTTTAACTGAGAAATTTATATATTATATACTACTTATATATATGTGTGTTTGTATTAACCTTTCGTAACTCAACCATTTTCACATAGATAGAGAAGAGCAAGTACATATACTGCCCAACGCTGAAAAGTTCACCAGTTGCTATCGCTAGATTTAACTTGCAGTAACATGGCCAATGTTAGCTCTGCGACGTCACAAACTCACGGGTCCTGGTGGGCAAATCAGGCGGTGTGATAAGTGCGTTTTGCCTACCAACTCTTCAGTTTAATCGCAGTTAATCAGTTTATTTGTAAACAGGAAACTCGTCTATAGAGGATAGAGAGGTGTATACTTTGTTTAACCCTCTCGTCACCCTGAACATCATATGAGGCTCCTACTTCAAATAGCAATATTTAGAGAGAAAACAGTTGAATTTAGTATTTTTTTCTTTCAGTGATATCAATATCATTAATTCATGTAGAAAGTATAGGAGGCTCTTAACTTGATGCATAAATCGTGCCTAGATTGCAGTACTAGTCCATTTAGATTCTTTTTTACAGTTTTCGCTTCATCGTTTCAGGAGAAAAATTAAGAAAATATTGACGCTGCTTTTTTACAGTTTTTTTTTCTTTTTAAGGTAAGTATATTTTTTTTTTTGTTATTCCTCAACCTTTACCTAATATGTGCATCTTTTAAATTAATTTTAGCATAACAAAATGCTTCGAAAATGCAGAAATTAATATTAGAAAAATCTAATATTAATCGACATTAGAAAAACATATTTTTGCATGATTTATAATATTGGGTTGGCAACAAAGTAATTGCGTTTTCTTGTATAAAATTCAAGCAAATAAGTTTTCAACACGTTTTTAATTACAAGTAAGCTGTGCCTGAACATACGATTCATATTTGTTACATTTTAAAGTAAGAATTTCACTGGCAGTATTTTTTTTCGTCCGTAAAAGATGGCCACCCTCCCCCTTTTTTCGCTTCTATCCTCCTTAGAGGACAATATCAAAAATGTCCTGAAATTAATTTTTAGGTATTCGTGACTGCTGTATTTTACAGAAAGAATTTCACGGATATCTCTATATTTATTTGAGATCACGCGGGATATGTGAAAAGAACTTTTTGGCCCCTTACCCCCCCCTAAGATTACGAATTTTGGAAAATGCTCTCTGATCTAGCACCTATGTTGAAGAACTCACGTACGTGCCGAATTTCGCATAATGAACTTCAGTAGTTTTGGCCAGGCGAAATATTGACATACGGAAAAACGCGATTACTTTGTTGCCAACCCAATAGTATTTCAGATGCATTAAATCCTAGACAGATTTTTTTTTCTCTGATTTTTCATAATTCGGTGACGAGAGGGTTGATTCTAGGGATATGACAATGAAGTGGTACTTAAAAACTATTTTTTTTTTATTTAAAAAATAAAAAAAAAACAACCATTAACGCAAATAATAGTTTATTCTCATTTTATGTACAGATCAAAGGAGTTTAGCAGTTAACTTCTCCCCTAGTTTGTTCGGAAACTCGGTTTCCGTTCTCGTCAGAGCACCAGCAATATCCGGTAGATGAGTGGCACTGTCGTCGACTGTACGTACCTTCTTCTTCGCATGTTGGAATGAAGTTACCCACGAGACCGTTCCGGGCTGAAATTGTAAAGACAATAAATGAGAAACTCGTTACTAAAAACATGTCGCAGTTTTAAAATAAAATCTTATACAAATTAAATGGAAGTTGTGTATATGTATTAACTACAAAAAAGAGATGCAGTTGAAGTTATCCTAAGGCTCTACGCTTACAGAAAATATCTGCAATTAAAATTATTCTGTGCTCTATACTGACATGGAAAAAATTTGCAGTTAAAATCATTCTGTGCTCTACGCTGTCAGGAAAGAGTTGCAATTAAAATTATTCTATGTTCTACGTTGACAGGAGAGAGTTACAGTTAAATTTTTTTCTGTGTTCTATGCTCGCTGACAGAAAGTTTCTCGCAAATTATCTTAGGTCTAATATTAGATGATAAATAGCCCGTCGTGAATTCAATTACAACTGGCGCTAGAAAAAAGCATTCGAAAGAAATATATCTACACTCAATATATTTAATTTTTGTCCACTTAAAATAAATATTTTCATGTTCAATTTTTACTACATACAGAAATCGTAATTGTATTTTCTTCTAAATATGTGTGAAAGCTCTTTCCATTCGAAAGATTTTGTTTCGCTGGGAACATCCCCTCTTATATCAATGTTTCATGAAGAGGAAATCCTCTAAACTGACAGGAAAGAGTTGCAGTTAAAATCATTCTAAGTTCTGTGCTCTCTGACAGAAAGTTTCTCGCAAATTATCTTGTGCCTAATATTAGATGATAAAACCCGTTTGACATTTAACTAATGCGGAAATTTCGGCTTGAATACGACTCTTTACGCTAGCAAACAAACAAAAGGACGTGTTTAGTGCGAGCGAAAATATGAAAACTGTAGTTAGAAAGCTTTAACTGTTGTTAGAGTTGCATAACGTGTCCAGAACTTTCCCAGAAGACTTGATACCGGGTGATTCGAAATAGATGTTAAGGCGATTATTTTTTAAATCGTAAGGGATCGAAACATACTTCCAATTAGAAAAGTTCGTCAAATTAAGAGTAGCTTTCAGATATGGCATTTTTAAACTGGGGGTTGTATACATATTCAATTACGAAATTTAATTTTTATACCGTCCCTCCTTTCCTACCCTTTAGATTTAGAAGAAGGCTGCTCTTTGCCTAAGAAAATTAATAAAACAAATCCCGTGTCTCTGCGTGGAATAGTTTCCGAGATATATAAATTTGAAACTTTTGGCATTTGTAGCTAAGCAATAACCCTAGAAGCACAACTAGTTCAAAAAACGTTTAAATTACGTTGGAAACACGTTTTTGGACGCTAAAAAACATGTTTTAAACGCTGTTTGGACTAATTGTGCTACTAGGGAAGGGGATGTCTCCAAAGAGAGGAAAAACGTAATTACTTTTCAACTGACGTTAAGATTGGGAGAAATGTATACGATATCAACAAGTGGGGTTTGGTTCTAAAAACTTATTTCTGGCACCAAATTTGGCAATATTTCGCCAAACCTCTTCCCTAATATTTGACGTATTTTGGGCAGGCCCAAAGCAATGACCATTCACATTTGTGTTAAATCTAAGTGCAGATTTTAATGTATTGTCTTTTTATTGACCCTGTAAATAAACCACAAAATGTGTTTAAATGTAAATGTAGGCAAATATGTTTAGTCGATTGCTCTTAAAAAAGTTTCATACAGTTAACATCGACCAGTTCAAGTAAACTAAACCTGTTCATTTCTCGAATTTGAATGCATTTAATTGTCAACAATGGGATCGTTAACTTTTTTCAACTCATAGTTGACCACCCAAAATTATGATTTTTTCGCTTGAAAACCGATGCCAACGCAGCAGAAAAAGTGGTGTAAGTCATCATTTTCCAAATTTATTTTCTCGCTAACTATTTGGATTGTTTTATTAATTTTCTTAGGCAAAGAGCAACATTCTTCTAAATATAAAGGGCTAGAAAGGAGGGACCGTATTAAAATTAAATTTTGTATTTTAATATGTATACAACCCCCAGTAAAAAATGCCATATCTGAAAGCTACTCTTGCCTCACCATGGCACAGTGGTTATGGCACTGAAAATGGTAGATGGCCGAAGTGTGGAGGTCCCGGGTTCGGGTCCCATCGCGCGGCTGTCGATCTAACGGTCTGGGGTTTTAGTAGGTTTTCTCCAGATATAACGTGAATACGCGTTAGAACCCCTTAGAAAGTCCTCCTACCAAGCCCCCCCCCCCTTAAGCAGATCGCCCTAGAGTAGCGTTGCCTTAATCACACAACCAACCAACCAAGAAAACTACTCTTAACCCTTTGAGGCGCAACCCTTTCCCAATGCTGAAAAAAGGGCAGACGCAGCTGCCGTCAAAAAAGGTCTCTAGATCTGTGGCACGCGATGAACGTTTCGATCGTCCGCCATCTTGCTGGTAGTTAAGTCGAGCGATGGCAACGGCTGCCCTTTTTTCAGCATTGGGCAATCTATCCATCTGTTCTCGCGTTCTTCCATTTTTCGGCAGATGTCAGTGCTGTTAAAAATAATCGTGATCATTTTTTACGCGAAATGACGTACTAAAAAGTAAAGGGTTCTCGTGGAGCTATGTCACCCGCAATTATTTTTATAGAAATCCAATCGATTCTTCGTGACTGGCAACAGTCAAAACGTCAGAGTTTGGTGCTCCCAGAGCGGGATCACTGCGCCTCAAAGGGTTAATTTGAGGAACTTTTCTAATTGGAACGATGTTTCGATCCCTTACGGTTTTGAAAAATGATCGCCTTAACATCTACACAGTCTACCAATAAGTATTTGGACACCTATGCAAATGACGATATCTACGGTCCTGAGGTACGTCACGGCCTCCGCCGGAATATATCGTGTAGGAAACAGCATCGGCACGAGTCGCATGGAAGATGCCGCGCAGTTCGGAGCTTTCTGATTTCGAGAAAGGTATAATTATCGGGTATCACAAATGTGGCCGATCCTTAAGGGACATATCTAGCGATGTGAAGTACCCAAAATCGACAGTGGCCTATGTGATTAAGAAGTGGAAGGTGAGCGGTGATTGTCGGAATGTGCCCCGAGTCGGAAGACCAACGAAACTGGGAGACAGAGATTGACGAGTGCTGTCCAGAGAAATTCGGAAGAACCGCACCCAACCGATGGCCCTCATCCACGAGGAGTTTCAACAGGCATCCGGGAGTATTGTTTCAATGAATACCATCCGTAAAGCACATCTGCTAGGTTTTCATGGTCGTGCTGCTGTCCATAAGCCTTTGATCGCAAAGTCCAACCGCGCTGCTCGGTTAATGTGATGCAAAGCACATCAAAATTGGACCGTAGATCAGTGGAAATGGGTTCTTTGGAGCGACGAATCAAGGTTCACCCTTTACCGTGGGTCTGGCGTCTGCCTGGAGAATGTCTCCTGCCAGAATGCATTGTGCCAACCGTCAAGTTCGGCGGAGGTGGAATTATGGTCTGGGGGGTGTTTCTCCTGGTATGGACAGGGATCCTTGGTCCCCATTCATGGTAAGCTCAACGCCGATGCCTACTGCACTATTTTGGATGACAATGTGCTTCCCTACGTTGTGGCAGTTTTACGGGTTGGATTCCTGTTACTTTCAGGACGACAATGCCAGTTGTCATGTTTCGAGGTTAACCAAGGCTTGGTATGGTGCCAATGGAGTTCATAGAATGGACTGGCGTGCCCAGAGCCCAGACCTGAACCCTATCGAGAACCTATGCGACGAGTTGGATCGCCGAATTAAGGGGTGCACTACACGTCCAAAATCGGGGAAGGAACTTCTATGTCTAGTCCAAGCCGAGTGGAAGACAATACCACTAGCTGTAATACAAATAGGGACTGCAATCCCGATCCTGCGGGATCCCGCGGGATTACGATCCTAATCTCGCGGGATTGATACTGAGAAATAAATTAGACTACTTTAAACTAACTTTATTCAAAATCAACTTTATTCAAAAAAGTTTTTATTAAAATTTCACGCCGCCTTCCAAATCAATAGACCGAAAATTTTTGAATAATCATGTTCCTTATCTAACAGCACACGAATCAATAAGTTATATATTTTTTAATTATCTTCTAATAAGAGTCTGCATCTAAATCTAAACATCGTAATCTAAATTTTTCGCAAACTTATTTCATTTCATTCCAAAGGAACTGAAATATTTCATAGTAATTTATCTCTTATCGAACAGTCACGAAATAATTATAAATAGTTTTCATTTTAGTTATTAATTTTTTTTTATTCACAATTTTAATTATTTTACTAAGATTAAATCTAGACTAGGAAATGATTCATTGGATTTGCTCGAATTTTTATGTTTGTTTTACAGTAACTAAGAAAATAACGTAAGTATGTGAATGCATCTATAAATTGTATAATTGTTAATTCCTCATTTTTAGCAACTAACATAAGACATAACTTAGTATATTATTCTAAATATCATGATTATAATTTACGTATTTCTGTAAGTTATTGTATTAATTATATCACAAGATTAATTATTTTTATTAAAGCTAAACTTCATAGTGCTTAAAATCTTACTTTTTACTTTCCGAACATGTACCATGTAAGGAAAGTATTGTAATCATGAAAAAATTCGAATTCGAGATTTTGGTGTATTTACACGTTTTGAGGTCTTCTGAATTCATTTATGCTATTTTTACGAGATGTATGTATGTGTGTGTGTGTGTGTGTGTGTGTGTGTGTGTGTGTGTGTGTGTGTGTGTGTGTGTGTGTGTGTGTGTGTGTGTGTGTGTGTGTGTGTGTGTGTGTGTGTGTGTGTGTGTGTATGTGTGTTTGTGTGTATGTGAGTGAACACGATAGCTCCTGAACAGGGCATGCGATTGAGCTCAAATTGGGTATATATGTTATAAACCACCGTCGCAAGACCGGTATTGATTTTGGTGTGTATAGGACTTACAGTTTTTCTACAGGGCTACGACAAAGATTTCTTTTACATTATGGCCTATGGAGGAAAATTCTGGAAAGTGCGCTAGCGTTTAAACGATACATTCGATTGAGCTCAAATTGGGTATACATGTTATAAACCACCGTCGCAAGATCTGTATTGATTTTGATGTGTATCGGACTTACAGTTTTTCTACAGGGATAAAATAAAGATTTCTTTTACATTATGGCCTATGGGGAGAAATTCTTGAAAGTGCGCTAGCGTTTAAACGGTACATTCGATTGAGCTCAAATTGGGTATACATGTTATAAACCACATTCGCAAGACCGGTATTGATTTTGATGTGTATAGGACTTACAGTTTTTCTACAGGGCTACGGCAAAGATTTCTTTTACATTATGGCCTATGGAGGAAAATTTTGGAAAGTGCGCTAGCATTTAAACGGTACATTCGATTGAGCTCAAATTGGGTATACATGTTATAAACCACCATTGTAAGACCGGTATTGATTTTGATGTTTATAGGACTTATAGTTTTTCTACAGGGCTACGACAAAGATTTCTTTTACATTATGGCCTATGGGGAGAAATTCTTGAAAGCGCGCTAGCGTTTAAACGGTACATTCGATCGAGAATCAATTTGGTATATATGTTTGAATTATTCATCGATTAAAATTTATTTAAATGCTTGGTAATGATCTTAATCGTAAGTGCTCGGAAAGTCGAGTGGAGTCACTCCAGATTTTTGTTTGTAATTTTCTCTGTTGACATGAAGTCCTAACTAAATGAAATGTTAATCCCGCGGGATCAATAAATCTCAATCCCGAAATCCCGCAAGACGAAAAACAGAGCGGGATTGCA
Organism: Cheiracanthium punctorium; assembly: GCA_038373885.1. Lineage (NCBI taxonomy): Eukaryota > Metazoa > Arthropoda > Arachnida > Araneae > Cheiracanthiidae > Cheiracanthium > Cheiracanthium punctorium. The sequence goes on from JAWZYV010012898.1 coordinate 124,889, forward strand.
TTCCCTAAATGCAAAGACTTGTGGAGAGTATGCCCCGGAGGGTTCACGCAGTAGTTGCCTCTCGTGGAGGCTCTACCAACTATTGATTTTGAATAAAGTTAGTTTTTCTTTTCTATCACAGGTGTCCAAATACTTATTGGTAGACAGTGTATTTTGAATCACCTGGTATAAGTGACATTCTATAAAGCAACTAGGATTTCTCATGTTTACATGCAATTTGGATCTATACGAAATCCGTATGGTTTCTAATAAAGCTCGATTTCTACGTAATTCTGGACATCTGCTAGTGTGTTTATGGACTATTTTTTTTTATGGTCAAAACTCGGACGTTGTCATCTACAACGGCCATTTGTGGATATGTGTCTCCATAGATAGCCATATAAAGGCCAGAACTTATCTATAACGCGGATCATCTGGAATAAGACTATGAAGAGACTAATTCTGGATATTCTGTATCTGGTTTTGGTCCGTTCATATACCAAGGATGGATTTTTATAAATCAGGAGATTAAAAGGATTTTCAAAATTATGTACTCTAACGGATGTGTTACGGATGTCTATATAAACACCTGGACTTATTAAGGCCTTTTCGCGTCCTCAACGTAATACAATACGAAGAGAATCGCCAAACGTCGCCAAGGAAGCCCCGGTTGTTACATTGATTGAGATACTGAGAAACGGCAAACTTATGAGTAATCTTCATTTACCTTTCGTTGATGCTCAACTCTAGTCAAGGGCGTAGCTAGAGGAAGTATATCAGAATATATCTCCCCTTTCGAAATTTCCGGATTAATTAGCCCGTCGGAATTAATACACGACATAAAAAAAAAATACAATATTTATGTCGTGTATTAATTCCGTTTATTTACTCAGGACTTATTTAATATCCTCTGCGAAATATGTTCTTAGCCCGGACCTGTCCCAGGTCATACAACTGGTGTAGACAATGTCCCCTTACCCGTGCTCTGTTTCGTGGATTCCGTGGACAGCGTAGCACATGAGCTGGACTGAAAATTAAACATTAAATGAGCAAGTGTTGCTGTGTGAGGTACTTACACTTCCTGAGTTCCCTGTCCCTGTGGGCGTGGCAGGCGCATGTCTGGATCTTGTTGGAAGGTGCCGTGATGTGGGATCCGTCGGGCCTCCAGCACATGCAGAACTGGGTTCCCCCGAAGCACTGCAGGGCCTCGTAGTCGCCGTTCTCGTCGCACCTGGGAACGAACTTTCCGAGGTTGTTGGATTTGAGTTCCCTCTCTCGGTGTTCCTCGCATTCAGTCTTGGCCAGGGCCACAGCGAAGAGGCACAGGGAGAGAACGGCCACGCAGCACAGGGTCTTCATGGTTGAAAGTGTGTGGTTTTTACCGGAAATATCTGGAAGGAAAGCAGAGGGTTAATCTTTTAAAACATAGCCATTTTCAAATGCTGAAAAAGTGCAGATGTTGCCGTCGCCCAATTTAACTAGCAGCAACATCGCGAACGATCGAATCACTCATCGCGGGCCATAGAGCCAAAGAACTTTAAAAAAAATTCTTTGGCTCGAAAAAGTTCTTTGGTTTTGTGTAACGCGATGGGCTATTCGATCATCCGCCATGTCGCTGGTATTCAAATCGAACGGTGGCAACTGCTGTACTCTTATCCAGTACTTTAAACCTGTTTAAAAAAGTTCTAAAGCTAACATTGTGAACGGTGAAAACAAGGTGAACGGATTGTAACCAAATTTGGTACACAGACTATACATGGGATGCGCTGAAGGAATTTCGAAAAGAAACTTTAGTTCAAAAAGTGTACACTAGTTTGCGCTTTGTATAAAAATTTAAATGTTAGATAGAGAATTTAACAATGGAAATCGCTAGTTAGAATTTTACTAACAATTTGAACATTTAACGTATTCCACAGTTTTTGAACATTTATTAACTAATTCGCCTTTTTTTTCCGCACCAGAGTGCTATTAATTTCTCCCAGTGTTTTTGTGTAGACACTTTTTCCTACAATTAGCGCGTCGAGTCACTTTTCAAATGTGTTTTTTTTAATGAATTGTGTGGGTTTTTTTATAAATATATTTCGAGTATAGCTAGAAAGCACCTGGCGAATATTGTAAAATAGTTTTAGTAGGCGATTTTAAAATAGATTTTAATTCCGAAGAAGTGTTTTATAGAACAGCGAAGACAAATACGGTACACTGATAGATTATGATACACTTTCCAAATGGTATTTATAAAGGTGAAGTATAGTTTGACTATGCCAGGCGAAAATTGTTAAACAGTTTTGGTAGGCGATTTCAATATAGATTTCTATTCCGAAGAAGTGTTTTATGGAACAAGGAAGGAAAACACGGTACACTCATGGATTATGATGCCCATTCCAAAAAGTATTTAAAATGTCTACGGGATATAGTTGGAATATGCCTGGAGAAGATTGTAAACAGTTTCAGTAGGCGATTTTAAGATAGATTTCGATTCCAAAGATGTGTTTTACGGTACAAGCAAGAATTGATTCCTATTTTAACGCCCCCGCTCTCGCCAACCTAAAAAATCCCTCACTTTGCCGAGCTTTGCAGTCATGGGTCTCTAGGACTTATGCACAAGTTTCAACGCTCCCAAAAGAACTAGATGAAAACTACAGGGAACAAATTAGCGATAAACGCACCCGTTAAGGAATTTGAAGACACTTAACCCCTTAATCTTCGCTCCCGTCAAAATCACGGGCTAAGCTTTCTCCCTCTATTTCTCGTGCCCGTCAAATTTCCGGGCAATACTGTTCAAAAAAAATTCGCCAGAAAGATAAGAGCGTTCCAATTCTGATGCACGGATTTTTTTGTAATATATAATTTTACACAACAGAGGACAATACCAGAGTATTTTTAACTTAATTCGGAGATAGTTTATTTTTAAATACATGGTAGCAGTACTCAAACACACGTGTATTTGTGATATGCATTATGCAATCTTAGCTTACTTTTTTTTATTTTATTTATGTTCAAAGAAAATTTTAGAAATGTTAACTTATTTTACGTAGTAAGTTTAATAAAATTTTCTAGTGTTTAAAACATATATTTTTAATGATTCCCTGCTTACTACAAAACACACATTCAGTCACAATGACCCTGAATGTTGGCTTTTCCTAAAAATTATTTTTTTTTCTCTAGTGCTTAAAATGTCCAAAACCTTAAAATGAATAAATATACTATATATGCACTTGTTTTATACAATTTTCTGGAATAAAAGAAATGCCGTTTTCTTGAAAATAATACGACGGTTAAGGGGTTAATTGTTAAAACTACATTCATTGGCAACCCAAAATAAATAAAAATATAACGGAATGCTTTACTTACATGTTGTTCCAAATCGCCCTTTTAATTCTAAATTACGATTGCTACACAAATACAAAAAATCGTCGTGGTAGCTCCATATGTTTAATGATCGCCTCCTTGGCGAGAGTCGGAGTGTTAAAGTAGGAGTCAAACCAGAAAGAGAAACACGGCACACTCATGGCTTATGATGGACATTCGAAACAATATTTAAAACGGTGAAGTATAGCTGTAATATATACTTGGCAACGATTGTAAAATAGTTTTAGTAGGCGATTTTAATCAGGGGCGTAGCCACAGGGGGGTTAGGGGGGTCATAACCCCCCCCATGAGGAATTTTTTGCCATGAAAAATGTATATTTTTAACTACATTATCACACACACGTATATATATATATATATATATGAGTACTAGTAGTCGTAACCCCCCCCCCCATGAAAAATTTCTGGCTACGCCCCTGGCATTTTAAGATAGATTTCGATTCCAAAGACGGGTTTTATGAGACAAGGAAGTAAAATACGGCACAGTCATGAATAATGATACACTTTCTAACTTAATGGAATAAGGAAGAAAAATAGAGACGGCGCATAAACTATGATACGCTTTTAATATTTGGTGCACACTTTGGTGCGTATTTAAAATCTGAAAGTGTTTCAGATTTTCTTCCTTTTTTTTTTGAGCTGAATACAATAAACAAAGTGCAATATAATGCATATTTTTGGAACTAAACTTTTTAAAAAATTTCCGAGAGTGCCTCTCGTATACAGTTCATATGCTAAATCTGACGGGAATCGGATACGTTTTTCGCTGCAGATTGTTGTTGATAGAGGAAGTTTAGTAATAACCGTCTTGTATTTTCATCACATTCTCCAGTTCTAGGTAGATGCCCGTCCTGATAAAAATAATCCTGGCATCAATTTTAAAAGCAATAGATAATTATTACGGGAATTTAAGTGCTAAATAGAAAAAGATTCTCTTGTGTAACAATGGCCTCCTTAAGTATTTTATTGAAATCAAATTTATTCTTCGTGAATCAAAACAACCAAAATTTCAGGGTTTTGTTTCGTCACGGCCAGAAGATTGCGAATTAAAGGGTTAAGCCATGTGTCGATTTAGGAATCATTCTGCAACGCGGTTTTTATCTGAGCATGCACAATGCAGCGGTGATAATCATCAAAGCGTTAATTTATCAAAAAGTGTAACTCAGATTAAAATTATCCGTTAAAAGCTACAGCTGTACTACTGTTTAAACAGAAGAAACTTGCCTTTGGCGCACAGGTGAATAAAAACAGTAATTCAATTTGACTAAGTATTTGATGCTTTTAGGAAAATACTCTCGCACCTAGTACAAAAACAACATTCAGCTATTGATCATCATTTCGCATTTGTGGCATGTTTCCCTTCATGAAATACAGCCCATTAAAATTGTCATACAACAGCGATGATCTTTCCGCATGTAAAATAAATGTTCTTGTAGAAAATAAAAAAAATCTAAAGTGAATAAAAAACATGACTTCCTTATGAGTCTATTAAATCATAAATATATTCTGTGACCATCCTCTATAACTTCATTTGAAAGAGATACAATACTGCATTAATACTAACGTTTTCTAGCCAAAAATTTGCGGTATTGTTCAAGCTGGGTTCAATTTTAAAGAATTATTTTTGGCACTGAATTTGGTGAAATATCGCCAAAAGCTGCCAAGCGTGAGTTAATTGACGAGATTTTGGGCATAGCCGAAATAGTGATTGACCACAGACTGTAAATTAATTGAAGGTATCTATAGACCTTAGACTAGACGGTCCATAAACTATCCGTCCGTGGATCACAGACAGCTCGGAATAAAGGAACTGAAATTCTCACTATAGTAATCCTTCAGGGCTATTCTTAGGAAAACGGAATCTTCCGATGCGAAAAACTTGCATAAGTGCACTCATAAAGAAATTCCACTCGTTTTCAAAACCCGCTTTCCTGTCATTGGAGATGAATGATCTTCTGAAAACTTGAGAAATATATATATATCTCCGCGAGTGTGTTTGGAGAAAATTTTCGCATTCGAAAGATTTCGTTTTCCAGGGAACAGCCCCTCTCATATCAATGCTTCATGAAGAGGAAATAATTTTATTTGCGAAGGAAAATTAAACTGGGCTATCACGGAAAGCTATTTCAAATGAATTGAAATCTCAATTTTCCCTTTAAAACCTGATAATCGTGACATCAAAATGACGTCAATCTCACTTATGATACCCATGTTTTTTACTTAGTTAGTTAATTCTTTATTCTCGGATATGAAAGGAGCTAAAAATACAGAAAAGTCGATAAAAAACTGGAAACGTGTGCATTTTCAGATTCTGAAAGAAGAGCAAACTTTCTCCCTGTATTGTTTCACGTATTTGTGCACAATTTCTAGCCGATCTCCTCCAACTGTTTGGATTTGAATGCGATTCGAACAAAAAATACCTGAACTAACACATGTTTGATTTTATTTATAGATATTTATTATTATTACTTCCTTGTACGTAGTATAAGGAAGTAATGTGATCCCGAAAAATTTTGGGGGCCAAATTTCGACATAAAAACCGATTTTGACTACCTCTAAATTGAATTTTAAAAATTTTTTCGATGCATCTCATCGTAGGCTAGCATGCACGATCATATTAACGCGTCTGCAACTCATTTTGACCAGTGGCGAGTCTACTGTGGCCAGTTTTTCCATGCCGTCTGTACGTACGTACGTATGTATGTAACTCGCATATCTCAAAAACTATTGGTCGTAGAATGTTGAGATTTGATATTTAGGATTGTTCTATGATCTAGTTGTGCACCTCCCCTTTTGGTGGCAATCGAATGAATAGTTTATGTACAGGACCGCCCAAAAGATTCGAAATACATTACGCTCTATGGGCTCAAATTCATTAAACTCGCCGAACTCAAAAGCTATTAGGCGTAGAATGTCGAAACTTCATATTTTGGATAGTTGTAACATCTAGTTGTGCACCTCCCCTTTTGGTTCCATTCGACTGGATAGTTTATCTACAGGACTGCCCAAAACATTCGAAATACATTACACTCAATGGGCCGAAATTCATTAAACTGGCATATCTCAAAAACTGTTAGGCGTTGAATGTTGAAACTTTATATTTAGGATTGTTGTAACATCTAGTTGTGCACCTCCCCTTTCGGTTCCATTCGACTGAATAGTTTATCTACAGGACCGCCCAAAAGATTCGAAATACATTACGCTCTATGGGCCGAAATTCATCAAAGCGTTTTTTAGAGGTATTGGGCTATTTCAAACGACTCAGAAGTGATATATGCTGTAAAGAGTTAGAAAATGAATTTCTCTATTAAAAAAAGTGTCTTTATCATTTATAGTTCTGCTACAGGAACACTCAAAAGATTTCCAATACATTACGGTCAATAGCAATTTTAGGGGCATTCATCCATTTCAAGCACAATACCGTCCTACCACATAAGTTAGGTAATGGTCCGACCACGGTCACGTGCCTCCCTCAAGAACTATGCCAAAAGTCGCCAAGCTTGGCGACTTTTGGTGTACGTGTGTGCATATTTAACTCTCAAATCTCAAAAACTATTATGAAATTTCATATATAAGAATGTTGTAACATCTAGTTGTGCATCTCGATTTTTGGTTCCAATCTACTGGAGAGTTTATTTACAGGACCACCGAAAAGAATTTCAGTACCTTAATGTCTATGGACATCTTCATTATAATACAACTGTAGACAGTCATTGTTTGGTACATGCCCAAAATCTCGCCGTCTGTCCTCGACCTTGGCGAGTTTTGGCGAAATATCGCCAAATTTGGCGATAGTCAGTCATTTCGCCCATGCCCAAAGTATCGCCATTTGTCATCGTTCTTGGCGAGTTTTGGCGAAATATCGCCAAATTTGGCGATAATCTGTCATTGTTTGGTTTATGCTTAAAATCTCGCCAAATGTCGTCGACATTGACGAGTTTCGCCGAAATATCGCCAAATTTGGTGCCAAAAATTATTTCCTATTTTGTATAACTCTAAAACTTTAACCCGTAGATTTTTTAACTTTGTATTTAGAACTATTGTAATATCTAACTGTTTTCAATATCTTTTTTGACAGCATTCGACTGAGAATTTATTTACATGGTGAGCCAAATGACTTTGAATACATTGAGGTGTATAGATGCATTCAATTTATTGAAGGTCTGTGCTCACTGACTACTTTGGCTATCCCCAAAATCTCGCTGACTATCTCAAGTTTGTCGGCTTTTGGTGAAATATCGCCAAATAAAGTGTCAGAAGGAAATCTTTCAAATTGAACTCAGCTTGGCGATATCGAAATATTTGGCTAGAAATTGCTAAACCTTACTATTATTGATATTTTATCTCTTTCTAACAAATAAATTTAGAGGAAGTGCGTCGAAAATATTTTTGATCTAATGGACGTGCAAGGAAGTCATGTGTTGGACACATCAGATTTTTTTTTATTTAAGATAGCGCCTATAATAGCTATAACAGATCGAATTATAACGTTAAATATTTGTAAACCCAACCCAAATGCAAAGTCATTGCTAAGACATTTTTTACAAGGGGGGGGGCATGGGCTACGGCAGCATAGGACAAGGGGGGCCATGCCCCCCTGGATTTTTGTATGCAGTGTTTTCCCTTGCTTTTCTGCTCTTTCCAACATGGTAACCACACGTTGAAGTAGTCTTTGCCCCCCCCACCCCTGGGAAATATTCTGTTGGCGCCCATAGGGGGGGTGATGGAGGTCCTTAAACCGCCAGGTCAAATATCGGTTTTTATCAACTTATTTAAAATTTTTGACAGCTGGGATCGTGTAATCTTCCATATCTACCAGCAATAGAAGCGGTCACAGATTTTATTTAAAAAGTTTGCAAATAAATTTGTAATTTTGCCAAACCTTTCTGATCCCAAAATACTTTTTATTTGCTTGAATGAAAATTACTCTCAGTGCATTTCATTTTCCTCCACTAAAAATAGTAATTAATTTCATATTCTGTGTGATTCCACGGTAACTCAAGCTATATTTTCCTCATTTTTTAAATCGCATTTTTAATCTGGCGCAGTAATAAGCAATATATTTATTTTCTTTCAACAAAATTCATGCTGATTACAAATTGTTCTCTTTCTTCAATAAATCGTTAAAAATCATATTATTAATTAATTTTTTTGAAATGTTAATTCAAATTGCTTGTAACTCATGCTTCCAAAAAAAGACAATGAAGTATGGGGTGAAATGTATTTCTGCTAAAGTTCTACCCCTAGTAGCACAATTAGTCCAAAAAACATTTAAAACACGTTTTTTAGCGTAAAAAAAACGTGTTTCCAACGTAATTTAAACGTTTTTACTTCCTTGTACGTAGTATAAGGAAGTAATGTGATCCCGAAAAATTTTGGGGGCCAAATTTCGACATAAAAACCGATTTTGACTACCTCTAAATTTAATTTAAAAACTTTTTTCGATTCATCTCATCGTAGGCTAGCATGCACGATCATATTAACGCGTCTACAACTCATTTTGACCAGTGGCGAGTCTACTGTGGCCAGTTTTTCCATGCCGTCTGTACGTACGTACGTACGTACGTATGTATGTAACTCGCATATCTCAAAAACTATTGGTCGTAGAATGTTGAGATTTGATATTTAGGATTGTTCTATGATCTAGTTGTGCACCTCCCCTTTTGGTGGCAATCGAATGGATAGTTTATGTACAGGACCGCCCAAAAGATTCGAAATACATTACGCTCTATGGGCCGAAATTCATTAAACTCGCCTAACTCAAAAGCTATTAGGCGTAGAATGTCGAAACTTCATATTTTGGATAGTTGTAACATCTAGTTGTGCACCTCCCCTTTTGGTTCCATTCGACTGGATAGTTTATCTACAGGACTGCCCAAAACATTCGAAATACATTACACTCAATGGGCCGAAATTCATTAAACTCGCATATCTCAAAAACTGTTAGGCGTTGAATGTTGAAACTTTATATTTAGGATTGTTGTAACATCTAGTTGTGCACCTCCCCTTTCGGTTCCATTCGACTGAATAGTTTATCTACAGGACCGCCCAAAAGATTCGAAATACATTACGCTCTATGGGCCGAAATTCATCAAAGCGTTTTTTAGAGGTATTGGGTTATTTCAAACGACTCAGAAGTGATATATGCTGTAAAGAGTTAGAAAATGAATTTCTCCATTAAAAAAACTGTCTTTATCATTTATAGTTCTGCTACAGGAACACTCAAAAGATTTCCAATACATTACGGTCAATAGCAATTTTAGGGGCATTCATCCATTTCAAGCATAATACCGTCCTACCACATAAGTTAGGTAATGGTCCGACCACGGTCACGTGCCTCCCTCAAGAACTATGCCAAAAGTCGCCAAGCTTGGCGACTTTTGGTGTACGTGTGTGCATATTTAACTCTCAAATCTCAAAAACTATTATGAAATTTCATATATAAGAATGTTGTAACATCTAGTTGTGCATCTCGATTTTTGGTTCCAATCTACTGGAGAGTTTATTTACAGGACCACCGAAAAGAATTTCAGTACCTTAATGTCTATGGACATCTTCATTATAATACAACTGTAGACAGTCATTGTTTGGTACATACCCAAAATCTCGCCGTCTGTCCTCGACCTTGGCGAGTTTTGGCGAAATATCGTCAAATTTGGCGGTAGTCAGTCATTTGGTCCATGCCCAAAGTATCGCCATATGTCATCGTTCTTGGCGCGTTTTGGCGAAATGTCGCCAAATTTGGCGATAATCTGTCATTGTTTGGTTTATGCTTAAAATCTCGCCAAATGTCGTCGACATTGACGAGTTTCGCCGAAATATCGCCAAATTTGGCGCCAAAAATTATTTCCTATTTTGTATAACTCTAAAACTTTAACCCGTAGATTTTTTAACTTTGTATTTAGAACTATTGTAATATCTAACTGTTTTCAATATCTTTTTTGACAGCAATCGACTGAGAATTTATTTACATGGTGAGCCGAATGACTTTAAATACATTGAGGTGTATAGATGCATTCAATTCATTGAAAGTCTGTGGTCAATGACTACTTTGGCTATCCCCAAAATCTCGCTGACTATCTCAAGTTTGTCGGCTTTTGGTGAAATATCGCCAAATAAAGTGTCAGAAGGAAATCTTTCAAATTGAACTCAGCTTGGCGATATCGAAATATTTGGCTAGAAATCGCTAAACCTTACTATTATTGATATTTTATCTCTTTCAAACAAATAAATTTAGAGGAAGTGCGTCGAAAATATTTTTGATCTAGTGGACGTGCAAGGAAGTCATGTGTTGGACACATCAGATTTTTTGAACTAGTTTGCTACTAGGGACTACTTAAATACTAATTTTTATGAGAATTTGTAGGTATCATTCTTATCACAAAACATCCTTTAGTTTTTTATATAAAATTGGTTATTGAATGAAAATATACTAAGTATATGATAACTCATGCTACATCGTATATGTCTGACTTTGAAGTGTTGACATTCTGACAAAAAGAAACTTTTACAAAAAATAAACTGTTGCCAACACAACTACAACAATTCAGAATAATTTATCACATAATTTATTAATCGATAAAAAATGTTTGGTTTTGATGGTCATGTCCATGTTCATATGAATTGTGATTCTGCATTAAATATTACGGTATCTTTGGTAACCAAATCCATTGTTGCTGCTTGAACGTCATTTTTAGAATTCTTATGCTCGAAAAATGAAAATATATAATTAAGAAGAAAATGGAATATTAAATTACTGCCACTTTTAAAATACTCGAATGTTTAAGGGTATTCCAACTGTTTGGCATTTTTTTCTTTCGCATGTGTGACAACATTTCCACGAAGCCCATTACCTACGGTAACGCTGGCGCAACCGGAGCTGCACATGCGCGTGAGCGTTAACCCCCCTATCAGAGAAAGTCGGAAAAATCGGGACCGTTCTGAAAGCTTTGGCTTCACAGATGATACCTCTTCTTAATATTAATCCACGGCTTTATCATGAGTATGAAAGCTTCCTGAAACAGTCCATTAACAATTATCACAGCAGAAATAGGTGGGTATGGTACGGTTACAGCTAACTAGTACCCGTTATATTTCTTCAAAACGGACTTATAGCAGGTTAGACATAATAACGCCACTAGGATTTTTTCAAGTGAGTAAATTTTACTTACCTGTGTTCAGTGAGAAAAAGGGGAGAATCTTGAGTATGAGGAAACAGGAAATGCGGTACCTTTTTAAAGTGGAGAGTGGGACTCCGATATTTCGAAGTTCAAGGTTATCTCCCGTCCTTTATCGGGATTTCCAAGTACTTTTTTTTAAAAGAAATCACTCGAGAATTTCGAATAGCTGCGTGAAGCGCGCAGGTGTAACTTAGCGTCACATGTGTTCAAAGTTGAAAAATATTTCGATATAATATATACATGTGTCAAAGTTGAAAAGTAGTTGGAAAATTAAATTATTTCCGTTTTATTTGCTGTCGTGTATTTCTCTCGGGTTTTTGCGAGTTTGCCTGGTTTGCGCTAATTTGTACCTTTGTAACAGGAGAAGTTTTGTAACTATTTCTATTAGCATATTGTTTCTTAAACATTTCAAGATTATGAATTCCATTTGCAGTTATAAAATTCATGGTTCCCATTGATATAGCGTTGAAATTAGTTAAAATAGTTACTATTCATTTTTTGGTGTTACTGTATTTTATTTCGACGGCATGTTTAAATACAATTAAGTTAAAATTATTAAATCAAATAATCTAAAATATAACCGACCCCCACCCCCTCCAAGTGGTCCGCAGCAAAATTATCAAATGTTGACCGGTCCGCCAGCGGAGATAAAAAGGTTGGGGATCACTGCATTATGGGATGCCATATTGGAATGATAATACGGTCCAATACTGCAGAGCAGTGACGGCTTGTGACCCGTTTTAGTAAAAAGGCTCGAGAGTTCAAATAGAGAGAAAAAAGAAGTACATAGAATATTTCATTTCTAGTGAAATTGTGTATTTAAATAATTGTGTAATTCACAGTGTATTTAAAAAAATTAGAATTTAACTATGCACAGCGCGAACAGGAAATGATTTTCAAAGATATCGGACTACTTTTGCCGGTCTTATTAAACCATGTTCTTCATACAAAAGTTCTTATGACCGGGGGCATAATAACAGAACTCTTCCGTTTTCTTTAGTATTTATATTCATTACAACTGTTCATTGATAATTTTAAAAAGGTTTTTGTTACTTTAAAATCAGTTCTTTTAAAAATAAAATGCATTTACACACCGAATTTTACAGATTAGGAGAACGAAGTGTGAATAAATACATTCACAATACTGTAAAATGGATGACAACAAAGAATTTGCGAACGAAAAGTGATTTCCTATGAGCAAACTAGTGGATGCAACAACAGCATAAGCGAGCTGTTATCAACCGGTGGGTCGCTGAAGGGTTACAGGTGGGTCATGACTCGATACTAAAACTATCAGAAACCACGGAATAAACCATCAGAAAAAATAAGAAAAATCGAAACAAATCGAATTGTGTTTTGACAGTTTTCTTGGTTCTTGATTTTTGGCATCTGGGGCAGACAACAGAACCATTACACCGCTGAAGATCGCGCCGTGTGAGTATGTATAAATATATGCTACGGCGAAAGCCCGAAATCGGCCAGTACGCGAATTGGCAGGCCAATTCGCGTTTTGGCCAACGTTGCTGTAAACTTGCCGGCCAATGTCCGATCTTTTCTTGATTTCGTGCTTTGGCCGGCTAATTCGCGAAGTGGCTTGGGACGATCGACCAAAGTAGTAAAAAAAAAAAAAATCAAGAGCATACTGTTTTACACACTGTTAAAAATGAGGTATTTAAAAATGAGTACTTCTGTGTACTGTTTTTTTTTTTTCAAGCACAATTGTTTCAGAAAAGAGTTCAAATATAAGTGACACCTCTGAGTTAAAAATGAGCTCGTAATACATAAAAACAGGACCTCGTGTTGTTCTGTTCCCATATTAAAGCCATAACAGAAATTATTCAGCGAATGTATATGCTGTAACAACGTGATAGAGTGAAGATGATTAGATTTGCGCCCTTCAAAATGACGAATTATATTTGAGCAAATGCGTTGCGTATCGTGTATGAATATACAAAGGCAAATTGAGTGCTCAATTTGTCAACTACATTCAGGAGTGATCCTCAGTCGTTTTCTGTTACACAGACCTAATGTTAAAAATCCCAGATCACATTATCTCCCGAAATGTAACACGTATACACCGAAAGTCTCCAATCTTGGCAACTTAGCGCCCAAATTTTGAGGGAGGCACGTGACCGTGGTCGGACCGTTACCTAACTTTACGGTAGGACGGTATTGTGCTTGAAATGGATGAATGTCTCTAAAACTGCCATTGACTGTAATGTGTTGAAATTCTTTTGAGTGCTCCTGTAGAAGAACTATAAAAAACACAGACACTATTTTCGATGAAGAGATTCATTTTGTAGCACTTAACAAGATATATAAGAGTCGTTTGAAATAGCCTGATACCTCTAAAATACGCTTTAATGAATTTCTGCCCATAGAGAGTAATGTATATGAAATCTTTTGGATGGCACTGTGGATAAACCATCCAGTCCAGTCGATTGGTACCAAAAGAGGAGTTCCACAACTAGATGTTACAACAATCTTAAATACAGAGTTTCAACATTCTACGACCAATAGATTTTTAGATATGCGAGTTATGTTCGTACAGTCGTCCGGGAAAAACTGGACAAAATAGATTTGCGGTCGGTCGAAATGGGTTGTACATGCATGCGTGCAATGAGATACCTCCTTATACTCCGTAGAAGGTAGTAAAATGTGTAATAATTTTAAAATGTAAATAGTCTTGCGAAACCCCCTCTTTTTCAAAAACTTAAATAATAACATTTTTCCAAATCACTCTTTGGTCTTCAAAGATTTTTTAAAATAAAAACCTCTATTAACTTTTCAAAATGCTTTATTTGCGAGAATTTTTCTTTAAAATAAGTGAAATAGAAATATTTAACCTTAAACAGTTTGATTATATCAACCCGCTTTAAACTGCCGAGGGCGTAGCCGGAGGAGGGCACACAGACATGCGCTCCTCCTTCAATAGGTTTACGATTTATTTTACATGGAATAAAACATTGTGACTGAGGAACTGCTGGAGTAGATGGAGAATTATAAATTAATTAAATCGAATCAAAATTCAGATACATCCTGGACAGCCCATTGCCACTTATAATTGACAATTTTTACAAATTTTTGAATTAGCAAAGACGTCTTTTATTATTTTATTAACGTTAAGCAAAATGATTCTCTCTCTCTCTCTCACTGTCTTTTTTTTTTTTTTTTTTTTTTTGTAATGCTTTATTATCTTCAACAAATATCACATTTTTAAAATGCGGGATCCACTTCAAATATTTAACTAACACTCTGAGGTTTGAGGGCGGAGCGGTTTAACAAACCACCTCCTGGAGCAACGTCCCTCCACAAGCGTTTTGTTAACAGGTTTCCGCTTTAATTCGTTCTATAAGAATAAAAATATGCGGTGTATAAAGAATTAATACCTATATTTATTTTCATAAAACAGTGTGTTATGTTGAATTCTATTTTCTTTCGAATTGATCCCATATATAGAAATAGAATTCGTATGAATTCTATTTCTATATATGGGATGCTTGCTCTTAGACGCTCATTCAGCAGTCCTTTTGAAGTTTAAAAAAAGTCTATTTAAAAAGGCAGTAGTGGATGACGTCATTGAAAAAATAAAAATGAAAAGATACCAAATATTTCCCATTAATATTCACTATATATAAACACTTATTAGTTTTAGCTTTTGGTTTTTATTTCGTTTAAAATAATAATTTCAATTATTAGCTTCCAAGAAATTTTAGTTATAGAGCAACATCATCATTTAATCATTTATTTATTTGTGGAGCGGGGAGCGGGGTTCAGTACCCGATGTCTTTATAAGAGAGTGCCAAAACAAATTCTTGCACACACATTTTGCTGTTAGGCCGGCCCTGCTTGCTAATCATGCATTCGTCACTACGGTGACCCGATTTATTGGCCATTTTATTATGGTTGTTCTCATTGTGTGTCCAACGTTATCCCCTAAGAAGGGACGGACAAGTTAAACCCCACGCCCCAGCCAGGAATCGAACCCGCAGCCAAGGCGTGATAGAAAGGTTTTTTAGCCACTATACGACACTTCGACTGCTCCAAGATACATACTGCTTAGCGTAAACCACAGGAACTCTCTGAATGACACCTACTGCTTGACTGCTACTTAACGAATAAATAAAGGCTTCTCTGTAGTGCGATAATAATAACGGATGCTTTGATTTTAAGTAAGATGATAACACAAGGTTTATAAGATCCAAATACTTAGTAAGAGTAATAAAATTTTCTTACCACAAAAAATTGAAATTCAAAAAACAAATCGAAAATTTATATATTTTTACCCAATTTTATCTGTAAAAATCTTTTTGTAATACATGGTAATCGTGGTAGAAATCTATGAGAAACGAAAGCATTGCACACCCTCTCAAGTAATGAATGAATCTAAATCGTTTGATTAGCTTTACTAAAATGAAGAAGTTTGCTTACCACTAAACTATTGTCCATTAAAATAAAATAAGCCAGTACTGAAAGGTATATACGTAAACTGCATCTCATAGAATACGTATGGTTGTTGAAAGTCATCACCACTTTTTCCAAAATGAAACATAGTTTTAATAATTTGCCCAATGAAGTTCGACTTGGATTTAATTGTTGATTTTCTTTTGGCTTTACTTTAAAAATTCGGATGAACGCGTTAGCAGTTCTCCGTGTATGAATACAAACAAGCCACTATTTAAAATGAAACTTTCCAACGGTTATACTGTTTACATTAAACCGTACAAGGAAGTAATGTCATCCCGAAAATTTTCGACGAAAAAACCGATTTTGACTACCTCTAAATTTAATTAAAAAATTTTTTCGATGCATGTCATCGAAAGCTAGCATGCACGATCCTATAAACGCGTCTGCAACTCATTTTGGCCAGCGGCGAGTCTACTGTGGCCAGATGCTGTCTGTACGTACGTATGTATGTAACTCGCATATCTCATAAACTATTGGTCGTAGAATGTTGAAACTTTATATTTAGGTTTGTTCTAACATCTAGTTGTGCACATCCCTTTTTGGTCTCAATCGAATGGATAGTTTATGTACAGGACCGCCCAAAAGATTCGAAATACTTTACGCTCAATGGGCCGAAATTCATTAAAGTCGCATATCTCAAAAACTATTAAGCGTAGAATGTCCAAACTTTATATTTTGGATAGTCGTAATATCTAGTTGTGCACCTCCCCTTTCGGTTCCATTCGACTGGATAGTTTATCTACAGGACCGCCCAAAAGATTCGAAATACATTACGCTCTATGGGCCGAAATTCATTAAACTCGCATATCTCAAAAACTATTAGGCGTAGAATGTTGAAACTTTATATTTAGGATTGTTGTAACATCTACTTGTGCCGCTCCCCTTTCGGTTCGATTCGACTGCATATTTTATCTACAGGGCGGCTCAAAAGATTCTAAATACATTACGCTCTATGGGCCGAAATTCATTACAGCGTATTTTAGTGGTATTGGGCTATTTCAAACGACTCAGAAGTGATAAATGCTGTTAAGCGTTACAAAATGAATTTCTCCATTAAACAAAGTGTCTTTATCATTTATAGTTCTGCTACAGGAACACTCAAAAGATTTCCAATACATTACGGTCAATGGCAATTTTAGGGGCATTCATCCCTTTCAAGCACAATACCGTCCTACCACATAAGTTAGGTAATGGTCCGACCACGGTCACGTGCCTCCCTCAGCAGCTAAAAGTCGCCAAGCTTGGCGACTTTTGGAGTACGTGTGTGCGTATTTAACTCTCAAAATCTCAAAAACTATTGTGCAATTTCATATATAAGATTGTTGTAACATCTAGTTGTGCATCTCGATTTTTGGTTCCAATTTACTGGAGAGTTTATTTACAGGACCACCGAAAAGAATTTCAATACTTTAATGTCTATGGACATCTGTATAATACAACTGCAGACAATCTGAATAATACAACTGCAGACAATCATTGTTTGGTCCATGCCTAAAATTTTGCCGTTTGCATTTTGCTTAACGTTAATAAAATAATAAAAGACGTCTTTGCTAATTCAAAAATTTGTAAAAATTGAGAATTATAAGTGGCAATGGGTTGTCCAGGATGTATCTGAATTTTGATTCGATTTAATTAATTTATAATTCTCCATCTACTCCAGCAGTTCCTCAGTCACAATGTTTTATTCCATATAAAATAAATCGTAACCTATTGAAGGAGGAGCGAATGTCTGTGTGACCTCCTCCGGCTACGCCCTCGGCAGTTTAAAGCAGTTAAAAACAAATTTTCGGAGGGGGCCATGGCCCCCATAGCCCCCTCACTGGAGCCGCCCTTGTTTCTAGCCCAACCCCAAGACGGAGCAACGGTTTAACACGGGGATGGAACACCACAAAGAAATGTACCCTGGCTGCAATCAATCCCAAACAATAGACAGAACCTGCAGTTTAAACACACGGATACAGATTAATAATTCGAAACCTACCAGTAGACGAAATCAACGCTTAAGAACACTGTGATAGAAAAACACACACAAAAAAAAAATTACACTACCTGCATTCGAACCCAACAAACAGAGGAAAACCACAATTAAAGTATAATATTAGACTATGGACATCCTCCCCATTTAAACCCAACTTCCAGACAGAACAATGGTATAAGAAAAGAGTTAAAGAGTAATACTACGCATAGACACTTCCTGGATTCTAAGTATAACTATGAATACTTCTCGACTTCAAGTAACAACGCGTTTTGGTACAACGATAGATACTGTATTTTCAAGAAAATTAGCAAAATTTAAAGAGTAAAATTTATGTTTCACATTATAATTACTACATACCTATAATTTCACACATAAAAAATTGTGATGACATTCAAGTACCTATTTCCGATGAATAATATGAATCTAACATTTATATAATCTTTCTTAAGTACATGAATAATAAATATAACTAAATTATAATATGATATTTATTTTAAGTTTAATCATTTCAGTGATATGTGTCGTAAACGTCAAAGACGTTTTACTCCAATCGCGGGTAAAGATTACACGCACGCACTTTTTTTTTTTAAAAAATAAAAACCTTTATTAACTTTTCAAAATGCTTTATTTGTGAGACTTTTTCTTTAAAATATGTGAAATAGAGATATTTAAACAGTTTGATTATATCAACCCGCTTTAAACTGCCGAGGGCGTAGCCGGAGGAGGTCACACAGACATTCGCTCCTCCTTCAATAGGTTACGATTTATTTTATATGGAATAAAACATTGTGACTGAGGAACTGCTGGAGTAGATGGAGAATTATAAATTAATTAAATCGAATCAAAATTGAGATAGTTCCTTTACAGCCCATTGCCACTTATAATTCCCAATTTTTACAAATTTTTGAATTAGCAAAGACGTGTTTTATTATTTTATTAACTTTCAGCAAAATGATTCTCTCTCTCACTGTCTTTTTTTTTTTTTTTTTTTTTTTTGTAATGCTTTATTATGTTTGACAAATATCACATTTTTAAAATGCAGCATCCGTTTTGTCCTCCCAATTCAAATATTTAACTAACCCTCTGATGTTTGAGGGCGGAGCGGTTTAACAAACCACCTCCTGCAGGAACGCCCCTCCACAGACGTTAAGTTAACAGGTTTCCGTTCTGATTCGTTCGATAAGAATAAAAATATACGGTGTATAAAGAATTAATACCTATCTTCATTTTCAGAAAAAGCCTGTTCTGTTGAATTCTATTTCATTTAAAAATATTGCATTCAGCTGCAGTTAAACTGTTAATTTGCGTGTGTTATAGAAATTTAAAGGCATATTTTCGATATTGTACATACCAGGATCGTTCTCCCTTTAAAAAAAGTTACGCCAACTGCAATCAGACTTTCATGTTTTGAGCCTATCGACGGTTAAACTTAGAAGGCGTTCAAAGATATTTACCCAGCAAACACACACAGGTTATCTGAACGTCTATTAACGTTCAGAAGACGTTTTGTGAACGTTAATAGACGTTTGCTGGGTAATAACCTCATTTCTTGATATTTTAATGCAGCTTATACATACATAAAATTTAATAAGACTTCCGCGAAAATCAATCTCCACTTTAATGTAAACAGCATAACCGTTGGAAAGTTCCATTTCAAATAGTGACTTTTTGTTCGCATACACGGAGAACTGCTAACGCGTTCATCCGAATTTTTAAAGTGAAGCAAAGAGATAAAATCAACAATTGAACTTCATTGGGCAAATTATTAAAACTATGTTTCATTTTGGAAAAAGTGGTGATGACTTTCAACAACCATACGTATTCTATGAGATGCAGTTTACGTATATACCTTTCAGTACTGGCTTATTTTATTTTAATGGACAATAGTTTAGTGGTAAGCAAACTTCTTCATTTTAGTAAAGCTAATCAAACGATTTAGATTCATTCATTACTTGAGAGGGTGTGCAATGCTTTCGTTTCTCATAGATTTCTACCACGATTACCATGTATTACAAAAAGATTTGGCGCTTTTTACAGTTAAAATTGGGTAAAAATATATAAATTTTCGATTCCTTTATCATTTTATTTGTTTTTTGAAATTTAATTTTTTGTGGTAGCAAAATTTTATTACTCTTGCTAAGTATTTGGGCTCTTATAAACCTTGTGTTATCATCTTACCTAAAAGCAAAGCATCCCTTATTTTTATCGCACTACAGAAGAAAACCTTTATTATTTTTGTTTAGTAGCAATTAAGCAGCAGATGTTATTCAAAGAGTTCTTGTGGTTTACGCTAAGCAGTTTGTATCTTGGAGCAGTCGAAGTGCCATAGCGGCTAAAAAAACCTTTCTATCATACCTTGGCTGCGGGTTCGATTCTTGGCTGGGGCTTGGGTTTTAACTTGTCCGTCACTTCTTAGGGGATAACGTTGGACACCCACTGAGAACAACCATAATAAAATGGTCACTAAATCGGGTCACGGTAGTGACGAATGGTTGATTAGCAAGCAGGACCGGTCTAAAAGCAAAATGTGTGTGCAAGAATTTGTTTTGGCGCTCTCTTACAAAGACATCGGGTACTGAACCCCCTTCCCCGCTCCACAACTAAATAAATGAATAAATGATGATGTTGCTCTGTAACTAAAATTTCTTGGAAGCTAATAATTGGAATTATTATTTTAAACGAAATAAAAGCCAAAAGCTAAAACTAATAAGTATTTATATATAGTGAATATTAATGGAAAATATTTGGTATCTTTTCATTTTCATACGTTTTTTTTACATATACACTTTTTTTTTACATACAATACACTTTTTTTTTTAACTTCAAGAGGGATGCAGAATGAGCGCCTGTGAGCAAGCATCCCAAGAGAATTTAGGAATGTTAGTCTTAGTATACAAATTGTAATGAAAGAATTGCACCAGGTACTAAAAAATATTGGGTGGTTCTTTATAACCTACCCCTCTCACTGAATTTTGAGTGTTTTGTGTTATAGCAAGCTGAAACGAGGGGACTATGCCTACGAGAAGGGGAGTGCCTTGGGCGAGAGGCTTTTAAAAGGAGTTCTCATGCGTACTCACGCTACGTCTCGAGAAATCCGCCCAAAAATATTCCTACACCGAAATAACAAGATATTTTTCGAAACACGCCATCAACGTGTTAACAGAATCAAATGCTGGAAAGAATTTTTTATTTAATTTTTTATATATATTTTTTAATATTAAAACGTGACATTTGAAATGTATGTGTTGTTCGTTGAAAAGTAGAAACTTTTGGAAAAAGGTGAGGGAGGGGGGTTGTTTGACAACTTATTCACGTTAAAATCTACAATGGTGGCATGCATTTTAGGCTTGCTTGTATGTATATATATATATATATATATATATATAATATATAATAGCTTACTTACGTAAAGTGAAATCCCAAGATAATCCATTGATAAAGTGAAAAAAATATAAAAAAAATAAAAAAGTAGATAGCACATGGTGCCAATTAACGAGCTTATACCGGATAAGTGTTTAAATATAGCCTTTTAAGGCAATGAAAGAGTGGATAAATTGGATATAAAGCGCCAAATGAGAACTGGTGTGCTTTTTAAGCCTAATCACATGTAACCACAAATAGACGGAAAATGGAATTAATATTGAAATGGTGTGCTCCATCATCAGGCGCCACCGCACACACATTTCAATTGAATCGAAAAAAAAAAAACAATAATAGCTAGGTTTCTGCAAGTTACCTGACCAAAATTAGGGTCCTTTTGTAACTTGGGGGCGCGACCGTAGCTATTAGAAATAAACAACGAGGAAGTGGACCGACAAGAAGATCAAAGCTCAGTAATGGAGGCAGTATTAGTGCATGTTGCCATCAGAGAAGGCTTAATGCAATCAATAGACAAGTAATGCCATGGAGTGTGAAAAAAAAAAAATGATATATTAATAATACTTTGGAAGTATGGAAAGGAAAAGAAAATATAAAAAGTAATAATTAAATGAATAAATAAAAAGAATAAAAATGGTAATAATTAGATGAATAAATAATAAAATAAATATTACACTAGTATAGCTAGCCTATGTTTTACGTAGTACTAGCTGCAGTAGCTAAGAAGTACTTAGTTGAGGTTGTGGATAGATATGCGCTCCTCCTTCAATAGGTTTACGATTTATTTTACATGGAATAAAACATTGTGAGTGAGGAGTTGCTGAAATAGAGGGAGAAGTATAAATTGATTAAATCGAATCAAAATTCAGATATTTCCTGGACAGCCCATTGCTACTTATAATTCCCAATATTTACAAATTTTTGAATCAGCAACGATAGCTTTTATTATTTTATTAACGTTTCGTAAAATGATTTTCTCTCTCTCACTCTCTCCCTTTTTTTTTCTGTAATGCTTTATTATATCCGACAAATATCACGTTTTTAAAATGCAGGGTCCATTTTGTCCTTCCAATTCAAATATTTAACTAACACTCTGATGTTTGAGGGCGGAGCGGTTTGATAAACCACCTCCTGCAGCAACGCCCCTCCGCAGGCGTCGAGTTAACAGGTTTCCGTTCTGATTCGTTCTATAAGAATAAAAGTATGCGGTGTATAAAGAATTAATACCGATCTTCTTTTTCAGAAAACAGTGTGTTATGTTGAATTCTACTTTCTTTAAAAGTATTGCATTCAGCTGCAGTTAAACTGTTAATTTGCATGAATGTTATAGAAATTTAAAGGCATATTATCTATATTCTACATATAACGATCATTCTCTCTAATAAAACAAAATCTGTTGTCGAGAACACATGACTTCCTTGCATATCTATTAAATCAAAAATATTTTCGGCACACTTCATCTAAACTAATTGTGTTTGAAAGAGTTAAAATACTGCAGTAATAGTAAGGTTTAGCGATTTGTGGCCAAATATTTCCGATATCGCCAAGCTGGGTTCAATTTGAAAGATTTGCTTCTGACACTTAATTTGGCAATATTTCACCGAAAAGCTGACCAGCTTGAGACAGTTTGCGAAATTTTGGGGATAGCCAAAGTAAGTAATTAACCACAGGCTTTCAATGAATTGAATGAAAAAAGTGCGAAAGATATTTACTAGGGGCGTTTTCCTTGAATATTTAAACGTTTAACAGCAAATTTAACATTGGAAATTGCTATTTTGAAATGCATCAACAATTTTAACATTTATTCAATAGCCTTTTGAACATTTATTAACCCTTTGAGGTGCAACCCTTTCCCAATGCTGAAAAAAGGGCAGCCGTTGCCATCGCTCGACTTAACTATCAGCAAGATGGATGATGATCGAAACGTTCATCGCGTGCCACAGATCTAGAGACCCTTTTTTGACGCAGCTGGCTGTGCGGCACAGCCAGCTAGTAGTTACATTGTTCTTGTAGTTACATTGTTGATTTTTCAATAACATTACTCAAACATTACAAAAAATCTCACAAAATAGCTGGGAAACATAATTTGGAATGTAAAAAAACGTCAATTTTTAAAGTGATATGTGTGTTCAGAGTTTTACAGCACGTTTTAGAAAACATGTGATACAAAGTGTGTGTGTGTGTTAATGTCTTTTGACTGCTCAATTCCTCAGCCAGTTATTTGATGCAGCATATAGAATATCCAAATTTAATACCTTGAAACTTTTTGACAATTGAAATAATATTAAATAGCAGTATCTCAGTTGTTTTCTGAGTAGTGCTTGACGAATTCTGTTTAACTAATCATAAACTATATTTTTTATCATAAAGTGTACGATCGCTAAGCTAAGTTAAATTGCAAAAATAAATTACACTTAAAAAAGCTGGTATTAAGAAAGAATTAAAAATATATAACTTCTTTTAAATGCAAATATTTAATGCATAATAAACACACATATTTTGTGTTTACAGATAATAAGCACTTGTATAAATTCATAGAACTCACTCAATGCATTATAAGCACTCCAATTTCTTCACACAATTAACTAAGGGAAATTGCATTAGGATTTAACCTTTTGAGGCGCAACCCTTTCCCAATCGAAAAAAGGGCAGCCGTTGCCATCGCTCGACTTAACTACCAGCAAGATGGCGGGCGATCGAAACGTTCATCACGTGCCACAGATCTAGAGACCCTTTTTTGACGACAGCTGGCTGTGTCGCCATCTTGCTGGTAGATAGGTCGAGCGATGGCAACGGCTGCCCTTTTTTTCAGCATTGGGCAATCTATCCGGCTGTTCTTGCATTCTTCCATTTTTCAGCAGATGTCAGTGCTGTTAAAAAGAATCGTGACCATTTTTTTTTACGGGAAATGACGTGCTAAAAAGTAAAGGATTCTCGTGGAGCTATGTCACCTGCAACTATTTTTATAGAAATCAAATTTATTCTTCATGACTGGCAACAGTCAAAACGTCAGAGTTTGGTGTTCCCAGAGCAAGGCACTGCGCGTTAAAGGGTTAACTAATATGGGTCACTTTTTGAGCTGAATTTCACTAATCAATGGGCCATCTAGTGCATATTTTTTGAACTAAACTATTTTGAAATTTTTCGAGAGTGCATTTCTTGAACATTCCGTATGCCAAATCTGGCAGCGAAGGGCTCATCCGTTTTAGCCACAGAATGCTCTATGTTGGGGGAAAATTAACTATAGCCATCCTGTATATTTTCAATACATTCTTCAGTTCTCAGCAGATGCGAATGCTTGTAAAAATATTCTGTTATCAATTTTACCAATAATGGACAAATTGTATATCTTGAAATTATGAGCTAAAAAGTAAAGGTTCTCGTGTAATTCTGTCACACTTAAGTATTTTTACTGAAATCAGATTTATTCTTCGTGAATTAAAACAGTCAAACTGTTAAAGTTTTCTGTTCCCACTGTGAGGACACTGCTTGCTTAAAGGTTTTAAGCGTTGCGTCGATTTAGGAATCATTTTGCAATGCGGCGTTATCTGCGCATGTACGAAAGCAGCGGTGAACAAAGTTAATACAAAAGGTAACTTTGTTAATCGTTGATTCGCTGCTCAAAATGTTAATTCGATAATCCTTAAAGCGTTAACTTGTCAAAAATTTAACGCAGATTCAAAATGTCCGTTAAAAGCTAACCATCTAAAAGGAGCACTACTGTTTAAGCAGAAGAGGCTAGGCTTTGCAGAAGAAATAAATAAATTAGTTTTGCTGAGTTTTTGATGTGTGATTAGTATTTGCTGAGCTTTTAGGAAGGAAAATTCACGCACCTAATGCAAAAAATGGCAATCAGTTATTGTTCACCATTTTGGATTAGGGTCATGTTTCTCTTCGTAAACATTAGCATATTAAAATTGTCGTACGACAGCTATGATCGTTTCGTACGTAAAATGACTTTTCCCGTAGAAAAAAAAGTTTTATGCCGAAGCACATGAATTCCTTGTACGTCTATTAAACGTTTACAGTAACTTCATCAAACTTATTTAATTTGAAAGAGATACAGTACAGCATTAATACTAAGTATTAGCGATTTCTAGCGAAATATTTGCAATATCGCCAAACTGGGTTCAGTTTTAAAAACTTAATTTTTCGCAGGCGTAATATCTGGGGAGCAGTCTGGGAGGAGTTCCCGGACGAACAAACAAACAAACAAATAGGCAAACAAACTTTCGCATTTATATAATAGATAACAAACACGTAATATAAAAAAATCTGATGTGTCCAACACATGACTTCCTTGCACGTCCATTAGATCAAAAATATTTTCGACGCACTTCCTCTAAATTTATTTGTTTGAAAGAGATAAAATATCAATAATAGTAAGGTTTAGCGATTTCTAGCCAAATATTTCGATATCGCCAAGCTGAGTTCAATTTAAAAGATTTCCTTCTGACACTTTATTTGGCGATATTTCACCAAAAGCCGACAAACTTGAGATAGTCAGCGAGATTTTGGGGATAGCCAAAGTAGTCATTGACCACAGACTTTCAATGAATTGAATGCATCTATACACCTCAATGTATTTAAAGTCATTTGGCTCACCATGTAAATAAATTCTCAGTCGATTGCTGTCAAAAAAGATATTGAAAACAGTTAGATATTACAATAGTTCTAAATACAAAGTTAAAAAATCTACGGGTTAAAGTTTTAGAGTTATACAAAATAGGAAATAATTTTTGGCGCCAAATTTGGCGATATTTCGGCGAAACTCGTCAATGTCGACGACATTTGGCGAGATTTTAAGCATAAACCAAACAATGACAGATTATCGCCAAATTTGGCGATATTTCGCCAAAACTCGCCAAGAACGATGACAAATGGCGATACTTTGGGCATGGACCAAATGACTGACTATCGCCAAATTTGGCGATATTTCGCCAAAACTCGCCAAGATCGAGGACAGACGGCGAGATTTTGGGTATGTACCAAACAATGACTGTCTACAGTTGTATTATAATGAAGATGTCCATAGACATTAAGGTACTGAAATTCTTTTCGGTGGTCCTGTAAATAAACTCTCCAGTAGATTGGAACCAAAAATCGAGATGCACAACTAGATGTTACAACATTCTTATATATGAAATTTCATAATAGTTTTTGAGATTTGAGAGTTAAATATGCACACACGTACACCAAAAGTCGCCAAGCTTGGCGACTTTTGGCATAGTTCTTGAGGGAGGCACGTGACCGTGGTCGGACCATTACCTAACTTATGTGGTAGGACGGTATTATGCTTGAAATGGATGAATGCCCCTAAAATTGCTATTGACCGTAATGTATTGGAAATCTTTTGAGTGTTCCTGTAGCAGAACTATAAATGATAAAGACAGTTTTTTTAATGGAGAAATTCATTTTCTAACTCTTTACAGCATATATCACTTCTGAGTCGTTTGAAATAGCCCAATACCTCTAAAAAACGCTTTGATGAATTTCGGCCCATAGAGCGTAATGTATTTCGAATCTTTTAGGCGGTTCTGTAGATAAACTATCCAATCGAATGGAGCCGAAAGGGGAGGTGCACAACTAGATGTTACAACAATCCTAAATATAAAGTTTCAACATTCAACGCCTAACAGTTTTTGAGATATGCGAGTTTAATGAATTTCGGCCCATTGAGTGTAATGTATTTCGAATGTTTTGGGCAGTCCTGTAGATAAACTATCCAGTCGAATGGAACCAAAAGGGGAGGTGCACAACTAGATGTTACAACTATCCAAAATATGAAGTTTCGACATTCTACGCCTAATAGCTTTTGAGTTAGGTGAGTTTAATGAACTTCGGCCCATAGAGCGTAATGTATTTCGAATCTTTTGGGCGGTCCTGTACATAAACTATCTATTCGATTGCCACCAAAAGGGGAGGTGCACAACTAGATCATAGAACAATCCTAAATATCAAATCTCAACATTCTACGACCAATAGTTTTTGAGATATGCGAGTTACATACATACGTACGTACGTACGTACGTACGTACAGACGGCATGGAAAAACTGGCCACAGTAGACTCGCCACTGGTCAAAATGAGTTGCAGACGTGTTAATAGGATCGTGCATGCTAGCCTACGATGAGATGCATCGAAAAAAATTTTTTAATTAAATTTAGAGGTAGTCAAAATCGGTTTTTATGTCGAAATTTGGCCCCCAAAATTTTTCGGGATCACATTACTTCCTTATACTACGTACAAGGAAGTAAAAAAATTTAAAGTCAATTCCTACTTGGGTCAACTATGAAAAATTTTATTTTAGTTACCTTTTATTAAAAAAACTGTATTAACATCAAGAGTCACCCATTACAAGTTTAAAAAAATATATTTGAACTTGAGTGGATGAATGAAAAGTATTTTTTTTAACGACTGAAAATTTGAACAAGAAATATAAACATGTATAGGGAGAGTGTGAACTAATAGTAGGTATTGAAAAAAAGGTGTTACAAACAGCTTTTCAAACGAACCCCCTCCCCTAAAATTGCTACTTAAAATAATAGGGTGGGGGTGGGGGGCTCGCAAAACTCGCTTTGTCCACTGCTAAGTTTTGTCTTACCCCGGCACTGCTTACCCTGTATATTTAATAAGCAAAAAACACTGCAAAATAAACTACCCCTACGTACATGTACGTTATTTGATCCCCCGGCCCAAGTAATCCCGGGAACCATAAGTACATGTCAAAAATGATTTCTGCATATAGAATGTGCATTTTTTTTTTTTTAATTTATTCTCGAAAATATGATCTTCCGGAGAGAGCCCCGAGTGCGAGTTTTAATACACACCTTTTCCTCTTATAATAAGTTATGTTGAAATTCTTTGGTAGCACAGGGAATTATTTTGCGGTATTTGAGTACTCTGTACACACTAAAAAGTACACACCAACATAACATCCAATTGCCAAGTCAAATATCGGTTTTTACCAACTTCTTTAATTTTTTTTATCAATTAAACTATATTACCAACTTTTTACTTTCGCCAAATTTTTTTGCGGAATTTTGCCATGCGTATCAGAAATAGAAAGTATTAGGTTGTAACGAAAGTTTCCCGCCACCTCAAACATCGTCAGCACACAGTTCGCGTTGGCGTATTTGCTCATATTTTGTCAAGCGATTTTTGGCATTTGGAAGAAAGAGACTTACTTTATAACACTATGGTGTGAAATCTGTAAAAAATATAGTTATCATTAAGTACAAGGTGTCTCAAATGACACTATCACTCTAGAGGATTAGAACCATCATTTACTTCCAGTTGTGTTGCAAAAAGTCAGCTACAGAATATCAACGAATTATGAGTACAGTTTTACGTACTATTGTTGTATCATATGACACTGTGCAGGTTTGATACCGAAAGTTCATAAACAGTTATCTAAGGAGTTAGAAGTGAGTTTTTCAGGCAGATTTGGCGGAAAACTTTCGTTACAACCTGATAAAATATAGTTTTTGTTAAAAAATTGTTAACTAATTTTGCAAACTAGGCAGGGTGCGAATTGAACATTTTCTCCAGCGGGGGACATTTGAAGGAAAACATTCTCCAGGAAGGGACATTTGAAAAGAAAAAAAAGGGGGGGGGGAAGGCGTTACAAGACAAATGCAGTCGCCAACATGTCTGGGAAGGGACTTAAATTCAAATAAAAGTCGACCACCGATTTTCTATGAACAGCGATTCTCGTCTATCCTCAAATTCGTCTCGAGGCAGAGCAGCGCTTGTTCGATCATTTCGCAGTCTTAATTTGAAACCTGACCCCAGTTTCAGAATGAGAAGTGGCATCAGGCATGTATGTATATATCTATTTCAAAAGGATGTTTAAACTTGCTCCTTTGTCTAGTAAACAAAAACAATTTCGATTCTCAATACTTAAAATCGTTAGGTACTGAATTTGTAAGGACAGAGACTCATTTTAACATTTCTCCAGCAGGGGATAAATAGTATCCCTGGCAGGGATCCATTAATATATCTCTAGCCAGGGATATTACATTCTTCAGCCGGGGGACATTTGAAAGAAAACATTCTCCAGGAAGGGACATTTGAAAAGAAAAAAAAAAGGGGGGGGGGAAGGCGTAAAATGCTCCATTCACATAATATATTAGGTATTACAAGACAAATGCAGTCGCCAACATGTCTCGGAAGGGACTTAAATTCAAATAAAAGTCGACCACCGATTTTCTATGCACAGCGATTCTCGTCTACCCTCAAATTCGTCTCGCAGCGCTTGTTCGATCATTTCGCAGTCTTAATTTGAAACCTGACCCCAGTTTCAGAATGAGAAGTGGCATCAGGCATGTATATATCTATTTCAAAAGGATGTTTAAACTTGCTCCTTTGTCTAGTAAACAAAAACAATTTCGATTCTCAATACTTAAAATCGTTAGGTACTGAATTTGTAAGGACAGAGACTCATTTTAACATTTCTCCAGCGGGGGATAAATCAGGGCCGGCCCAAGGGGGGTGCGAATGTAGGCGATCGCCTAAGGCCCCGCGCTTATAGAGGCCCCGCTCCTGGGCCATTTTATTGCTATCTCTTAAGACATGATAGAGAAGAGGCCCCGCTCTTGCGCTTCGCCTGGGGCCCCGCACACGCCCTTCGGGCCGTCTCTGGATAAATAGTATCCCTGGCAGGGATCCATTAATATTTCTCTAGCCAGGGATATTACATTCTTCAGCCGGGGACAATCCCCGGCTGAAGAATCCCCCCCATCAATTCGCACCCTGAAACTAGGTATCTAATTTTGCCAAATATAATCGAATTTTACGCGTTTTAGAAGGGGAGAAAGCCCCCTCCCTCTAGCTAGGGCTTAGCTTTTTAGGATCGACAAGGGGACTACTTAGGTTTTATAGGATCGTGATGGCAAATTTCTTTACCAGTGGCTTTCATTTTCTGGAGAGACTTCCAAAAAAATATATATATATTATGAATAAACATGGCCGCTAATTGCTCGGGCGTATTTTGTGCATACCAACAAGTAGGAATAATAACATTTAAATGATGCGCTGTTGTGTTTCTAATGCTTTTTGTGTGTGTATGTGTGTGCGCCGTGTAAAACATGCTTGCCAAAGCGTGTTTCGAAATAGGCGCCCTCTCTCACGTCCCATGCTTGATCGTTGCGGTCGCCCGGGGCAACGCTAGGGAAACATTTCAAATCAAAGTATCAGATCGAAGAGGCAAGAAAACATGGAACTCGTAAACACGTTCTCCTGCTATCTGCATGGATAGGTGAGTCAAATTACATTTATTAACTTCAACTGTTTTGAGTTTCAAATTTCGTTCCCTCCCAATAGCATCACTAGCCAGTTTTTTATCTAAAAGAACTGGGCAAACTGAAAATAAATAACGTCTTAAATTATGCACAAGCCTGTTTACTGAAGACAGCACCGCGGAAAGGAGAAAATTTCAACTGCAGTTCGGATTCTGTTTCTAGGATTCTGAGGATGGAAACAAATTTTTAATAGTGGTATTTTAATCCTTCTTTTGCTGTTTAGAATATTATTATGCCATGTGCATTGTATTAAGACGTCAAAAGTATGGTTTGAATTAATGGTGTTTATGAAATTGCGCTAAAAGTGGAAAAAAAATTACAAAGACGGTGAATTTAGTTAATTTCTTAGATATAATCAGTAATAGTTTTTTTTAATTATGTGCACAATATTGTTAATTTTTCCTACAATAATAAAATAGTGCGGTCTTAAATAACAATTATTTTTCAAAAATGTGGTTGATAACATTTGCATGTTGTGAATTAATAACTTTTTATTTGAGAAATATTATATCATTAAATATCATAGCAACCTCCAAACTAAAAATACGACAAATTATTTCAGTCAGTTATTTTTCAAAGTTAGAAATATTTTTAAAAATCACGATTAAATTTGGTTTTTGTCTATATTGGCATTTGCAGTAAATCGAAAATTCAGTATGAATGCTTACGTTAAGAACTCATGTGTATTGAAAAATTCAGAATACTAATATTACCAGAGATAATAACACGGAAGTGATTGGTTTAAAAATCGTTAATCATTTATTTGAAATTTTCAGTTTTCCTACAGATAAAGTTAATACGCTTAACATCCTCAATGTTTGTAAAAATAGCTAGACTTGCATAGCAACGCATAATAATGCTAGCTACACAGTGCGAAATTAAATAGAATGAAAAGTAAATATAAAGGTAGAAAAAAAAAAGAATTAAAAAAAAAAAATCTGTAAATTTTTATAAACAGATTTCGTACGGGGGTTTCCCATCGCCGAAGACGGTAAGGTAGCCAAATGGAAGAGCGATAAAGCGTCAAGATGATTACCAATCAAAATAAAATTTCTCCTTTTAGGTAATAATCGTTATAATAATTTTGATAAAAATAATTGGCTCAACTTGAATATTTGCAACTCACGGCGAGATGAAATATTTCGCGGTGATAAATGTGCCAATCTCATGCAATTCTCTATGCATAAGAATGTACAGAGAATTTCTTTAGTGGCAATTTTAATGGGAAATGATCATCGATTATTTCATGCCTAAATCGCCAAAGAATGAAAAAGTCGCTATAGGTGGCAAATACCCAAGATATGCTCCCAATAATTACACTATAATATTCTTAATAATATTAATTAATGGAAATATTAGTTTTATTTTCGATGACGTAATTTGGAGTCATGCGCAAAACATAGTGAAAAAAATTGGTGGTTGTACCGTGTTCTGCAATCCCGATGAACTTTACAATTCGGCAAGTATATAATGATGAATATACCGATCAACAGAATTACCTAATTATATATATATGAAATCGATAATCATTTCGGTACTTACGTATTATCCTGGCGGTCCGCCAAAGCGAGCGATTTTTCACCAATATAAATGCCGTACACATGAAATTATTGGTAGTTCCGAATACGATTGGCAACAGTTTGCCAGCACATTTTACGGAAAAATAATTTGGCGGGAATGACCGCCGGGATAATACGTAAGTACCATCATTTCCCCATTAAGGTTGTCATTAAAACAGTTCTCCATTCTTTCTTATACATAATCGCTGGAAGATTGGGGGCATATTTAGCACCACAAATTATTTAATCTCCCCGTGTGACAAATATTTAAGCTTCACCATTATTCCCCATTGTAAAACGTAGTAGTTCGTTTGGCAATATCTCGCAAAATATAGAAGATATCGCCAAACTGGGCTCAGTTTTGAAAACAAATTTTTACGTGAACTTTGGTGATAAATTGTCAACAGTGACCAACCCTGCTACTTTTGACATATCGTCGCTACTGGCAACCCTTTAGGCAATGGTTTAAAAACATGTTTTTTCTTCTTCCGATTTTCAGAATGATAAAATAGCCTGAACGTGATCAAATTAATATGGGACCACCCCTAAGCTATACCTTTTCGAATAAAACGGAAATAGTTCAAATCGGTCCATGCGGTAAAAAATTATCACAATATGTACACAAAAAATTTATACAGGGTGATTCTCAATTCATCATCAATATTTAGTAGGGAGGTAGAGAATAGGAAAAGAAGACAATTTATTATTTAACATTAGCTTCCTTTTCATTATTGTCTTAATAGATTGGTAAGCCACTTTCTGGTTATTTAACTGCGAAACAGAAGCCCCTTTTATGCGAGAAAATCAGCGGTTTCGTTTTCTTTGATTCACTTAGAAAGTTAGTTCTTAGAAAAATGCAAAAACAAACATTATATTTTGGCAGATTTTTTTCTTGTGTGTGTGTGTGTGTGACATAGAACACTGGTTGATGGTTTTCGAATAGCCACGAAACGAGATATACTAATTTTCTCTCTCTCTCTCTCTTTTTATATAACAATCGACCACTGATTGAAGATTTTCCACCAACTTCAAAATTTGCTTGCCATAAATCACTTGTCATAAAAAAACTTCCATACCACCCAGACCTATAATAATTCTGGAAAAGCTAGAATTTAAATTTAAATACGGAAAATGCGAATTTTGCAAAAGTGGTGAGTGTGAGTTTTGTATTTACACTTTACATATACGTATACAAGTTGAATAAAGTATGCCTGCTCAAAAAACGTATTCGAGTGTAAGTGAAATTGACTACTTTAGCTTAGAGAATAATAAATTATTTTTTGTAAAACTCTCACCTCGACAGCATAAAAAAATATAATTATATGTAGCCTATTTCAAATTTTATGATAAATAATTTTAATACATGAAATCGGTGTAGGAAGTTTGACGTCTACTCGAATACTGTTTTGAGAGGGTGTACCTCCTCCTTTTTAAGTTGGTAAAAATCTTCAATGTGGTCCATTGTTATTTACAGAGAGAGAGAGAGAGAGAGAGAGAGAGAGAGAGAGAGAGAGAGAGAATTAGTATATCTCATTTTGCGGCTATTCGAAAACCATCAACCAGCGTTCTGAGTATAGTAATATCAATAAATTGGTGGACTTATGAATCAATGCTAAAAAGCTACTCAAAAATAAGCTAAAATCAGACTAAGCAACGAAGAACTATAAATTTTTTCCTAGCTTTCCATTTTCCAATTAACTGATAATTTTGCAGGCAAGTCAGGAGTAAAGGACAATGGAATGCTATTTAAAATGGTGTGTATAGCATGGCTCACAGAAGCACAGACAAGCAATTTCAATACACTTCTATGAAAATTAAAAAAAAGTATTTGGAGACTCTCATCTTTTAATCTCAATTTAAATCCTAAACTGAAGAGAAGCATCTCTCCTGAATATGATACCTTTCGGAAACCGCTATTATGACCAAAATACACTGCTCAAAACAATTAAAGGTTATTGCGGTTTTAGGTGGATCTTGTGGCTGGGAAACTTTTTAGCTGATTGATACATGGTCGACAGACGTAGTAGGTTATATGAGAATAAATTACACATGTTTGGCAGAAAAAAATGCATTTTATTGCGCATTTGTGTAGAAAAGGAAAAAAACACAATTTGTGCATATGAGAAAAAAGAATAAGAAAAGGTGTTTTCTTCAAAGGAAATCATTTTCAGTAGGGGGTATGGTTTCCACGGACGGCCAGCAACGTTGAACACCTTTGAGGCATGGAGTCAATGAGGCTATTAATCACGAGTTGAGGTATTCTGTCCCTCTCTTCCAGAAGAGATCTTTCCAGTTCTTGGAGAGTTTGTGGGGGTGGTTGGCGGCCAGCAACTCGTCTTAATAGAGCGTCCCAAACGTGCTCTATTGGATTCATGTCTGGAGAACACGCTGGCCATTCCATTCGTACGATTCCTTCCTCGAAAAGGAAATCTTCCACTAGGTTAGCACGATGTGGCCTGCAGTTATCGTCCATTAAAATGAAGTCATCTCCGATTGCTGCAGCGTAAGGGACTACAATAGGTCTGAGGATCTCATCCCTATATCGGCGACTACTCAGAGGTCCATCTCGAATGATGTAGAGGTCTCTGCGCCCGTTAATGGAGATGCCACCATACACAACACTCTACCACCGCCGAAGCTGACACTTCCGTGCACGAACTCAGGATTATTCCTACTGCTACGGTCCCTCCAGATGAAAATGCGCCTATTATCAGGATGAACTGAAAAACGGGACTCGTCAGAAAAAAGAACATTGCTCCATTCATTTCTCCTCCAGTTCATATGCTCTGTTGCCCACTCCCTGCGGTCACGACGATGCCTTGATGTTAGTCTAACACATACCATCGATCGGCGAGCATACAGACCTACACCATGGAGCCGGTTTCGGACAGTCTGAGTTAAAACCGTGGTGCCAGTAGCCGAGCGATGGTGTTGGAAAAGAGCAGCTATCATATTCCGGTGTCTCCGAGCCGTTAACACTAAATAACGATCTTCATTGGGCGTTTTTGCCCGTCAACGACCTTGCCCTGGTCTTCGGCCTGCACTTCCAGTCGCCAAAAACCGGTTCCAGATCCTGGAAATCACACTTTGTGGCACTCCAATGGCTTGAGCTACTTCGGCTTGAGTTTGGCCCCCTTCTAACCTACCGAGAACTCTCCAAGCTTCTGAATCGGTTAAATGACTTCGCTGAGACATCGTACTCATCGAAACAAAGCAGTCACTGAATGCCCATCATCCTTGTCTTCATTGTCTTTTATTCAGTTGAAAGTCCAATTTCATTCGCTGCCACTGAAGCGACGTTTCTGACATCGAACTCAAAATTAGCATACTCCACAGTTTGAAAATCAGAAAAATTTGCATTTGTGATTCTCTTCTTCCATTTTCGGCAAAAAAAAATTTCGCTTATATCTTTATTTTATATAAAACTTACAATATCCTTTAGTTATTTTGAGCAGTGTAAAATCAATCTTTCGATAACTTTTCATTCTCCTACTGAGCTGATATTTTGTATACTTTATGATTTAGCTAACACTACAATGACTTTATTGACTACAATATTGTGCAAAAAGTGGGATTCCTATACGAGTTTTAAAAAAACATATATTTTAGCTCTATATAATAATTTCACAACCCACCATCTTGGGTGGGCCTGGTAACTGCTGATATAAAATCCGATGCGATCTCTCAAGTTGTGGCTCAGTGGTAGCGTACAATCTTACCAACCGCTTGCCCAGGTTCATTATGTAGTGAAGTGTCTTCAAAAAATGAGGAAGCATAGTGGTGATTACGATAGTTCTCTGGGATGCTTAGTGGAAGTTTTTCGATTGCTTTTCCCATCACGTGATATACAAATGCTCGACATGAAAGATCTTTTATTAAAACTCGTTGCTCTCCGTCACTCTTCTCTAGGTACAATACAGCTCTAAACAAGATCATAAGTTGTGGTATAGGAAACATGTCTCCGAGATACCTTTATATATGGCGATACTTTTATAAAACATATAAAGATGGCCTCTCTTTTTTTTTTTATAAAGTGAACGTTACTTTTAGATAAAACCGCAGAAATATTAGGCATAGTTTATGGCTAATTCTACAGTGTATTATGGACTCCATAGTGCTACACGAAAGTACAACAAATTTCAACAAAATGAACATATTTTTAGGGCATCGCTTTCTAAATCCCAGAATATATTTTCTGTAACATCACAACTTTTACTTTCTGTAGCAGAAAATATTAACCAAAAATGGATCTTATCCCCATATTTGATGGTAACAGGAGCATAGAATACTTTAGCTTACAATTTAATTGTAGCTCAAAATTTGATACCACACACACACACACACACACACAACCGAAATAAAATCCTGGCTAAGCTACTGGTTTCTAAGAAATGCTTTTGAGATTTTCGGAAAGTGTTGGATAGTTCATGCCTTAGAAGTTTCTTCAACGTTTTGCTCTATAATTCACATCAATGTTTCAGAGTCCTTTTTATGTGAATCAGAAAAGTTGGAAAGTATTTAAATACACGAAGAGAAAAATCTATGGTAAAAAAATAAATATATAAAAATTGGTGAAGGGGGATAAAAGATTTACTTTCACACCAAATCAGAGCACACCATTCATCACACAATTCAAACCCAAAAGTATTTATATTCCTTTTTTTGATTGGTCAGTATTGGTAAGTTTCAAAGGGAAAATAAACACAGCAACCACTTTCTGAATCATTTTGGGGGGAAAACAACTTTGCATATTTACCATCTCTTAACCCTTTGAGGCGCAATCCTTTCCCAATGCTGAAAAAAGGGCAGCCGTTGCCATCGCTCGACTTAACTAGGCAGTTAAGTCGAGCGATGGCAACGGCTGCCCCCTTTTCAGCATTGTGCAATCTATCCAGCTGTTCTCACATTCGTCCATTTTTCAGCAGATGTCAGTGCTGTAAAAAATAATCGTGATAATATTTTTTACGGGAAATGACGTGCTAAAAAGTAAAGGATTCTCTCGGGGAGCTATGTCACCCGCAACTATATTTATAGAAATCAAATCTATTCTTCGTGACTGGCAACAGTGGAAACGTCAGAGTTTGGTGTTTCCAGAGCGGGAACACTGCGCGTTAAAGGGTTAAGAGACACCGAGAAAGTTCATCCATTTAACAGATCCGAAGTCAATTCTGTAAGTGCATGCATGTATCCCGAAGCTAACATACATTCGCCACATGAATTGATCCTTTGTGCTAGACGACAGCATTAATTTGGAATTTAAATTTGGCGCCGTTCGGAACAACAGATGCTTGTCACGAAAGAGAACGGAGTCAACAACCTCTGTCATTCATCAATCGATTCGAATGAGAAAACAACTGAAATCTAGTTTATAATGATAAAAGTAATCGATTTTTCTTTGCGAAAATGAACCCCACAATGCCTAATTCTTCGATACGAATAACTGAATACAGTCATAGTTCTAAAATATTTTTTTCTATTCGGTTTATTGGTGCCATCAAAATTGCACAAGTCTCGTACCATATTTACATTTTGACGACTGTCGTTTCAGATCGACCCCGACCAACCGCCCCCCTCATACGGACTTAACCCTTTAATGCGCAGTGTTCTCGTTCTGGGAACACCAAACTCTGACCATTTGACTGTTGCCTGTCACAAAGAATAGATTGGATTTCTATAAAAATAGTTGAGGGTGACATAGCTCCACGAGAATCCTTTCCTTTTTAGCACGTCATTTCCCGTAAAAAAATGGTCACGATTCTTTTTAACAGCACTGACATCTGCTGAAAAATTGAAGAATGCGAGAACAGCTGGATAGATTGCCCAATGCTGAAAAAAGGACAGCCGTTGCCATCGCTCGACTTAACTACCAGCAAGATGGCGGACGATCGAAACGTTCATCGCGTGCCACAGATCTAGAGACCCTTTTTTTGACGACAGCTGGCTGTGCGGCACAGCCAGCTGTCGTAAAAAAAGAACGATGATCGAACGTTTCGATGAACGTTTCGATCGTCCGCCGTCTTGCTGGTAGTTAAGTCGAGCGATGGCAACGGCTGTCGTTTTTTCAGCAGTGGGAAAGGGTTGCGCCTCAAAGGGTTAAGGCTTATAAATTTTAAAAGAACGGCCAAAGTTCGGTAAGAAATTGGGAACTCCTGAGAAAATTTAAAATCACACATTAGAAAATTGTTTATTGTTTACTAAAATAAAATTCGAATAATGGTGATAATTTTTCACCTTTTGTGCTGAAAATATGCCTCTACAATCGTTCAAAACTTGTACAGACATTCCTGTAAAAAATATTTTATTGTATATCTAAAAATGTAGATTTTTCACTCTTAAAGATGCAAGAATTTTCACTATTCCCGAACTTTTATGAATTTAATGATTGTAGTCTAATATACGTAATTTTTTGTTCTACTGAATTTTACTGTAAGTAATTAAATATTTCACTTATTTAAGAGTTTTGGACTCTTTGAAATTTCAAATCTATACTAAAACATAAAACTTGCGTGAAGGCAGACTTAAGGCACAAATTTAGCTTAAATTTTTCTTTTTTAAATGTGGTTGTAAAAACGCTATTAAGTAGAATTTACACATGCTTAAATTTTTAAGTGTTTAAGAATTTTTACACCACGGTAATTATAGTTTTAAAAATACAAACAAAACTGTAAAATTACATACCAAATATGCATACATAAAAAAGGTCATTGAGACACACTTTAAATAGATGAAAAGCAATTTATAAGGAACACGTGCTTTGCTCCTCAACTATAAATTTTGCCTACAGCATTCGAAATACTTCATAATAAACGTCATTAATCTACTCAAACTGAGCGGTGATACAATTTAATCTATATTTACTTAGGATATACTTGGAAGATTCAATCGATCAAGACGACACATGTTTGCTTGCTGCAAAGTGTTAATTAGAACAAAGAGAAAGGTTCAATTTAATTTTCTGCGAACTATTTTGAGTGTTAGGCTCAATGTGGGATGGATTTAAGGCGGCAATCCATGGGGTCCGAACCCTTCCCGAAATTTTGACTTTTGCAAAGGAAGTGATAATTCTTTTTTTTTTTTTTTTTTTTTCAAAATTCTGCCTTTTCCACGGTTTGGACCCTGTCCGAAATTTTTTTCTGGGTAAGTCCCTGGGCTCGGTGGTTACTCTCAACATAATTTTATTCATTCTGAGTAATAAGTATATTTTACGATGCCCACTTGTAATGTCTGCGAGTGTTTCTAAGTTTAAAAATTATACGCACTCAAAAACCGTCTGATCAAAAAACTCAAAAGATTTCAAAATCGGAGCATTAAAAACTCGCGTACAAAGATCATAGTTATACCCTTAACTAAAGGAAGTTTTAATGCTTATTTTACTTTAGTGATTACTAAAATATATTTAACTTGTTTATCTATACTAGATAAACCCATCCTAGAAAGATCTTTAAACGATGTGTTTTATTTTTGAGTTGATACATCCATTAAGCATATTCGTCATTTAACCAGGGGATAGTATAGTCATTGCTAGGTTTTTATCCGGCTCTATATACTTCAATTAATTTTGTGGAATTACATTTTGTGAGGACAGAGTATCTACACGGCAAAAATAAATAGTACTGCGTGACTGAATTCTCGAATGTTCGATACTGTGACCCCGCTAATTCCTACAAATTAAGAGAAAACGAGTACAAATTAAACACCTTGGCGTTTGTTAACCGACAAAATGTACTTAAGTCACGTTCTTACGTATCTAGGCGAAAATATTGGTATCCTAATCTAGATATTTACCCTGGAATATCTATGATACAAGAGCAAATAGTGTTATCACAACTTGTCTTCTAATAATTTAACAAAGAAAAAATTTTTATTTTAAGATTTAAACAGATAAAAAGTTTTTAGCTATGTAAAGATGTTTGTATAGAAACTATACAAATCATTTCCATGTAAGCACTATAATCAATTAAGTTTTAGTTCTCTAACTTTCTTTGAAAATTTGTTATGAATCTGATGTTTTACATTTTTTCTTTTTCTTTTTTTTAAATTTGCATGCATGGGAACGCAACAAGATATAAAAACAATCAAAATGTAGTCCTTTTGTTAATGGGTATTCAACAAGGAAGTATTTATGATTTGTTACGAATTTTTTGGGTGATCTGCTCTTCAGGGGCTCACTTCAGGCTAAAATTCATATTTTACGCGTCAAATAATTAAAATTTGCATTTTATTTTATGTACATCGGTCTACTGAAACGGCAGACAGGAAATTTTGGTTTTTCGCATTGTTTAACATTAGGGTTTACCGGTTTAACGTTCGCGAAACATGTGCGAATACTATAAAAGGGCAGCTATTGATAATACCATTG
The DNA here is from genome assembly GCA_038373885.1 of Cheiracanthium punctorium. Classification (NCBI taxonomy): domain Eukaryota; kingdom Metazoa; phylum Arthropoda; class Arachnida; order Araneae; family Cheiracanthiidae; genus Cheiracanthium; species Cheiracanthium punctorium. The sequence continues at coordinate 165,459 of JAWZYV010012898.1, forward strand.
CGTTTTTAGACTGTTTAGGGATTTTATTGTATTAGAAATACAAAATTTGAGGAAGCTTCTGAGAATAGTTCGCTATTATAAGACGGGCTGCTGTTTGTTAGTTTCTGTGAATTGTGCGTTGGAGATTGTTCAACGAATTTTTAGAACCAATAAAATTCGGGTTTAGTCTCGTCAACTGAACTGCTTACTAGAACTTTCTATGTACACTGGAGTTTTAAGCTACTAGCCCGGAAACTAGGCAAAGTTTTCACATAGAATACTTACTTTCCTATATTCTAAAGAAAAAGAATCCGCATACGCATCATTCTGATCTTTAAAAAAATTATTTAAATTATTAGAGCTATTGTTTCGTTAAAACGGAGAAAAAAAAACAAATTTCTTACCAAAAGAGAAACAAGAATAAAGAAAAATTCCACGAAGAAACAAGGCTTTATTTTCAGTGAGACCTCGCACTGGGTTCGCGAATTCTTCGCTTTAAACCACGAAAATTGATAGCGATAATTTTCAGTTGAAATGTTAGGAATACAAAAATAGCAAAACACATGAGAGCAGCACAAAAATAATTTCCAAGAAAAAACCGGCTTGAACGAAATAGTAGCACTCTAGTGCTAATAATGCATATTTGAAATTTTAATTAATTTATGAAATATATGATAATCCTATAATGTGAGATTCTCCGCTCATTTCAGTTAATTTCAAATATACGGTGTTCATGAACTCTACTGGCAACTAAGGATGATAGAATACCCCGAAAAAAAAAACAACAGTTAGCGTTGTAGGAATAGGAAAACCTAGTAATGACTACTTAATATCGCAGTATTAGGTTGTAACGAAAGTTTCCCGCCACCGCAAACATCGTCAGCACACATTTCGCGTTGGCGTTTTTGCTCATATTTTGTCAAACGATTTTTGGCATTTGAAAGAAAGAGGCTTACTTTATAACACTGTGTTGTGAAATCTGTAAAAAATATAGTTATCATTAAGTATAAGGTGTCCCAAATGGAACTATCACTCTAGAGGATTAGAACCATCATTTACTTCCAGTTGTGTTGCAAAATGTCAGCTACATAATATCAACAAATTATGAGTTCAGCTTTAAGTACTATTGTTGTATCATGTGTCACTGTGCAGGTTTGGTACCGAAAGTTCAAAATCAGTTATCTAAGGAGTTAGAAGTCAGTTTTTCAGGCAGATATGGCGGAAAACTTTCGTTACAACCTGATATTTCTCCTGTCTATGTTTCAGAACTATGTTATTCATTCTTCTGACGTTGCATCCATTAAATAAAATGCGCTTGATAGTTATTAGTAGTTGAAAGTTTCTGAAAATAAATTAAATTTAAGTAATTATGCATAAGAAATGCAATGAATAATCAATAATTCTTTTTTACGCAGTTATTACAAAATGCTGAATAGCACGTTTCCGACTACACTTTTGATGGTCAACCCTTTAACGCGCAGTTTTCCTGCTCTGGGAACACCAAACTCTGACGTTTTGACTGTTGCAAGTCACGAAGAATAAATTTGATTTCTATAAAAATAGTAGCGGGTGACATAGATCCACGAGAATCCTTTATTTTTCAGCAAATCATTTCCAGTAAAAAAATAGTCACGATTATTTCTAACAGCAGTGACATCTGCTGGAAAATGGAAGAATGCGAGAACAGCTGGATAGATTGCCCAATACTGAAAAAAGGACAGCCGTTGCCATCGCTCCACTTAACTACCAGCAAGATGGCGGACGATCGAAACATTCATCGCGTGCCACAGATCTAGAGACCTCTTTTTTGACGCTGGCTGTGGTGGCTGTGCGCGCAACGTTTCGATCGTCCGCCATCTTGCTGGTTGTTAAGTCGAGCGATGGAAAGGGCTGCCCTTTTTCAGGATTGGGAAAGGGTTGCGCCTCAAAGGGTTAAAAGTATTTGATTGTCTCTTATAACCATGCATATCAGTTTTTCGATATTTCAGCAGAACTCTCGAAAAACTAATATAGGTTAATGAACTGCATACGAATACAGAACGACAACTTATTATTAAATATTTGTTCATCACTTTTTTTAGAAAAACATATAAACGTATTTCTATTGATTTAATGAAATAATATAAATAGAGGCACAACATTATTAGAAAAAAATATGTGTAACAATAATATCCAATTAAGGGAAGAGATCTTTCAAAATCCGAGAGTTCATTCTTCGCGGAATATTTATTTGGACCATTTGTGTCGAAAGCAAAGACAGTTTGGAATAGGTCCAAATGAAGGAGACTTCATGTCGGAGATATCACCATTCTCCTTGGGTCCCCATTTTCAATAAACTCTTTTATGCGTCGCGTTAAAATCTCTAGTAACGAACCGTCGACTCTCGTTATCGTGGATGAAATATGTGGATGTAGTATAAAACAAAAGAGGCAGCCATGTTCAATGTTGTTCTGCATAATAAAGTGTTGCAACTTGATTCTCCGCTTCAAAATTTAAAAATGAAAGCTTCATTCGGGAATGTTTCGTTATCTGTGCTAATGTAAAGTTCAGTGGCGGCTCGTGGGATACAGCAAGTACAGCCGGGCTGCACTTGAAATTATCAGCACATACTTTAAAATAATTTATTCTACTAATTTTCCTAAATTCAGATTAGAACTGTGGAATTCCTACGGTAAATTAAAAAAATCTCCGAAAAAAACCAAACACAAAAAAAACGTATTGTGGCCGGATCGCTCATTCAGAAAAAAAGCACTTTAATCTTCCCGCAATTCAATTGGGGAAAATCTTTGGTTCAGCCCAGAGCGCTGAAAAGAAAATTGGCAGCACCGTTGCCATGACAACGACTACGTAAGCAGCCTCTCCGGCATAGGGAGTATGCAGCTGATATAGCCGATGAAAGATTTTTTAAGGGCGGCTGAACTTGAGAACTCGACTAACTGATTGGCTCGCACGAGAAGGAGGGAGGGGGTAAGGAGAATATATGTTTGGAAAACTCTCGACTTTATATTGCTGAATTTATCAAGAAGGTAAGCCTGAATAGACGCTTATGAATGGACAATGACCCATCAAAGTAGTATTGTTTTTAAGTAAGCAAGAACTGGCATTTAGAGGACATGACGAGCGAGAAAATTCTTTAAACATGGGAAATTTTAAAGAGCTTTTAAAATTATGGATATCTGAATTAAAACAATGCCTTTTTATGGGGACATCACTGACGGATTCGCATGTTTAAAAGAAAGGAGGACTGATTTGACTTATAAAAAATAAGTAAGTTTTCTTTTTTTTTTCTTTTCTTCTCAAGTTATCGTTACAAAAGAAAATTCTAAGGAAACTTCGAATCCAGGCGCGTAGCCAGGAAAATTTTTCGGGTGGGGATATGCACCTGGAAAATTTTTTTTGGGGGGGGATATGAACTTATATGTGTATAAATAGACGGAATTTCATCACTAATCCAAAAATTTCGGGGGGGGGGATATATCCCGATATCCCCCCCCCCCCCCCTGGCTATGCCCCTGTTCGAATCAGACACGGATTAATGCAATTTTGAGGATAAGAGCGGCTGGTTGAAATTTATGTCCATTTTATGGAAGTAAAATAGAAACTCTGACATTTTTTTATGTAATTTCTTTTCTTTTTTTTTTCCCCCCTCGGTGAGGGCTTAATCCGCCAGCTTTCGAATTCAGTAACAAAAGATTTTCTAATCCTGTCCGGAGGAAAGGGGGGGGGCTCATATGCTTCCGGCTGCGCTAACAGTTTTGACCACGGGCCGCCACTGGTAAAGTTCAAACATTCTTAACAAGTCTTCATAAATGTTATGATCAAAATGTTGCAAAAAGAAAAAAATATATATATTCCTATTTTTAATTTGCTCCCGGCCGGAAAAAAATTCTCAATTTTCTGGTCATTTAACGGTAACTTACAATAAATGTGGGAAGTTGTCAAATTTGTATGTTATGTAGGAATTGTGAGGCCACGTGTCTCTTAATGACGATGGGTATAAAAACGTAGTTTTTTCCCCCGATATTATTTAATCAAATATCCGGAAAGATTTTGTGAGTGATTGAGAAATTGATTTAGGTGAGAAATCTTCGATGAGGAAAATAGAGAGGTGGTGTTTTGTGCAAGACAAAAATCATAAAAATAGTTCTGATTAATTAATTTACTGTCTGAGAATTGATTGTACATTCTGTCTACTTGTATCAGAAACTTAGCAAACACCTTCCCAATTTGGATTTTGAAATTATGTTTTCCCCTATCCCAAAGAGTTATCGCTCAGCTAAAATAAAATAATAATTTATTGTGCCTGAAAGGCCAGTTTTTTAATCTTATTTTAAATGAGCATCCTAACTAATATTATAAATGCGAAAGTGAGTTTGTTTGTTTGTTTATGACGCTTTCACGCCTAAACCGCTGAATCGATTAGGATGCATTTTGGTTTAGATATAGAGGGGACCCTGGAGATGGTTATAGGCTAATTAGAATTTTAGATTTTTAATTACTTTTTTAATTATTAATTAAAAACCGTTTTTACGTTGCCATGCTTGGCGAGTTACGCCCGTATCAAATGATTCAAGTTTTGAGCTAACAAGAATGCTATTACTTCAATAAATAAGCAAGTTCATCTGAAAAACATTAAATACCACGGAAATTAAGCCAGTTTTATGCCAAATCTATCTATCTATCTATAATCTTAAAAATTAATATATTCTCCAGACAAATCTACAGCACGCAGAGCTTTGAAAATTTGAACATATAAGCCCATGACTTTGATAATGTTCACCTGAGGCTCAGAATATTGAAATTTAAATTACTTTTTTAACTATTAATTAAAAATCGTTTTTAGGTGGTCATGCTTGGCGAGTTTCGCCCACACAAAATGGTTTATGCTTTAAAATAAAGCAGAAATTCTATTTGCATTTGAAAAACCTGAAATGGCATGTAAATTAGGTTAGTTTTGTTTTACGTAGCTAGGGGCCAAAGCCCGTAGACTCGCTTTTCGTACAAGGCATTCGGCCCCTAATAAGGCTTATTCGTAAAAAAGGCATAATTGACAGAACCCAAAGATTGGATCTGATAGAATGTTATTGACCTACACATTCCTTGGTTCTTGCGTGTTCCTTAGAAAAACTTCACACTATTTTTAATTGCGTAAAACCTAAGGAACACCTTGCGTATTTGCCATCCATGGCAATTTTTCATAATTTGGCGACTCACGTTTACTTATAGTTAATAATTATTTCTAAGAAAACAGGGTTTCATATATTTTCTTTGATAAAATCTACGGAACAGCTATTATATCTTGCTACTAATAGCGACTTTTCATTATTTGGCGATTTACACATGCTCACAACCTATAATTACTGCTCATGTAAGGTTACCGGTGAAACAGTTGTTCATACATTCATATATACATAATCCTTTGCAGATTGGCTTATTTAGCACCGCGAAATATATCATCTCGCCGCGCCGGCAAATATCCAAGCTGTAGTAGCTATAATCGCATAATTAACGCCGACAAATATTTCTACGAGTGGCAAATACTCAAGCTGAACTTAACCGGCATTACTATAATATGCATTTGAATTATTTTACATTTTAAAAATACTAGGTGCTAACATTTTGGAACACACTCAGTATTTAGATTCACCCTGATTGAGATAGCGTTTTTACAGATCGTACCTGGTGCCAAAATGGCGCTTTTTAAATCAGTGACAATTATTATTAGAAAAAGTATTAGGAAAACGGGTACTTACGTATTATCCCGGCGGTCCGCCAAGATGAGCGATTTTACGCCAAGATAAATGCCTTGACGCATGAAATTAATGATGGTTCAGAATACTATTGGTAACAGTTTGCCAGCATATTTGACCCAAAAATAGTTTGGCAGGAATGACCACCGGGATAATACGATTACAAAACTTTTTTCAGGGATAGATAGCTACACTATTCCTGAGTATTATAGGCCTAAAATTCATGCATGCATCATAAATAGTTCTTTTACAGGAACACTCAAAATAATTCTAACACATTGAGCTCTATGGGTATTTCTGTAACTACAGAACCGATTCTAAAACTTTTTAACTAATAGGAAACTGCAGTATTCCTGATTTATGTTGGCTAAAATGCATGCAAAACGCACAAGTATTTATTTTACAAGAACACTAAAAATAGTTCGCAATTATTGTCCTAACTGTCACTATTCCTCAAATGTGTAAAAAAAAAATCTAAATTTAGTAACTCTGCATACTTTCTCATTTTTAATGAAGTATACTATGTATTATACTTCATTTAAAATAAGTAAAAAGCAAATAATATTTAAATACAGTCACTTTTGTCAATAGTGCAAACATATTTATTATTCACACAAGCTTCATTTTTCTCTGGACCTAAATCTAAAGCCGACGCGGACGAAGTCGCGGGTAGCAGCTAGTAGATATATATTAATCTAAGCGTATTCCTAATATGTATGTATACGCTGAACGGTGAGTCATTGACTCTGTTACAATTCCGTTTCATACCACTCGAAAATAAAACTACCTTTATTATTTCAAATAGATTAAAAGTTATTTTCAAGAAACGTAACGAATTAAATACCATTGCTGCAGTTGTCTCGAAATTCTTCATAATTATAGAAAAATACAGAAAAAAACTGCGCTACTTCAAAAATTTTAAAATCCGCCTGTTCCCTGATTTTCATTAATTTTTTCCCATTTTTAACGGCATAAAACAGCTCGATAGGAGGAGTAGAATAGTTAAAGGCTATTTAAACAAGGTCACAGTCGGAGTAGATTTGCAATTTTTGGGATTTGTGAATATGTTTTTCTCAAAAAACGTAATAGAACTCCCTTGGATCTATCGGCTTCCAAATTTGCACAAACACGTAAAAAAAATAATAGGGGAAAATGTGTTATTTTTAAAATCTGAAAATCCACCCGTTCTCCATTTTTTAAGTTCGGAATATCGTTTTAACATAGTAAAACAACGCTTGTTGCTTATTCTATGCCACAGTCTAAATTAATTCGCAATTTTTGCGATTTCAATTCGTTGAAAATAGCTTCTCGAAATTATCCAGATTTTTGTTTACATGTAGCCTTAAATTAAGAATTGTTTTAAAATCTCAAATGACAATAATGTTACTTCGGTAACAACAACAAGAAGAAAAGTAGAATATGAAGTCACAGATTTTAAGTGGACTATGAGTAAATGTACTGAGTGTAGGCATTTTTTGGTCAAGATCACCAGCTGTAATTGCCTCCATACACACACACACACAACGGGCATTATCTTCTAGTATATTTAATATTAATCTAAGAATTACAGAACATTTATCTGCCAGAAGAAGGTTTCATTTCCAACATGCTCCTCCCGATATGAGCAAACAAAAATACAGCACTTTTTTTTTTAATTTCAAGGAAAATCAAAATTTAATTTCACTTAAAATGTTTTTTAGTTTTAATCGTAGTGTCCAGCCGATCCTATAGAGATAAAAACGCCATGAAAAGTATATGCTAAGTATCGTCATACATTATACTGTTAGTGTAATTAAGCTGTTTTCCCGCTATCTTTTATTAAACCCTTTACGGCAGCTTTTCCGAAATTTCAAGACAACGAATCTGTAGTTCGCGAACATCACATTGCGAAAAGTCACGATGTCGCCGACTTCGCTAACTTCGTCGCCCTTGATGATGTCCCGCGCAATTTGGGGCGAAACGTCGAGGACGTGCTTTTTCCGTGATGGTTGTTCCTCGGTTTATTAAGTCTGAGTGTAACAACATCGTGTCATATGTATATTGTAGCCTCCTCTTCGCCATTCATTGAGTGTGCACGTGTAAAGATAGCCTATAACTTGTGAGTTAACGCTAGAACAGCGGGGTGGGTCATTTTGACCCAAAACCAGATTTGATTCCGTTTTTTCCAAAAAGTTATGAACTGAAATTAAAAAAAAAATCGTGACTTTTACATAGTTTATGTTATTAATTATCTGTAAAAAATTTAATCTCATAGCTTTTATCATTTTTTTGCTTGAGTGCTTTTATCGGTGCTCGTTTTATCGGTGCTTTTATGGGTGCTCGTTAGCTTTTATCATTTTTTTGCATTGGATGGGTCATTTTGACCCAAAACTTCCCGCGAGTCTGGAATCCGAAGTTCAAATTAAATAAATGTCATTGTTATTGATAAAATGAACGGCAAGGACATAATAAATGGCATAATAGCATACCATTATGACATTTTCATTGCAACAAGAATTTTACAAGTCGGGTCAATTCGACCCCTACCGCGGTTTTAGGTATGCCTATCTCAAGCGACGCGGTTCTAATAAGAATTCTAGCGACCCTATTTTTGCACTTTTAATCTAATATTAACCTTAATACGAATCTTAAGGTTGAACTCATGTCAATGCCGTTCAAACACAGTATTATTTTTGCATTGCAACATGGAGTCTTCAAGTGTGGTCAATATGACCCAGTTCGCGGTTTATTTAGGTATACCTCAAACTCCGCGGTTCTAGTGTTATTGAACGTTGCTTCTTCTGTTTCAGTTTCAGTGTGCGTGATGTCAAGGTGCGACGATGCGGATCAACAAGGAGTTGATCCTCAGATGCTCTTCAAAGAACCTCCTGCCTGCTCATGGCGGTGACGAAGACCCCCAGCAGCGCATCACTCACCTCTACCTGCAGGAACAGTACATACGGAAAATCGTAAGAGTACTTACTACTTTCCATTGGATGAGGCGTTAGCATCTTTCAACCCTGTTCCCTCGTACACAGTTTTTATTTCCAATGGCCAGGCACTATAAAGTTACAACACTATAACAATACAACTTGAATTTTTTGCCATACAAAATGTATAGCCTTCAATCCCTTATCACACACACGTATACATATATGTGAGTTGCGGTAGTCGTAATCCTCCCATGAAAAATTTCTGGCTACGCCACTGCACGTAAACATAAAGTAAATTAAATACGGAAGATTCTCTAAGGAGTTCTACGATTTTTCTTTTCCAAGACGGAAAAAGGAAGAGAGGAGAAACGAGCCCCACAGGCCCTTACTATAATAACGCTATGCCAATAGTTTTGGAGCTCTTTGACAGGTTAAAATCAAACTATATCATCCATTAAAACAAATCAGAATACCCACTTATAAATTTTGATTTTTTATTCCTATATGTCTCATGCGATTTTCAGGAAAAAAATTCTTAAGCCCAGAAATACCGTTACAAAATTAGGTGTGGCGTCATTTATTTAGGAAAATACTGGCGATGATTTTTTATTGAATGTTCCGTAGCTGTTGAAAGTTTTTTGTTTGTTAATGTTTGTTAATAAATGTAAATTCGAAGATTGCATTACTTTTTAAAGACCAAATTTAAAACGACTCCCCTCTCTCACTGTGGATTCATTAGCTGTGGGATGTTTTTCGTATTAGTATAACAAATCAGAAAAATAAATCCATATCGAATAGGAAACACTTTTCTAATTGAAATACCCTATTTGTATACGTTAATACCACATTGCATACGACTACAGTAAACAAGACAACTTACAAAGAATATTTAGTTATTTCCCAGCGCGCGTCTTTCATGGAAATTCTTCTATACTACCATGTAAAAGATATATAAATGTTAATGATATGACATTATAGGCAGAATTTTTTTCCCAATAAACATAATTTAATTTAATGGATATAGCTTATTATTGGAAACAATAAGCAAGCATAAAAAAGTTGAAACTGAACTTCTGACAGACTGAATACTTTTTAGAGAGACAGAACTGTTAGAAACGTCTTCACCTCTTTGCTTTTACAGATCGTAAAAACCACATAATAGTATTCTGAAACGCGAGCTTAACCTAACTGGGCTTCAAAATTCAAACTCTTTGTAAGGCACCAATCTTTGTTTAAAAAATATCTTAAAATCTTGTTTAAAAAATAAAATCATCGCATAAAAAATCAAGCAAAATAATCCATTTAATCTGTTTTTAAAATTCAAACTTTAGTGTATATCTCATGTGACGTCATAGCATGCTTATAAACATACATTTATATTCTAGGAGAACCTCGATATGTGCCCCAATTTGATTGCGCTGTATTTATATGACAATAAAATTGACAAAATTGAGAATTTGGAGCCATTGAATAAACTCACCTGCCTTTATCTGCAGAACAACCCTGTTAGAAAATTAGAGAACTTACAAGAACTGACGCAGCTTACTGTGCTGTAAGTTACCCTAGCTGTAAATGAAATTTTAATTGTATTTTATTGGTGCTGTGTTCCAGTATAGAGATGATTCTTATTTAAAGTGTCTGGCATTTCCTTTTCTTATCATCGCATTGTCGAATTGTAATTTAATATATGATATATTTTGTCTGTTCATTTTTAATATGTAAGTTCTCTCAAGGTAGTGAACTTGACCGATACTCACACAAGTGCTAAAAGATGTGTCAATTATCATCACAGCTCAATTTTATGTTTTGCTATTTATACGTAGTTAAAGTGCATAGCAATGATATAATATAAAATCCAGTGAATATATCTGTTGTAATGAAATTAAGAAAGAGCAATAATATTAAATTAAGAATGTCTTTACATGTGTGTATGTGCGTGTCAATAAACAAGTTTGGATTTATTTTGGAACTTTTGAAAACTTTTTACATTAGGAATAATCGTCGATTCCATTTTGAAGTTTTCTACGTACAGTAATTCTTTTTAACCATTTTAAAATTTTGTAAAATAAAGATAGTTTTTAAAAGAGATGCGAACAAAAGTTTCTATTACATGTATCTTGCAAGGCTTTAAAAAATGTCAACAAAACTTCATTTCTCTTCTAAATGTTTTAGGAAAATATTTTACACAAAATTTAAAGAAAGCTCATTATCAAAGTCATTGAATGACGATAGTATGATTAGTTTTGCAAATTATAAGTAGCATTTATATTATTAATAATCTTTATTGTTGCAAAAATATCAAATTTATAGTATTATTAATCCAAAAATATATACTTAATAAGTACGATACCAGGCAATAATATAATACGAGTGTTCTGATTTAAGAAACGTTATATTAAACAAACAAACACACACACAAACAAAAAAAAAACTTTCAGGCTGTTTCATTTGTTGAAACTACCATAGGATATATTAACGCAGGATTAATTATCATTTAGTTTGTTATAAGGCCCCGTCAAAAAATGATAAAATACAGCAAAGACATTTAATTTAATACACACGAAATATTTACTAAGCATGTTGTGCTTTAATCCATGTTATAGTAACAATGAATCTTTCCTATTTTCTAAATTCATAATATACTGTTGCCATTACATAACAAAAAAAAAAATTAAAAGATCATGCTGGAGTCTAAAAAAAAAGAAAAAGAAAAAAAAAACCTCATGTGTCATTTGAAATACTTATTTTAAATTCTTAAATCCATCATGGTTCAGCAGAAGAAAATAGTTTATTTATTTCAATCTCGTGAAAAATATCAAACTGTGTCATCTTCAGGACCTGTTTAGAATTGCTGAAATTGTGAATTAACTTTGATTTGACTTAAAGTTTGTGTCAAAGTTTATAAATCTCAGGCAATTAAAAATTTTTAACCTCTCGTTATTGAATGCCAGAAAAGAGCCCCAGTTAGTTGAGTTAGTCCACCTGGTTAAGTCACCCAGTTAGCTTTCTAAGAGTAATACTGAAAGTTACGATGACGTTGAAAAAAAATTGTTTTATTTACATAGGACCGTTATGGAAGAACAGAAGCTTACGACAGAAAGAAAAATTACTTACATTACTGCATAGAAATTTCCCTCAGTTAATTTTTTCTGTGGTACCTGTTTTTAAATGATGGAACATATGATTATGGGTTATTGCATTAATACTTTTCAAGTCACGATCAGTTAACTTATGCTTGCTAATAGCCTTTTTAGATCATCATAGCAGATGCAATTCCGCTATTTGATTTTTTCTTTAGGGATGAAATCAATATTACAATGGTAATCAAATTTTTAAAAATTTTAAAGTTCACGTTTTGTACAGTTGTAAAAGATTTCCTTGTTCAACTGTACAAAGTTCAACTGTAGCTCTTTGAAACAACGCTGAACAAATATGAAGAGATCGTCCAAGGGATGAGTGAATAAGACACTGAACGTTGGTACTTGACTGAAGTGTTAAGATCCAGTGTCCTGGTCTACCACGCAATTGTCAATCTAACTGTCTGGAATTTTTGGTGGTTTTATCCAGATGTAAAGTGAATGCTCTTTAGAACCCCCTTAAAAAGCCCCCCGTCTAAGGGATTCATCCTTTTTGGCAAATAGCCCTAGTGTGCTTTACCTTTAGGAAGCAACAAACATGAAAAAGACTGCGGATTAGATAGTGTATCCACTTACCGTATGTCTCGGCGTATAACACGAACTTAAGAAAATTACTTCATTTTTTCGCGTGAGTGTTACAAACCGAATATAAAATGGTTAAAATGAAAAAAAATTATAAATGCAATAAAATAGCCGAAGAAGATTATGTACTGTCACAACTATAAACTAATATAGTATAATACTTCAAAGTCTGTTGTTAAAATCTAAAAGATTGACAAATCTGATCAACTAGGCCGCGATGTTTTGTTAGTGTAATATCGCAGAAACGTTATCCTTCTTGACAGAAATGCGAGTGTCTGCACAAGTAATTAACAGAGCATGGCATATTAGTTGTTATGGAGTAGTTGTTATATGGAGGTTAGCCAGTTCCAATTTCCTTAAAGATTTTCTACAGTACTGAAATAACAGATATTTTAAAATGAAATTAAATAAATAAATAAGTAATAGTAATTAAAAAAACTAACGATAAAAAGTTTTAGCCATTACTAAATACTAAAGAATGCTTAAAGGCTAGTATAAGTGAGTCAAAAACTAGTTATTAAAAAAATTGAGAGAATCGAAAGATTATTCAAGGATGGAAATTATTATTATATTACATAAAACCAGTTTTTATTTTAATAAAAACAATTATTACTCTTTTTATGAGTGTCATAACACTAAATTTCTTCATTCGCTGAATTCCCACAGAAATTTGAGCTATAATGCCATCCAAAAACTCGAGGGCTTGGAGACTCTTTGTGAATTACGAGAGCTGTACGTGCAGTTCCAAAGGATACCAGAAGACCACCCTCTAGAAATAGATCCGGACTCCATCAGTGGCATATCAGTAAGTATATCAGCCCACAGGTATGTCCAACTGTTTGTCTGTATGGGAGGGGTTGCGAATGGAGAAAAACCCTGCAATTGGTTTAGAGTCATTACTTTAGTGTAGATTACAATTTAACATTTCGAAAAACCCACAAAATTGAACTTTGCCGGAATTGGTTGCCAGATGATAGGAATTTCACAACTACTATATTTTTCAGTGTTATTACACATCTTCTTCAGAATGCTGATTAGGGATGCAGAGCCACTGCTAAGAGTTTTTTTTTTGGGGGGGGGGGGGAGATGTCGATAAACTGGCAAGTCAAATATCGATTTTTACCAACTTACTTATTTTTTTTAATCAAAACTATATTACTAACTTTTTACTTTTGCCGACTGGATTTCCGTAATTACGCCAAGGGTACCAGAAACAGAAAGTAAATTATCGTTTTCGTTAAAATTGTTTCAGGAATTTTGCCAACTATGTATCTAATTTTGCCAAGTTTAATGGAATTTATGAGTTTTAGGGGGGGTGGGGGAGAATCACCCCTTACCCCACCTTTAGCAAGGGCCCGGACCTTTAGGCCCAACGGCCAAATGCGGTCCGTGAAGGGTTGACATTTAACTGGTTGAGACCATTTAAATTTTTTTTTTGGTAAGAAGCTTACGCTGGTTGTTTACAATAAGCACGTATTTAAAAAAAATAAAATCGAAGGAAAGGACATACAAAAAGGTACCGTTATTATTTTGTTGAGAATCCACTTCCTGGGACTACCACTCTCAAGCTAACTTTCCTTGTTTACATACATAGAAATTATACGATACAAAAGCATGGGCATCCCCTGACAGCATAGCAAACTTGCATCAAGCTTGATTTATCAAGTCAATAAACTTGAATTAAGCTTGAAAATTTCAAGCGTGTAAGCTTAATGCAAGCTTGAATTAAGTGTTCTAGTTTACACTTGCCCAGCTTGCATTAAGCTTGACATAGCAAACTTAATTTCAAGCTTAAAAAATTTTCAAAAAAAAAAAAAAAAAAAATTCCTAAATACACTGGGCGCTCCTCGGCGAACTCACCCCACATATTTTATTTTTCCACGCATTTTCCCCTCTATGCTGAAATTTCAAGTTATTTCAATCTGTTTCCATCAAGCGTCAGCGGCTGGGATCGAATTCGCGACCTAAGGGTTGGGAAGCCAGCGTCCTAACCATTCGGCCAATCTGCCTCCCGCAGGTATGACTAAAGTTTGAAGTGACTGTTATGGTTGTCACGCTGTTTTCTGGCGAGATCGATCAGTGGCCGATGCCGATCTGTTTCTTTTATTTTTCCATGGGATGAATAAAAATTAAAATAATGTTATGTGTGATTTATAGACTCTACTAATAGGGAAATAAGCATAATATAAACTTAAAAGCAGCACACGTTTTAAAACTTTCAATATTGCGACACTCATGTTGGGCAATTCTGGCCAAAATCGAGACAAACGACTGATTTTGAAATCAATTTCGTAGTATAATTGTATTTTATTTTGAAGAATTTCCATATTTAGAAATATAGAATCTTTTTTTAAAAATTCTATGGTCAAGTACATTTATGACTGATGATAAATTATTTTTTATGTGGATGTGGCTTTCCAAATCAAGCAGTCATCAAGTTGTATTCAAGCTTGACAGTTCAAATGACTTCTCCAAGCTTGCTGCAAGCTTAAAATGAATTGAACTGTCAAGCTTGTATTAATACGTCAAATTCAAAGAAATGTCAAGCTTGATTTAAGCTTATGTGCTGTCTGGGTCCATAAGAGTATTTTTGAGGGGAGGGGGGGGGATCTTGCTGTCCCCTATATAGGCGCGCATGATACAAAAGTAATTATTTATTAGTATTATTAATAGGAATATATCAAGTTTGCATATTATTATTTATGAGTTAATTATTATTTAATATTTAATATTAAGTTAATTATTATGTTATGAGTATTTAAAACAGATGACAGTATCTAGAATAAAATAATGTTTTTAATTTAAAAAAAAGAAAAAAAAAAACCTCTTTAATAGAACTCACAATTTTTAGTTTAGACCTTTATAACAAAAATTTCAAAAGCTAACTGAAACAAAATGTTTTATCTCAAATTTTCATACTTTTCGATTTCGTTTATCGAGGATTGACTGCCGTTAATTTTTTAAATTAATAACTGGAACTGACTGTTAAAAGAATAAAAACAACGGCCAGTTTTTCGAGGTTGACCTTTAAAAAAATAATTCGCTATAACTTACTTCCATAAATTTGAATAAATATTATTCATTTTCAGGAAACCTTAAAGGTTCTGAATGTTTCCGGTAACTGTCTTAAGTCTCTCGATCTTTTGAAACCACTGACGAACCTGGAAACTGTACTGGCTGAGGAAAATGACCTCCACGATCTGAACGATTTAGTAGATGTCGTCAGTGAATGGCCCTTTGTAATCATGATGAAACTAAGTGGAAATCCAGTGTGCAAGACACGAAAATACAGAGACAACATTGTCGTCAACTGTTTAGAGCTTGGTGAGCAAGAACCTCTGCTATTACTATGAGCATGTTGGAAGTTTAAATTTCTTTGAAATTCAGTTGAGTGGTGTATGAATTTTATGAAACTAAATTTGTTCGAGTTACTTACTAATATTATCTAGAAACTTTACAATCAGTCCAGCAGATACAATGATAATGGGTCTTGTAAAAGCTTTTAAAGTTTTGAGTACAACTGATGTTTTGTTCTTATGAAGCTATGGTTCTTTGATTTTATGTTCAATGTTCTTACTTTTTGATCTTGCATTATTTCCTTGAGAGAACCAGTCATTTTTTTCGGATAAACAATTACGTTAATGTATCTTTCTTCTTTTAGAAGCAAATATTAATGACATTATTAATAAGTATGAAAAAGTCCTCCAACCGAAGCACTTCCCCCCCCCCCATACACACCGTAGGCAGGCACCTCTCATCTAAGCTTGCCATAACACAAAAACAAACAATAAGTAAGGAATGCCGAATACCATACTTAATGGCCAGAGTTTATTCATACACTACAGACCCTAATGTTAAAACAAATAATGACATGAATATGAAATTTCAAGGTTTCTGTATATCATATATTTGGTATCAGGACATAATTTGCCGAAAAAGAATTTCAGATGACGCCAATCACTGATGCAATGATCTGTTTTGCTTTTCATAAACACATACATTTTAAATAACTATGTGTTTTTTCCATTTTTAACCGCATATAATTTTGCTCTTAACTGCTTTGAGTTAATAGTCCAGTCATTTGGTAGTTTGACCTGGAAAGTTTTCCGGGAGTTTTGAAAATGGGCAATTTTATAGATTTCGATGTGTTTAGGGATGGACGCGAGACGAAAAATAAGCGTCTCGCGTCTCGCAAAATAGCCTAAAAGCTTGTCTCGTCTCGCAAAAATCCCTATATCGTAATGTTAAAAATGTGTGTCTCGTCTCGCAAAAAAGCTGTAAATCTCTGTCTCGTCTCGCAAAAAAGTCGTCTCGCGTCCATCCCTAGATGTGTTCTTTCTGAATTTCAACTTTGTCCCCTCGTATCTTTGCCGCTCGCGCCGCCACATTGAAAAATGGCGCCTAAAAGCAGTTTTTTGACAATATCTCCTTTCCGACTCATTTCACGAAAAAAAAAAAAACAATTACAAAAAAACGAAACTAGGGAAAATTTCCCACAATTTACGTAGTTTCCTTTTTTTCGTAAAATCAATAGTTTTGGCGTACGAGCGCCGCAAAGTGTAGTTCAGTATGCGTTTTGGCCAAAAACTCATTTCCACACCAACTTGTGAAGTAGAGTGAGCGGCGTGTTTTTTTTTTATTTATTTAATTTTAATTTTTTTTTTATTATTGTGGTATCCCCAGTAGACCTAATCCACGTGCATTTAACTAATCCAAAATTTGGCGCATTCTCCTTCGCTTCGCTGTTCTTGATGGGCTAGGTGTTGTCAGTTCATTGTCCCTAGTACTATTCGAAATATCAAAGCCCGAAATTTCTCCCACATCAGCTGAGATGGGATTATCAATTTCATCGCAATACTCTTCGTTCTCGATTTCATCATACGTATGCTAGAAAATAGTCTCCGATTCTTCCTATTCATCACTATCTTGTAATGGAACTTGCGAGTTATCACAGGTACCATTGCAATTCGTACATACAGTGGTGCACTTTAACCCAGCCTTTATGCATCTACAGGCTTTCTGACATCTCTTTCTGCATTTGCAAGAAATAAGTTTTAACAAGCTTTCCGGAGCTGGGGCCTCGAGTGTGGTGATAGGAGTTAGCCCGTCCTTGTTTCTTGTCCGCCCTCATAGATCTGCATTTTGTTCTTTACCATACCACTGCTGAACCTGATGATAGGTTCGGAACGAATGTTGTCTTGCTGCTCCTTCTGCTGGTGGTAGCGAAATATTAAATTTACTTTTATATGCTGATGTTGTGAGGCATGCATATCTATAGTTGTTTAAAGACATACTTTTATTACTTTTCACATTGCTGTAATTGTATAATTCAAGAAGGACGCGTTCTCCATCTTTAGCAATGATCTCTGGATAAGCATTCGTATTTTTGATTACTTGGATAACCTCGTTTAAATCTGGATTTTTTCGGAGTGCATTAATAAATTTCATTTTTCCTTGATTAAATAATGATGATGTTGTATCACAGCCGCTGAAGGCATGCAAGAATAAAATATGACCTGCGGCTGGATTATCTTTGATACATTTTGTTATGATGAACGATGATTCTATGATATATTTGTTGCTATGAATATATTTGTTACAAAAAACGAAATGCGACGCATTCACAAATATAATCAGTTAAAATTAAATGTCACGGATTGGTATTGTACACACGGAGTCACACACAACTATGCAGGTTATATATAAATAATGATCAACTGATTAATTATAACAAAATTTTAATATCGACATCGCAATAGCGAAACATCGAGCACATAGAAATATATCAAAAATGGAAAAACGAAAATGGTTACAAAAAAACCCAGTTACAGGTATATTTGGCAGTTACAATAGTTACATCCACACGAGAGTTCAAATAAATATTAAATATTTACTTATACAGCGTGTGATATGTTAAACTCATCGTTGTCTTCACGTCTGGGTCACGTCACGGCTGTTTCCAACAGGTTGGCTTATATGGATAATGGTTTACGGCGCTTGTACGCGAAAACTATTGATTTTACGAAAAAAAAGTAAATACGTAAATTATAGGAAATTTTATGTAGTTTCTTTTACTGTAATTGTTTTTTTCGTGAAACGAGTCGAAAAGGAGATATTGTCAAAAAACTGCTTTTAGGCGCCATTTTTCGAATATGGCGTCGCGAGCGGCAAAGATACGAGGGGGCAAAGTTGAAATTCGGAAAGAGCACATCGAAATCTATAAAATGGCCCATTTTCAAAACTCCCGGAAAACTTTCCAGGTAACCCCCTTTTTTGAACCAAATGACTGGACTATAACCTTTGATTGATTATTTTAATCACATTATACCAATCACGTATTTATATTTTATTTACCAGCGGCTTCGCCAGCGTGATATTCAGAACTATATCATGCTTTGGAACGTGGCACAAAATTTAGAACAGTTTTTTTTCCCAAGGGATGAAAATTAGCCTGCGTTAATTCAGGTTATAAGCTATCTGCATTCCAAATGTCATCCAAATCCGTGCGGTTGTTTCAGCGTGAAAGAGAAACGAACATACAAACAAACTTTTGCATTTGTAGTACTAGTATCATTAACACCATTTTGCATAATTTTTGTATAGTCCACATGTCCATTATTTACGTGTTAGTTATATTTTCTTAAACTTCTTTTTATGAAAATAGAAAATGGTATGTATGAAAGCAAATAAGTAAATGGAAAATACACATCTTACCCTAACCCCATTACTACCGTTCTTCCCTCCTACACACACGACTCTCTTGCACCATCGTGTAGATTTACTAAAAAGATACTTTTATTTTTAACTTAATCATTTTTGTATTCATGCATAAAAATAAAATAACATAAAATGATATAAAATACGCATTTGACTTTTATTTTAGAGGAATTGGATGGCAGAGTGATATCCCCGTCGTATAGAAACTTTCTACTGAATTGGAAGCAGTGCCAGACTTTACAAAAAAGAAAGAAAGAAAGTTACGAGCTGTTAAAACCATATTTGGAAGAACGTAAGGCACATGATAAAGATAATAAAATTCTTACGTTGACGTTTCCACGAAAAACGTCATAATTACATAAACTTGCAAGATCTGTTCTCACTGTTCTTTTTCCTTTTCTTCCCACTCCTAACTTAGAGATTCACAACAAGCAGCTAACCCCTCCCCGTCCTACTCCAGCAAGTTCGAGACCAGGGAGCAGCTCGCGGTCCGAGTCTAGTTCGACGTCTGCTGTCAAGCCCAGGTCCAAATCATCCCAGAGAAAAGACAGGAGCAGTTCCAGAACTAGATCCCTGCAAGAGATGCCCATGAAGCTGGTCAAGAGGCTGACCAGGAGCAGGAAGTGAGAGAATCACAAAGAGACAGACAGACAGATCCACTCATCTATACATTCATTCTTCCACCACAGAACAAAGTACATATCTACACTCGCAAAAACAAAAATGTGTTCTCTTTTTGTACGCTATTGTATTAAATATAAAATTGTTGCCGTTTTCTTGAGTGTACGTTTTTCGTTTTTCGTTTTTTTTTAAAATGCGTCTTCTCCTGGTTTCCGGTGGCAGCGAGCCTGGCTTCTAACCGTAATTTTTTTTCGTTCCGGTTCAACTAAAAGTGAACACATCGGCTCAGTTCCGGTTTTCGTTCCGACAAAAATAACGGTTTTCAGTTTTTGATTCAGTTCCGAATGAATAGTTTTATTTTATATACAGTGAAACCTCTCCGAGCGCCCACCCCTGTACAGCGGATACCCCTATAAACGACCAATTTTTCATGGCAAGGATTTTTCGGCTCATAGACCTAATGTTAAAATAACCTCTATCAGCGGCCACCGACTCCCTCTAAACGGCCACCGAGTGGGATTGCCCATCTCATTTTTTGGGAAATTCTACTCACTCCATGCTTTTACCCTTTGAGGCGCAACCCTTTCCCAATGCTGAAAAAAGGGCAGCCGTTGCCATCGCTCGACTTAACTACCAGCAAGATGGCGGACGATCGAAACGCTCATCGCGTGCCACAGATCTAGAGACCCTTTTTCGACGACAGCTGGCTGTGCCCGCGCACATCCAGCTGCGTCAAAAAAGGCCATCTGGGCATCTCGCTGGTAGTTAAGTCAAGCGATGGCAACGGCTGCCCTTTTTTCAGCATTGGACAATCTATTCAGCTGTTCTCGCTTTCTTCCATTTTTCCATCCTTTTTTGACGGCATCTCCATCCTTTTTTGACAGCAGCTGGCTGTGCCTGGCACAGCCAGCTGCCGTCGACCGGCTGCCCCGGCACAGCCAGCTGCGTCAGAAAAGGGTCTCTAGATCTGTGGCGTGCGATGAACGTTTCGATCGTCCGCCATCTTGCTGGTAGTTAAGTCGAGCGATGGCAACGGCTGCCCTTTCTTCAGCATTGGGCAATCTATCCAGCTGTTCTTCGCATTCTTCCATTTTTCAGCAGATGTCAGTGCTGTTAAAAATAATCGTGACCATTCTTTTACGGGAAATGACGTGCTAAAAAGTAAAGGATTCTCGTGGAGCTATGTCACCCGAAACTATTTTTATAAAAATCAAATCTATTCTTCGTGACTGGCAGCAGTCAAAACGTCAGAGCTTGGTGTTCCCAGAGCGGGATCACTGCGCTTTAAAGGGTTAATTTTGAGCTGAAAAGCCCAGGGTCAGGTTTATGGTCGAATATAAGGCCCAGGAATAACTTACGAAGTCCATTGGAGCAAAAATATCCACGTCCATGTTCACGCCAGTTTCATTTCATTGGTTGGTCAGTGATATGAGTTGCAACAATGTTGAAACGCGTTTTCTTAAATCTCGAGCAACGCATTGAAGTTCTTCGTGAATATGAGAATGTCAAATCGGCAAGAGAGTAAGATGAATTATTTGACTGCGGAAGAACGCAAATCAACAAAATCATTAAAGAAAAGGATTTAGATTTTCAAAGGATATTAAGGCTTCAAATTTCGTGGTGTTAAACGGATGAGATTTGCTTTTTAAAGTACAAAACGAATTCTTTAAAAATGGTTTTTCAGAGAGACACAAATTGTATCTTTTTTTTTTCCAAAAAAATGTGAGAACGCATTAAATAAAGTACTATAAAGTTTTAAATTTCATTTTAAATAAGGAATATGTGTCGTTTTTGTTTATATTGCTCATTATAGCAATTATCGTATAATAGTAAATAAAACCCTTCAGAGAGGCCGCCCACGATTCTGAGCGGCCAAATATTCTCGGTGCGGTGGGGTGGCCACTCAGAGAGGTTTCACTGTATATTTTTATTTATACAAAAACATAATTATATCAATTATCGAAGGTATTTAATTACAAAAAAGTAATTCCATCAAAATTTCAAAGATATTCTTTTTTATTGGTAAATTGGTTACAGTATACAGCATTGATAAATTGGTTACAGAAACAAAATTACTAAAGATATATCGAACCCAAATAAACCGATATATTTTTTCGGTTCAGTTCCGGATTTCGTTCCGACTAAAATAACGGTTTCTTCCTGTTTTCGTTTTCCGGTTCAGTTCCGGTTCGAAGCCCCGGCAGCAAGCCTGATGCACAATTTCAAGGCAAAGTAAGTAAAAGAACATTCGTAAGTTTCTTGGCGTTTCCTCACTTTCTTTTTCAAACTTTCCTGGTTCTGATAGAAACTTTTTAAGAGGCATTTTACAAATATTGCAGCTGATGTAATAAGGTTGGTCACTGGATCATTGTATTTTGAAAATATTTTTTAAAAAATATAATCATTAAAAAATCTGAATAAATAAATTATTAAATTACAAATTTTGAGCATTGAAATATAATTCAAGTAATTAACTAATAAAATTGGAAAAGTTAAATGTCTAATATTTCTTTGAATTTTAGAATCGTCTAGGAAAATTCCTCCGACAAAAATAAGGGATATTTTAGTTTCACTTTTATTGTCGATATCGAAGGTATTTAATTAAAGAATTATTTATTTGTTTGAGAATCGGTGAACAATTATAATCATTTTGATTGATTCCTTAGCCATATTTGTTCTGTTTTAACAAATTTTACTAAATAATTTTTGTTTACTAATAAAAAATATTTTCAAATGTCACTTGGAAAAGTTTTATTAGGTATGTCTGTAAAATGTTATATTAGAAATGATGTTTCCTTATGTAGGACTCTTTTTCACTTTAAATCATGCATTTAGCGATAATATTAAATATTAATTCTTAGGACATTTAAATAGTTCTTCAATCCTTTTGATGTTTACAACATCTCACCAAAGTTTTTAGGTTCATTAACAGAACGTCCAGTTAAATAGTTATTTGGATGTATACATTATATCTATTTGTGCGCTTTTGTACACAAACAAATAATTTTATGCCATATAAATCACGGGCACCTTCGTTTAAATAAAAAATCTAAATTTAATATAAATAGAAAAAAACTGATAGATGTAATTTGAAACTATGAACTACCTAGGGAAGGGGTTATGCAGCAAAGAAAATAAAAAATGCTAATACTACAATGCAGCAGTGTCAAAACTACTAACCAACAACAACCAAAGTTTATGTAACAATCCCTGAACATGGGCTTAAAGCACCTGACTGTAACGATAATTTTAAATCTCACAATTTTTTTTTTTTATTATAAATAAGTAAATGGATAATAAAGCAAGTTTTTATAAATAAATAAATATAACCTTTTAAAAAAATTACTACCAGTGGTCTAGAATATACGATAACAAAAGACTGCAGTATGGGAGTGGAAAAAGTAAGCCTTTTCAGTTATAAAGTGTATGCTCTTCTTGGATTCTGATGTGCTAAAGAAAGTGGCGTAGCCAAGGGGAGGGATAGGGAGGTCACAACCCCGCCATTAGGAATTTTTCGCCATACAAAATGTATGTTCTTCACTCCCTTAACACACACACGTATATATATATGTATGTGAGTTGCAGTAGTCGCATTTATACTCAAAGTGTATTAAAATACCATTATTTCAACATTTAAATAATGTACATGTCTCAAAATAGCTTCTATTTTTTTCTCTAAAGTCTGAATGCTTTTTAAAAAATAGCATCCGAGTTTAGAAAAAACTTTGTTGTTATCAACTTTTATTGGAGATTAGAATGAAAAAATAAATGCATATTTTTTATGAACAGTAATTTAATAGATGATCTACGACATGCATGTTTAAAGTCCCTATTAATGACATAAATTAAATTTTGAAGTCTGGGAAATATTAAAAAGTTTTCCTCATTTGAAAACAGAGTTGAAAAACATCTACATATATATAGGGTGTCCCCAAGACGGTGGAAATGGGATTTAATTCTTTATCTATTAGCGATAAATGGACGATGTAAATTGAAAAAAATGTTCAAAGTAAGGTAGAGAAAAAGTTTACGTTAAGAAAAAATTCCTATCGTTATTTTTTTTAAACTTACACTTTACAAACTTGTGTACAATCCTTGTATGAAAAAAAAAAATCCCAGTAAGTAAAATTTACCGCGTTGTAGAACATTTCAGCCTTCCATCATAAAACGTCTCAGAGATATCTTTAAACAAGGATCATAAGGGCTATACATAAATTTGAATATAGAACGTTTAATGCTAGAGTGCAAAATTTATTTTCTTTCTTAATTTCTGCACGATCCCTGGAAACTATTCATCCGACGTGTTTTTTTCCCCTTCGAGAGCCATTGGAAAGTGATTTAAGTCAATATATATTTAACATAATATCTCTGACAACTTTTAAGATATAATGAACACATTTTGTACATCACCTTTGTTGTGTAAGGAGCATATTTTATTAGCTTGTTTCTTTTTTTTTTGTCTGGGGGGTGGGTCATAAACAAATTAAAAATGTTCAACTTTTTGAAAAATGTGTGTTACCATCTTTTTGGGACACCCTGTTTATTTTTAGCTTCTTGAATTCGATTAAACATTTGAACGTTGATACTCATCTTAAACAATTTGAAAATACGAATAATAAGTTTTACCTTTAAGTGATTTTCAAAATTTATATGCATTTCAATGTTCCACTTATTATCGAAGCTTTCGGCTTGCATAGCTGGTATTGCTCCTTAATATTTTCATTTCCATTTCCTGACAGAATTTGGAAGAAATCTCCACTAAAAAATGCACAACCGGTATCCAGAAATGCAGATTCGGTGTTTAAATCGTATGTCTTACTTTTCTACAACTTAGTAATGCAAGACAATTTTTTAAATTAATTCCTTTAGAGAAATTCACTAAATACGACTCAACATACTTAATACGACTTAAACGTACAAGATTTTTTTGCCTTCGTTTACATTTGTTAATGACTTATCAACAAATCCAGAATAATTTAAGATCAAACGGCAATGTACTGTTCTAAATAACTTATTTTTCCTTTCTTGCTTAGTTGAACTTAAGGGCCTCAGCAACAGACCTTAACACATCTTTAGTTACCACGCGACACATTCAAATCGTGCAGATTGCAAAAGATTTTTTTCATCTCATAAATTATACAAAGAAGGAAATGTGAATATCATCAATTTTATCGTTTTCATTTGTGCATCCCAATCTGCGCCTTCCATGGTATCACGATTTAACGCTAGAGTCCAAAATGTATTTTCGCCATTTTGAAAGCTCAAGATACACAGAAAATACGTTTTCAAAATAGCTTGTTTGTACTGGTAAAAATAAAAAAATACAAATTAGAAGTATAATTTCAAAATGTATTTCAAATACATGTACCATCGATACTGCTCAATGCCCCCAGACGATTTATATCCTCAAGCAACTTATGACCACGTTTTCTTAAACGCCTACGCGTTTTATATCTCGATTATACAGAATTTTGATCCAAATAAGCGAATTTTAGTAGGATTACGAAATAGAACTCGTTTTGGTTGTATGTGATTTGATCAAAATAAGTGGCCGGTCCGATTAAGCAGTGGTCCAGTTGTGTATACGAGTTACTTTGTTTGGTTGGCTAAGATTTCTTTCGAAGGAAAAATGCATAAACATCAATAACGCTTTGTTTGAAGTAGCTGAATCTCTCTATAATCCATTTCAAATCATAACTGGTAATAGGCTTCTTTATGGGTTGGATTTATTCATATGCTCCTGTAAAAGAACTACTCATGCTGCCTACAACTTTTTAAAAAATGGCATAATTCAGTACTTATCAATTGGTTGGGCAGACAAACAGACGGACGAAACGAAATCATAAACATTTTTCAACATTGTCCGAAATTGTTGATAAGCAAAAAATGTACATTCCGCTCGATTTTTACATCCTTGTGCGAAATACAAGGTGTACAAGTAATGTGATTGCGAAAAAAAAACAGATTTTGACGAAACAAATCTATTTTGAGTACCTCTATTTTTAAGAGTTTTTGCGAGACATCTCATCATATGCATGTATGTATGTTCATATAAATATACATGTAGGGGAAGTTGGGGTACAATGAAACATGCTGTCTAAAATCAATAGGATTTGTCACAGAAAGTTGAAACTCACACACCTACTAAACAAATATATGTTCCAGTTACTGATGTGATTTGGGGACAATCGCATTTTTACAAGAGAAAAAAATCCGATGTGTCCAACACATGACTTCCTTGCACGTCTATTAGATCAAAAATATTTTCGACGCACTTCCTCTAAACTTATTTCTTTGAAAGAGATAAAATATCAATAATAGTAAGATTTAGCGATTTCTAGCCAAATATTTCGATATCGTCAAGCTGAGTTTAATTTGAAAGATTTCCTTCTAACACTTTATTTAGCGATATTTCACCAAAAGCCGACAAACTTGAGATAGTCTGCGAGATTTTGGGGATAGCCAAAGTAGTCATTGACCACAGACTTTCAATGAAATGAATGCATTCATACACCTCAATGTATTTAAAGTCATTTGGCAAACCCTGTAAATAAATTCTCAGTCGATTGCTGTCAAAAAAGATATTGAAAACAGTTAGATATTACAATAGTTCTAAATACAAAAGTTCAAAATTCTACGGGTTAAAGTTTTACAGTTATACAAAATACGAAATAATTTTTGGAGCCAAATTTGGCGATATTTCGGAGAAACTCGTCAATTTCGACGACATTTGGCGAGATTTTAAGCATGAACCAAACAATGACAGATTATCGCCAAATATGGCGATATTTCGCCAAAACTCGCCAAGAACGATGACAAATGGCGATACTTTGGGCATGGACCAAATGACTGACTATCGCCAAATTTGGCGATATTTCGCCAAAACTCGCCAAGGCCGAGGACAGACGGCGAGATTTTGGGCATGTACCAAACAATGACCGTCTACAGTTGTATTATATTGAAGATGTCCGTAGACATTAAAGTACTGAAATTCTTTTCCGTGGTTCTGTAAATAAACTCTCCAGTAGATTGGAACCAAAAATCGAGATGCACAACTAGATGTTACAACAATCTTATATATGAAATTTCATAATATTTTTTGAGAGTTAAATATGCACACACGTACACCAAAAGTCGCCAAGCTTGGCGACTTTTGGATAGTTCTTGAGGGAGTCACGTGACCGTGGTCGGACCATTACCTAACTTATGTGGTAGGACGGCATTGTGCTTGAAATGGATGAATGCCCCTAAAATTGCCGTTGACCGTAATGTATTGGAAATCTTTTGAGTGTTCCTGCAGCTGAACTATAAATGATAAAGACACTTTTTTTAATGGAGAAATTCATTTTCTAACGATTTACAGCATATATCACTTCTGAGTCGTTTGAAATAGCCCAATACCTCTAAAAAACGCTTTGATGAATTTCGGCACATAGAGCGTAATGTATTTCGAATCTTTTGGGTGGTTCTGTAGATAAACTATCCAGTCGAATGGAACCGAAAGGGGAGGTGCACAACTAGATGTTACAACGTTCCTAAATATAAAGTTTCAACATTCTACGCCTAGGGATGGACGCGAGACGACTTTTTGCGAGACGAGACAGAGATTTACACATTTTTTGCGAGACGAGACAAACATTTTTAACATTATGGTATAGGGATTTTTGCGAGACGAGACAAGCTTTTCGGCTGTTTTGCGAGACGCGAGACAACAATTTTTCGTGGATTGTCGTGGATTTTCGTGGACAATGGATTTCGAATGTTTTGGGCAGTCCTGTAGATAAACTATCCAGTGGAATGGAACCAAAAGGGGAGGTGCACAACTAGATGTTACAAATATCCAAAATATGAAGTTTGGACATTCTACGCCTAATAGCTTTTGAGTTAGGCGAGTTTAATGAATATCGGCCCATAGAGCGTAATGTATTTCGAATCTTTTGGGCGGTCCTGTACATAAACTATCCATTCGATTGCCACCAAAAGGGGAGGTGCACAACTAGATCACATAATAATCCTAAATATCAAATCTCAACATTCTACGACCAATAGTTTTTGAGATATGCGAGTTACATACATACGTACGTACGTACAGACGGCATGGAAAAACTGGCCACAGTAGACTGGCCGTTGGTCAAAATGAGTTGCAGACGCATTAATATGATCGTGCATGATAGCCTACGATGAGATGCATCGAAAAAAATTTTAAAATTAAATTTAGAGGTAGTCAAAATCGGTTTTTTTGTCGAAATTTGGCCCCCAAAATTTTTCGGGATCACATTACTTCCTTATACTACGTACAAGGAAGTAAAAAAATATTGAATTATCTCCATTCAAAGTAAATTTCGTTACTAAAAGTAATTTTGTTTTACCTCCTTGTTTTCTTATGTATAATTATTTATTTTTCAAATATTGTGATCACTATAGTGTGCGGTCTTCATACTTTCAATACCGGGGTACAATGAAACATACTTGATAGTACCCCAGGTGAATGCATTCACTTAAAATAAAGATGCTACTATTAAATATTTAGATTGAGATCTCCATAGAGCACTTAAAGTTATCAAGGAAGTGTTTTTAAATCGATTCTCTATCTTCTTCAGACTCTGACGATGGAGACAATCTAGACTGCCTTTTAACTGATAATCTAAACAGTACGGATTATGAGCTTTTCTCACATAACATGTATGACAAAAGCAGTATCGGTCTAAATGATTATATTCTAATCAAGGGAGGTGAAGATAAATATAAAGAAATGTATTCTGTTGAGGATGTACTAAACTTAATGGAATACGAAGTTCTGTACGTCTCAAACGATTGAGTCCAAGCTTCAAATTTGTGCGTTCTTCGGAAACATACATATATTTTTAACAACTCAAATTGTATCAAAACTACTACTTTCTGTTCCTTCAGGTGGTACAGAAAGGGAAGCAGACATGCTCATTTTTACTTTCCGAACATGTACCATGTAAGGAAAGTATTGTAATCATGAAAAAGTTCGACTTCGAGATTTTGGTGCTTTTACACGTTTTGAGTTCTTCTGAATCCATTTATGCTATTTTTACGAGATGTATGTATGTATGTGTGTGTATGTGTGTGTGTGTGTGTGTGTGTGTATGTGTGTTTGTGTGTATGTGAGTGAACACGATAGCTCCTGAACGGGGCATGCGATTGAGCTCAAATTGGGTATATATGTTATAAACCACCGTCGCAAGACCGGTATTGATTTTGGTGTGTATAGGACTTATAGTTTTTCTACAGGGCTACGACAAAGATTTCTTTTACATTATGGCCTATGGGGGAAAATTCTGGAAAGTGCGCTAGCGTTTAAACGATACATTCGATTGAGCTTCATTTTGGTATATATATTTGAATGATTCATCGATTAAAATTTATTTAAATGCTTGGTAATGATCTTAATCGTAAGTGTTCGGAAAGTCGAGTGGAGTCACTCCAGATTTTTTAATTTGATTTGAGTAAGTTTAATATAAAATGAAAAACTATAGGCTAACCTCTAATAAAAGTATTATATTTTCATTTTATGCTATAACAGTTTAATGAAATTTGATTTTTTTCATTAATAAAATTTCACATTCATGTCTCTCTAATATTTATTATAAAAGTACATAAAACACATATGTTGAAATTTGAATTTTGGTCATATTACTTAAGTATTTGTGAAGTGTTATTAAGTGCTTCCTTGTACTCCGGTATACGGGGTACAATGAAACCCTGACAGACACTTACCTTTTGTAATTTTTACTTTCTTGTACGAAGTATAAGGAAGTAACGTGATCGCGAAAAATTTCGGTACACAGATTTTGACTACCTCTAAGTTTACTTTTAAGAGTACTTGCGAGACATCTTATCGTACGCGTGCATGCTTGTTCACATAAATGCATGTACAAGCCATTTTGACCAGTTTTTCCCTGACGTCTGTATGACGTACGTATGCGTGTAACTTGCATATCTCAAAAATTATTAGTCGTAAAATGTTCAAATTTAATATTTAGGATTATTGTAACATCTAATTGTGCACCCTCCTTTTTGGCTCCAATGGACTGGATAGTTTATTTACAGGGCCACCCAAAAGATTTTAAATACATTTCGCTCTGTGGGCAGAAATTCATTAAAATCACTAAACCTTAGTATTAATGCAGTATTTTATCGTTTTCAAACAAAATAAGTTTAGACGAAGTGCACCGAAAATATTTTTGGTTTAATAGACGTATAAGGAAGTCTCGTGGTGTCCACGTGAGATTTTTTTTTAAGGAACAGTTGAAGCTAATGATACACATAAATACGACGCAAATACTAATGTGTAGGCCGCGGATTATATGCACTTAAAAAATGACAAAATATGCATGCAAATATGCATCAAAAAATCTTAAAATATTCTCTAAAAATCTAAAAATAAACACCAATTAACTGAAAAAATATGCACATATTAATAGAAAATAAAAGCGTTTTTACTTTTTATATCACTTACCTTGGAATTATGACACATTTTTTTAAATCTCTTTGAAACTTGAAAACATCAGAATAAGAAATAACGAAGACTGTTTATGGGTTAAAGCAGAATCAATTTCTATTAACAATCCTAGTGATATGAAATATGAATTAAAACTGCTTTGAGTAATTTTTGTTACAATGCCGAGATAAGTATTTTTCTAAATTTTCAATAGTAATACTTTGTGTTTTATCATCTGAAATCATTTTACTACATGCTGAAAATGGTCTTTCAACATCAGCGGATGTCACTGGACAGTAGTTACAATATTTCGCTTTGGATGATTCTACGTTTCCCGGTAATTCACACCCCTCACCATTAATAAAATTATTTATTTTATTCTCTGCCAAAAATCCTGAATTTTTATTTAAAATAGAGGGGGAAAGGAAAACGAAAAATTTTGGTCTATTTTGCTGTTAACCTGAGGTTGTATAAATTTTTTCAAAGCGTGGGACTTTAAGAGTTAAAGAAAAAAAAAAAAGAAACTGAAAGAAAAGTAAAAAAGAGTTACAAACTCAAAGCTAAAGAGATTGAAATATGCATCTAACAGAGAAAATACTTCATTTTATGCAAAAACACCTGAAATATGCAATTGCATATGCAAATTACACATAATCCGCTGTCGCTAATATGATGAATATGCATTTATCACATTAGTATTTGCTAATATGATAAATATGCATTTGAGAGATAGATGCATGGGGAATTCGTTGCTTAACGGTTTATGGTTATTTGATGATATTCACAGGCACACTTGAAACCAATGATACGCACAAAAACGGCGCAAATAGAAATGTTATAAACATGCATTTGAGAAATAGATGCATGGGAATTCGGTGTTTAAAGGTTTATGGTTATTTGTTGATTTTAACAGTCTGGCCTAGCAACGAGACAGTGAAGTATGATTCAGCTGGCAGGTGTGATGTTTCTTCAGATAAAGGTATAGGCTGTGGGAGAGGGGAGGGGGGGGCACGCCCTCGGGCGGTGATGAATCTTATCGTGTGAAGGACTTGTGTGAAGCTGAATCTGTTTCATATAAAAATGAAACGAATAAATATATTTTCTTGATCTTGATCCTTCACTTTCTGTCACAAAACACAACAGGTACGTTTCCTTTGTATTTTCCTCCGCGAATAATAGATGAATGGCGAGTTATCCCTGTATAAGTCAGTCACAATTTAAATCTATGTGGTTTCGCTTCGGGCTGTGTGGAGTTCGCTTTATGTTCTACATAAAGCGATTTTTGAAATGAAATTTATAATAATAGTTTACGAGGGAACGACTACGTTTACAACCTCCTTTTTAAAAATGAGCAAAAACTAATATGGTAATGAGGGAGAATTCATGTGCATTTGTATTTTATGAACACGTAAATTTAAAACCATTAAACAAAAGTCGTATACAATTTTTCACTATGAAATGTAATAGTTGTAAACATACAATATATTTCATAGTTATCAATAATGCTGTAATATACTCATATTTTACTAATTTCTTAAGTTGAATACAACCTAAGGATACTGCAAAATGCAATGAACTAATATATAAAGAAAAAAAGGAAAAAACTAGTTGAGAAGTATCTATATTGTAAATTTTAGAGATTTAAGAAAATAGCAATACCATTATTAGAAAAAATAGGATTTTTAAAAAAATAAAGAGAGAGGATTTGTAAAAAAATGTATTTTATATTAAACTTTTCGTCCATAGACCTCAAAATGACATTGTAAATTGCGTAAGGGATGCTTCAAATTTGTTTTTCTACTTTCAAATTAATACCCATAATTAATCGTTGTTCAAAAATCACTAAAGGGATTTGTTTAGAAAATGCTGCAAATAATTTTTATCAAAGGCAATTGGATATAAATTATAAATTAAGCTACATTTCTTTCATATATGTGTATGATGAACAGAATTTCAAATCATCCAGAAACTCTTTCATTTTAGAAACTTAACATCAAATATTTTCTTAAAAGAATCATACATTTGGATGCTCGCACGTAAATGCATAATTAGTAATTTCCACTCAGTCATGAGGATTAAAAATAGCCATAACTCATATAAGAAGGTTGCTTCGGATAATTAAATTAATTTTCTTATTAAGTAACTAATAAAATGCTGTTTTTTGGGTGAAAGTATTACACAGTTCTGTCGAATATCTCAAATTAAGAGAGTGAAAAAATAGAAGTTTTTGAAAGAGAGCATCTGTTTATAATTTTTTTAGCCTTAACAACCCAAAATTTTGTGGGGTGATGTACAATTTGTAATTAAATTGAGGATAATCAAATGGTATAAAAGTCTTTTCCGGAAACAAAATCTGTCGTAAAGCTATGTGCTTTATTACATACAAAGTTCCGCACGGTTTTTCGCACTAATTTGAGCACATATATCTGTTTTGAAAAGTTCATTTATTTAAGCTTGTAGAAGCATAAACATGTAAAGTTGCTCTCATTTCGCTGTAAGCTTATGGCAGACACTCTGACATTGGTACGAAGCAGTGGATCCCAATACTTTTTTTTATACATACCATTTCTTCATATTTTAATTTTATTGGTGCCCCTTTTCTCCACCATTAGTACCCTTCTAAAGCAAACGTGTTTGTTCTATTTTCCCCCTCTCTTTTTTTAATTAATAATCTTCTTATCTTAAAAAGATGCAAGTAAACAGCAATAGTTTTTGCGAAAGGGGGAACATAAAAGCCAACACGGAATGCTGTTCAGGAATGGACGGTGCCAGTGATATTGAATTAGCAGTGAAGTACTTAGTTTAATAGGCCATTTACCTCAATTTGAGTGTAACAAATTAAAACTGCACTTGAGATTATTTTTGCAATCTAAAACTATGCAAATTTCTGTATGTATTTTCAGTTGAACCATTTATAGGATTTTCGCCATTACATTTAATCTTTTTCACATACCCAGTTCCCCCCGTATCCCCAACCTTACGCGTAGCCCAGGTTGAGAACCGATGGCAAAAAGCAAGGTTCCTACAAGGTTCAACTCCCCTCTGTTGAACCGAGGCTTGATTTCTTCTCTCAGATCATTGCTAAGCATGTAAGATTCCCTGAATGTTCTCAGCTTTACTTCCCCTGCAAGATAAACCAATACACGGAAACAACAGTGGGCTGAAAGTTTTCAGAAATCTAAAACCTTTCCTTGGTTTTAACCCTTTAACGCGCAGTGTTCCCGCTCTGGGAACACCAAACTCTGAAGTTTTGACTGTTGCCAGTCACGAAGAATAGATTTGATTTCTATAAAAATAGCTGCGGGTGACATAGCTCCACGAGAATCCTTTACTTTTAGCACGTCATTTCCCGCAAAAAAATTGTCACGATTATTTTTAACAGCACTGACATCTGCTAAAAAATGGAAGAATGCGAGAACAGCTGGATAGATTGCCCAATGCTGAAAAAAGGGCAGCCGTTGCCATCGCTTGACTTAACTATCAGCAAGATGGCGACACAGCCAGCTGTCGTCAAAAAAGGGTCTCTAGATCTGTGGCACGTGATGAACGTTTCAATCGTCCGCCATCTTGCTGGTAGTTAAGTCGAGCGATGGCAACGGCTGCCTTTTTTCGATTGGGAAAGGGTTGCGCCTCAAAAGGTCAAATCCTAATGCAATTTTCCTTAGTTAATTGCGTGAACAAATTGGAGTGCTTATAATGCATTGAGTGAGTTCTATGAATTTATACAAGTGCTTATTATCTGTAAACACAAAATATGTGTGTTTATTATGCATTAAATATTTGCATTTAAAAGAAGTTATATATTTTTAATTCTTTCTTAATACCAGCTTTTTTAAGTGTAATTTATTTTTGCAATTTAACTTAGCTTAGCGATCGTACACTTTATGATAAAAAATATAGTTTATGATTAGTTAAACAGAATTCGTCAAGCACTACTCAGAAAACAACTGAGATACTGCTATTTAATATTATTTCAATTGTCAAAAAGTTTCAAGGTATTAAATTTGGATCTTCTATATGCTGCATCAAATAACTGGCTGAGGAATTGAGCAGTCAAAAGACATTAACACACACACACACTTTGTATCACATGTTTTCTAAAACGTGCTGTAAAACTCTGAACACACATATCACTTTAAAAATTGACGTTTTTTTACATTCCAAATTATGTTTCCCAGCTATTTTGTGAGATTTTTTGCAATGTTTCAGTAATGTTATTGAAAAATCAACAATGTAACTATAAAAATCAGAAAAGCTTCCAGCTTTTTTTGAGCCAAAGAGATTCGAAAGAATTTTTATTATTCATCCTACTGCCGGATCTCAAAAAGCATTTTAGTAGCTAAATCAGCGCGTAATGAATGAGTTCAAACATGTTCTTTACACTCGTAAACAGCAACAATTTTCAGAACAATTTTCCAAGTATTTAAAAAAAAATCTCAAAAAATGTCTCATTACTTTTACCAAACGAAACACACCTCTAAATTCTGAAACATAGAAGAATTTAGATTTATTTGAACAAACTTACCAGGAATTGTACTCTTCCCCTAGGTTCTATAAGTCTTTCATAATGTCACCAAGATTCGTGTTTAAACTAATGACAAAGAGTGTGAAAAAAGGGTCTCTAGATCTGTGCACTCTTTATGATAAAATTGTGAAAAAAAAATTTGTGAGTTTTTATTGTTTAATTACCGATAGAGGCAAAATGTCACGCTATTAGCAGGAGCCGAAAAAAGTTGTAAAATCTTGCTAGCCAGCAAAATTTTTAGGAGCCAGATATATATTGACTTATAGCAGGGGTTCCCAAACTTTTTTCCCCGCGGCACCCTTGTCGGGCTAAAAGCATTTCGCGGCACCCTTGTCAGGCTAAAAACATTTCGCGGTACCCTTTTCAGGCTAAAAACTTTCGCGGCAGATTTCCTTTAAAGCAATATGAATATAAAGGTTAGAATGAAGCAGTTTGGATGCATTTTACGTTATTTTTAGTTTGTTTGTTTATAGGGCTAACTATCAAGAACGTACTCTCTTGGGAAAGGGATATAGAATTTTGACAATACCAACATTTCAGGGAGTTCCTATAAAAGAGAGGCTACAGGACAGTCTTGAACTTGACTGAAATATTTTTGTTTGAGCCCACTAGTGATCGGCTTGGCTCACTTTCTTGGGGATACCGGTTCAGAGGAAATTATTTGATTATACTCCACCAAAACACTTTTCTTGATTATCTCCGTGGCACCCCTGACATACACCTAGGGTGCCGCGGCACCCAGTTTGGGAACCTCTGACTTATAGTATTAATGAAAAAAAGCTATTAACCAAGGGATATGTTTTAGTCGCCTGGGTAACCGGGTTTCTTCAAACCTTGGCTATTAGCCTAAAATAGTGAACTTTATAATACCGCTTGTTAATAATTTTCAGCTTGTCTTATGTAATGCTTTGACAATAAGGCAATAAGTCAATAGTGCTTTGACATCTCAAGTTAAGCAATGTTAATTGGTAGCGATTGAACAAACACATTGGTAGCGATGGAACTGTAGCTATCGTCGAGAACTCTCAACATTCCCTTTTGATTTTTGATGAACTATAAATTTTCTATTAGTCGTCCTCCTTCCCAACAAAGTGGTACTATTCATTTTCTGGAATGATCTCTCTGAATTGTTATAACTGTGATTAATTTAAAATTGAAACTGTTGTTTATGATTTGTTCATTGTCATCATTGTTCATCGAAAATCAAAAATGAAGGTTGAGAGTTCTCGACGATAGCTACAGTTCTATCGCTACCAATGTGTTGGTTCAATCGCTACCGATTAACATTGCTAAACTTGAGATGTCAAAGCATTATTGTCTTATTGACTTGTTGTCCCCCCTCCTTCTTCTGTCAATACTCGTGCTAAGTTCTGACATTCTTTTATGCTCTTCTCTTCTTAACTCTGGATGCCCACTCTTAGTTTAATAATTGTTTATTTCTACAACACGAGGCTTGAAATCTATTTCCATTTTTTTTCCAGACTAACTAACGATGAAGGTCCTGTTCTGTATTGCGGTCGCAGTCGCCTGCTTGGCTGCCGGCGCCCTGGCCCTCAGCGAATGCCAGGAGCACAGAGAGAGGGAGCTCAAGTCCAACACCAAGGTGAAACTGGTCCCCAAGTGCGACGAGAACGGCGACTACGAGGCCCTGCAATGCTTCGAGGGATCTCCGTTCTGCATGTGCTGGAGGCCCGACGGATCCCACATCACTGAGCCCACCAAGAAGCTGAAGACTTGCTCCTGCATTGCCCACAGAGACCGAGTCAGCCAAAGAAGTGAGAGATTTTGGAATTCGTACCTCCAGTCCCCATGTCGAGAATGATTAGCGTTTGCTAACCCTTTAACGCATAGTGGTCGTGCACGTGGAAACACGTCTTTCCAACGCTTTCAACTGCTAGTCGCAAAAAGTAGGGTTAAATAGTCCCAAAGCCGAAGAAGTACACCCGTTGCCATTTCTAGAGTTAACTACCAGCAGCATGGTGATCGATCGCGTCGCCCATTGCGTGCTGCAGAGCTAAAGTCCTTTTTGGACACAACTGGCTGTACGGTATTTTTTCGGCTTTGGGCACTATATACAGTTCTATGTAGATGTAGGATTTGGAGGTGGCGCAAAACCTTTTATTCTGTTTGACTGGCAGCTTCTTCAAGATATAATAATTAGACATCTCACGAAAAAAAAAATATAGAAAGAAAAAAAAATGCTGCAGAATACCTAGCGCAAATCTTGTTTGCCGTTAGAAATCGCGTTTCTTACTTAAAATCAGGGACTCGAACCGGAACTAACCGAAAACCGGAAAAAATCGCTTTTTTTTTCGGATAGAAAACCGGAACTGAACCGGAAAAAAATATCGGTTTATGTCGGTTCGGTTATATCTTCAAAATTTTGTTACTGTAACCAACTTATCAATATTTCCTAATTTAACGTCAACCATATAATTATCATCCTGACATGTTCTGTCTGCTTTCGTTTTCAGAGCCTTCCTCCCATTGGCGCATGCGTCAAGTCTGATTCGAGTTTAGCAACACTCTTTTATGTTTAAAACTCTGTTTACATTTGAACTAGCAATAAGTAGATTAGTTTCTGGACCACTGAACTGAAATAAAATAAAATGGAAAACATCATAAAAATTCAGCTTCAAAAAATATCCACCTCAACCCACCACCCCTTTCTCGTGTAGGATCGTCTTGTTTGCAGTCGCTTTGCTTTACCAAAACGGACGGTACATTGCTTCTCGATTTTCTGTTTTGATGTTCACTACTACTTTTCTGTTTCAGTTTCGCATGAAACTACTTGCAGAAGGCAGCTTTAATTCAGTTGATGATAGAATTATATTTTCAGTACAAATATATAAGAATATACATAAAATAAAATTATTCATCCGAAACTGAACCAAAACCCGAAAACCGTTATTGTTGACGGAACGAAAACCCGAACTGAACCGACATATACTTTCTTCTAGTTGAACCGGAACGAATAAAATTACGGTTCGAAGCCCTGCTTAAAATGCTGACAAAATGATCTACAGCAGTATAACGAAGAATATTCACAAAATCAGTGTCTCGGCGTGACAGATTCTCGCAGGAGTCTCGCTTGGTACGGTGATTGTTGAATTTAGAAATCATAAACAAAAAGCGTACCTATCGCTGTAACATATAATGTTCAAAACTTCCACCTGAAAGCTTGTTGCTCTCAGCAAACTTGATCGACTTTAACATTTTTGCTAGATTGGTGTTCACCTAGGCAATCTTAACCGAACATTTCCTTTAAAATTTATTTTAAATTTACAGTTATTTGGAAACTTATTACTTGTATAAAAATTATTTAATTTATTACTTAAAGAATTTAAAAATGTATATTTATACCGCGTATAATGTCGTATTAAAACAAGTTTTTGGCATTGTCGATTACTATAATTTTCAAACTATTTGCTTGCGGAGGGAAAAAAGTCGAAAAATTTTAGTTCATCATTTTTTCAAATCTAAATAAAACTAAAAGCAGTGATTAAAAAAACAATAAGAAAAGAGAAAGAGAACTTTTACGTTTTTTAATATTTCGAAATATGAAGGTGTTTACACTAACTTTTCTGTTTAATGTTTTCTATGTTTATACATAAATTTAACTTTTTTAAGGGGACACTTACACAATTTTTTTACCCCACTTTGAAATTTTGAAAACCTATTTACTTTTGACTCATTTACCGCAGTTATTTAATTTAATTACGATGGAAATTGAGTGGGTAAATAAATGGGGACTGCAACGAAAGTTTTGCTGTACACTTAGAAATATCAGGGTGTCTACCATCATGCAAAGCTCACGAAAGTCACGGAAAAGTCAAGAATTAGAAAAATGGTCACGAAAGTCACGGAAAAGTCAAGAATTAGAAAATGGTCACGAAATTCAAGAAAAGGTCAAGAAATGAAGCATTAGGTCACGATTAGCGACTCAACTCCCTTTTTCCGTTTCATTCAAATTCTTAGTTGACGATTTTCGTAACTAAATTTTCTAAACTTTTGTGCACCATTTTTACAGTTTTGCTAATAAACGTACAGTTTACCGCATAATTCTGTCGATCTTTGTTGTAGAGATTGGAATTTTGAATTGAATTTTGAAATCCGGGCTTATTCGCTGATCACCCTGTATATTAAAAGTGTTAAATTTAAAAGTA
This sequence comes from Cheiracanthium punctorium, assembly GCA_038373885.1. Classification (NCBI taxonomy): domain Eukaryota; kingdom Metazoa; phylum Arthropoda; class Arachnida; order Araneae; family Cheiracanthiidae; genus Cheiracanthium; species Cheiracanthium punctorium. The sequence goes on from JAWZYV010012898.1 coordinate 204,316, forward strand.
TAATTTTTCTTCATTCTATCAGTATGATGCAGGGGTGCAGAAACTGTTTTTGCTCTCAACATTTCCCTCAATCCATATGCAAATTTTCCCAAAACTTTATGATATGTTTATAGACTTGCATAAATTCTGTATTACCATAAGTAAAAATATTTGCAATGTACAAGCTACATACATGTTCACTAAATAGCAATTGTTCCAAGTTAAGAGAAAGCAAACTGCTGATCGGTAACAGAGTTAAAAAAAATCGCTTTAAAAAATAGGAATGGGAAAAAATAACTCGAATAATTTTGTAATTCATTGTTAAAATCGAAATCAGTTGTATATTTTCTGCAAAATTTCCCCCTATCCTAGATTGCCGGATCGTACATATTCTGCATCCCTGGCACGAATGTATTTTTGATATTAGTGTTTCGTATTTGTTATGGTCAAGAAAAGGTCAAGAAAAAGTCAAGAAAAGGTCAAGAAATCAAGCTTACTTTATATGGTAGACACCCTGAATATGAATGTGACTATTTCAAAATGAAAGAATAAAGCATGTTTAAATGAAATGCAATTTTGCTCACTTAATTTAATCTGGTCCAAAAGTTTTAAATAAAATTTATGTATGTTCATATTTAAGATTTTTTAAAAATGCAGTTTAATAATTAATATAATAATAATTTTAAAAAAGCATTATAGTTATCTCTGTTCTTTGGTGAACTATGTTTTTAATTAAATCAAATGTATCCATTATTTTTAGGAATTATGCCTATTTGAAATTTATCTAAGAGATTAGAAGGGTCATTTTTCAGCATTCCGAAACTTTCTATTTATTAAAAATTCATAAGAAATGATACTTTAACGTGTTGAATTGAAATTCGATCGGAAGCGATAACGTCACTTTTGAAATTTTAAAACGTATGTTCTGTTTTATACTTAGTCGGTATTAAAGACAAAATGTACCATCCACAATAATGTCACAGACCGAAGTAAAAACAATAATTTTATTTCCTTGAAAATCAATTTTCAAGATATGATTCTTCAATATATGATTTTTAATATTCTTCTATGAAACTAAGAAGCTTTTTAAGTTTGCTACTTTTTACTTACTTACCCGGGAAAAAAAAAAAGATTTACATCAAGTGAAATTTTAAAATTCTACCCCATTAAAAATTGTATTGGTTTTTAAAATAATACATATTTCATTATTTTTTACCAAACTGCGAAAACATAACAAAGTACATACTATATACCATGGTTTTTCAACCTTTCTATATCGGCAAACCTGCAAAAAGTACTAAAACTATTCTACGGACCACGTCATCGTAAAACAATGAATATTGTTGCAGAAAACTTTGTTGAGTCTCTGGTTAGCAGCTCAAAAGTCATGTGCTCGTGGAAAGTTCTAGTAAACAGTCCAAATGACAGGACAAAACACAAATTTTATTACTTCCTGGACTTCAATGAACAGTCTCCTATACAAAATTCATAGGTATTAACAGCCAGTAACTTGCTTTTATAACAGCCAGCTTATCACAGAAGCTTTCTCAGATGCTCTATGATGCTGCACTTCACACACAACAAAATACTTGTATAGGCTAAAATTCAGTAGAAACTATCGAGGAAAATCATAAACAGCTCCTCAGGATTCCACAATGAAGAATTCACAAACAGCATTCGAAAACAAGCACTTGATCGCTTACAATAACACAATACACAGCCTAATGCAGTGAACTAAACGAGTGTTCGATCACAACTGACTGTTAGGCCGCTGTCTGCCCCCTTATATACATTATGCCGACATTACGAGAAAATTCCAGAGAAATACAAATGAATTGTGAATTTTGATTGCGTAATAGAAATGTAATTGAGTAATACAAAGCTTTTCGTAATCCAAATGCAGGGAAACAAACATTACAGATCCCAAATGCCTGACATGTCACCAAGCCTGGTGACTTTCGAGGGAAATATTGTCAAATTTGGTTTCCAAAAGTGAAGTCAGCTAATCCCTAGAGCCTATATTTCTCGAGAATACGGACAAACCCTATATGTTAAGCAATGAGGGCATCCAAAACACTATCTCACGTTCTAGTTAACCGAATTTAATGCGAATTTTCATTATTTTTACGGTTAGATTATGAATTTTAGACTACGTTTAACTCTCGGAGGTCAGATCAAATCGGAGATTCGTACCAATATGACATAAACATCTATTTTATTTATTATTAACACCAGTGTTATACAAATATAACTTTTAGTTAGAATGAGAGACAGAGAGAGATTTAATACTGCCGTGGACCGGCATCGACCTTCTGACCAATGGTTGGGAAACAGTGATTTATACTAACTAATAAACATCCAAAATAACTAAGATGGGGAAGGGGGGGGGAGAATACTGGGAGAAAAGTTTGCAGTATACAAGAGTTTAGATTCAGTGAGAATTTCCTATGTCCTTCAATTTGCAATATTCTTCTACTTGTAGTACTCTACTTTGCCGACAATAAACTTCGATTTAAAGTATCTGCTAGCTTTATAATTTAACTTCAGAATCCAAACAATATATGTAAACAGGGAAACAACCGCTTATGAGAAGAAGACATTAAAAAAGCAGTTTTTTTTTAGACAGAAGTACGAATCTCGCTCAATGTATCAATGATCTAATACTCTCGAAGACAAATTTGAACAATAAAGTAATTAACGTTCTTGCTCCTTTAATCGCAAAGACACGATGGAAGATTATCCTTCTGTGGCCATCTTTGCTTCACCGCTTGGGTCTTTGAATGCTCCGCTGTGTCCTAGAGTTGGATCATAGTGAGGAATTCAAAGATCTGTACTGAGAAACAAGGATGCTCGCAAACAGTTAACCTTTTTTGGCGATGAAATGAGCGAATAGGTTAAAGTTATAGCGATATGAATACAAAGAGACGGCATTAGCTATCTGAAAGTGAAGCCGAAACTGTAATCGATCCGCCATATTGCTTAGACCACATTGCAATATGACTGTGTTATTCCATGGTGACAGTTCCAATTTTAAAGAAGTAATGTCGCCAAAGTTGGCGCCAAGAACAATTACCTATTTGGCATAATCGAAAAACTTTTAACTGTAGAATGCTGACATTTAGTATTTAGAACTATTGCAACATATAATTGTGTATCTTTACTTTTTAATCCGTAAAATAGTGCATCTTTCACTGTTATTTAAAAAAGAGACCAACAAAATGTTACGCCATACTTAGACCAACACAGCTACTTCATCGCATCCAATGCTGAAAAATAGCTAATGCCATCTCGTTTGCTTTAACCATATCTCTATGGTTAAAGCAAACGAGAGCAGAGCTGCCATGTAATCTGTGTGTGTGTGTGGTCAGTTGTACTTTTCCCTCAGTGACTTTCCTCAGTTGTACTTTTCCCTCTTGTAGGATTAATTGGGAACTACCGTCCACAATGCGAAGAAGATGGAACGTACAGCAGAACCCAGTGCCACGGTGGTATGGGATTCTGTTGGTGTGTGGACGAACACGGCCAGAAAGTGAACAAGGACTTAAACAACTGTTGAACACATGTAACATAAATCTCAATAAAAACTCATTTATTTTCAATTCATAACACTGTATTTGATTTATTATTGCATTGCCCTTTTACAGGACAATGTCCCCATTTGGGAACATCTAATTAAACATTTATTGAAAAATTAAGTTTTATCAATATTGAAAAACAATTAGTAGATATAGCTGAAAGATGACTTGGTTTTTTGAAATAGAATTTGCATTTCTACCATGAGTGGGAAACTGGATAAAATGATAAAAATAGCCATTTTCATAAATTTTTACGGAGCTATCTTGATACACCCCCCTTCCACCCTTCAAACTTAATTTCTATCATTAATTTAAAAGTGAATCTACCCATAAAAGTATAGTCAAAGTATAGCAACTAAAAGTATAATCAATGATCAATGTTCCCAATTGGGTGGGTACAATTTTCCACCCCATTTAAATGACTAATATCTTATAACTAACAGCAGTTAGCAAAAGCAAAATATGCAAAAAAAAAAAAAAAAAAAACTAATTTAAAATATGACTGGATCTGAATTTGGTTTGTAAAAGGTTAACTCAGATTATATACAGGGTAGTTATAGTTAAACTTCCCCTATAAACAGCATTCTGCGGCTGTAACCGGCGAGCAGATTGCTACCAAATTTGGCATATGAACTGTACACGAGATGCGCTGAAAGAGAATTTTTCAGAACGTTTAGTTAAAAAAATGTCCACTAGATGCCACTTTGCATGGTGAAACAAGCTCTATTTACCCAAGTATGTGAATAAATGCCCAAAAGCTATTGAGTAAATGTTAAAATTGTTTGTATATTTCGAATTAACCATTTCCATCATTAACCGTTATTCATGGAAAACGCCACCTAGTGGACATTTTCTGAACTATTTTTTTTTTTTTTTTTTTCAAAACTAGGGACCAAGGACTCAGACTCGCTACGCTCGCATTTCGTATGAGGCATTTGACCCCTAAAAACACTTATTCGTAGACTAATTCGTAAAAAAGGCATAATTTCAACAAACAAAGCCCAAAGGTTGGATAACATAGAATGTTACCGAGCTACACATTGCAAGTGATAGTGCATGTTTTAAAAAATCATCTTATTTTTTCTGCAAAACTTAATATTATTGGTAAAGCTTGAATTTTATTTTTTTAGAAAAGGTGACTAAATAGTCATTGCTGAAGAATAAAAAACTGTATGTATACTGAGGAATGTGGTGGGGGGAGGCATCGTAAGTTATCCTTTGTTGGGGGGCAGGGCCGGCCCAAGGGGCGTGCGGGGCCCCAGGCGAAGCTCAAGCGCGGGGCCTCTTTTCTATCAAGTCTTATATAAGTTACTACTAGCACTGCTAGTACATATTAGCTTTATTTCTCGGCTTTTTTCGGGATATATCACAGCCGTCTACCAAGCTCGGTCTAATGTGATAGCAAAAAAAATTTCCCAGGATCGGGGCCTCTTTAAGAGCGGGGCCTTAGGCGATCGATCGCCTACATTCGCAACCCCTTAGGCCGGCCCTGTGGGGGGGGGGCCATGTTAAAAAGTTGATAACCGCTGCTTTACCCAAATCAAAATTCATGCTAGTATTTCTTTGCTATTCTAGCATTAAATGCTGGATCCAAGCTGGGAAAAAAAGCACAAACTACCATAAATACTTGCTAGTTCTAGCAGAATTACCTGCAAGCTATGATGTGTATTCGACACTTTCACTGCTTGTCCAGCAAACATAATGCAGCATGTGTTGCTAGAATATTTTGCTGGCCTAGCAGTAATCGAGACCATTACTTGCTTGAACTTCCTGCTATTCTGACAGTAATTCACAACCAACAGATGCTTTTTATTGCTTTCATTAAAAATGTTCCAAAATAAGGTAAAAAATAATATCAAGTCTAAATGGTGTTCCTAATTAGTAACTCTTATCTAACTAAACATTTAAGACGGTATGCATAGTTACATTTTTAACATGCTTTTATTAGTTTCACCTGTATGTTTGCTTGTTTGTTTGTAACCGACTCCTTTGAACTCGATTTTGACCCATTTTAAACGGTCAGATTTAATTTAAACTTTGCAAACTTATCAAGGACCGATGACAATACAATAATTGGATAAGTTTATCCCATTATCCTGATTAGAATAGTCAGGATTAGTAATTTCCTTAGAGATCCTTTGCGTGAGAGCGAGAGAGATGGAGCAAGCGCACGGTCTACGCATGCGTGCCATTTCGGCACTCGGCTCAGCACAATCGAGTAGAACCTCTCTCGCTATTGGTAACTGTATTCAATGGTATGTTTGGGTAGTTAGAATTTTGAAATCCAGATGGCAAGTCTAAAAATTGTACCTCAATATTATATATTATGACATGGATGTTTGTGTTTGTTTTAGTCGTTATGAAACTTCTTTGTTGATTAGAGACCTATTTTTCCTTTTTAGTGAGGAAGGTAGCATTTAACTGCAGGTGAATTAATACTTTGGTGCACAGCAGGGGTGTAGCCAGAGGGGGGGGTGAGGGGGAAAATGGACCCTTTACTTAGCTTACAATTGAACTTTAGCTTTAAATTTGATATCCAGCCCACCCCGAAATAAAATCCTGGCTACGCCACTGGTGCACAGTGAAAATAAATTATCTCACAGTTTGTACTTTCCAACTAAGTGTTCCTTAGTGTCTTATGAGAGATATCGAAAATTAAAAAATATATAAATTTTAAATAAATACACTGAAATTATTGAAATAAATACATTGTATTTTTTAAATACAGTTAAAAAATATATAAAACAGTTTAAAAAAACTAAAAAGTACGCTTTTATAGCAAATCGAACTAAAAAGTGATAAATAAATATAGTTTAAGAAAAATGGGAATTGCACGGTGGAATTGCTTTTCATGAAATTTACAATTGTCTGCATAAATAAAAATGTCTGTATAAATAGAATTGTCTTTATGAATAAAATTATTACAAGAAACAACGATATGTTCTCACTCTGAAAAGTATTTTATTTGTTTTACGTTTTATGTATTTTGCACAATATACTGGCATATCTGCAGGGGTTGAAAGAATGTTTACCACTTAGGGTTTAGTTTTGTTTGTGTAACATACATCCTCTACAGATCCGACAAAAATCTCACATGTCCAATTAAAGAGCAATCTCAAAATTATTTAGAAAAAAACCTATTACATTTAAAAATTTTTCGAATAAAAGCTTAATTCCCAATCATTTAATTTAAACCTAAAAAGTTTTCAAATTTCAAGTTCAATGGTGGTAATGCTTTTGCTTGAATATGTTTTTCGTGGTATTGCCTGGGACCTTTGCATGTTGTTCCTGGTAAATTGAACGCCGACGCCCATATGAGCATTTTGGACAGTCAGGCTGGTCTTAAGCTATGGAAGTTCTATTCAATGGACAAAAGTTCCACCTAGGTTGTAACAAAGTGATATTCTAGCCTGTGTCAAGCAGTTTTGTGAAGAAATGTCTTCCATGGACTTCTCAGAGTCTCGACTTAAACCCCATAGAATATTTATAGGACGAGTTTGTAACCTTGTTGAACGTATGCGTTGAAGGATTTGTAGTGAAATTGCAATACGTTCTGGGATTACCTATCTACAAAAACGTGCATTCTTTCCCTTATACCATCACAATAATGTGGTCTAGTCTATTATTTTATAGTATATTATTCAATAATGGATAGTCTACCTTTGGAAACCAACATAGTTTACTGACATAGCTATATATCTGTATACAGATTAATAGATAGATAAATGCATGTTTAATACTTTTTACTTCTATTAATTACAATTTTGTGTTTCATTATTGTGAAGAAATCGATTGATGTGCACAGAAATAAAGTTTATTTCGTTTAAATTTTAAAGTCTGCCTCTGAATCCATTTCCTTTTGATTTTCGCAAAAAGAAATCACACTTCAGGAATGTATTCACTCGCAGTCTTCAGCAGTTTCGGCAGATTTCGTTTTTTCGCCATCGTCATCGACACAAAAACAATCGTCGCTATCTTTGCACTGAAATTGTTTGTAACTTCCATCATCGTTACACTCGGGAACGTAATCTTTGTACTCTGTTGAAAGAGAAAAGAATTTCGGTTAAAATTTACGTAAGAAATGTCTTCATACCAGGTGCTTCAGCAATGTGTGCAAATCGACGATAAATAAATAAATGATGTAAATTGTGGCAAGGATGTGCTGTTTGCAAGAAAATGTTTACAGAATTTCCAAGTGTACGGAAAAAAAGACTGGTTAAAAAAGTATTTTTTTTTCCAACTGGAGGCTTGGCCGCTACGAGGGTTGGATATGTTGGTCGTATCAGTATGGGGGCATCTAGTAGGCAGACCATCGTTGCCCTGTGATTGGTCTCCTAATTTTGAACCAATTTCATCTGAGAGACCAAGCATCTGAAATCGGCACCCATAGTGATATCGTTTAAACAGGGAGAACTTTGTAACTAGGGACAAATTTTACGTGCATCAGCTCCCATGAGCGTACACAGTCCAACCAGGACCCACAGTCCCACAGCAGTCCAACCAGGGCCGTTTTTAACTTCCCCGGCGCCCTAGGCGCTTCAAATTGGTGTGCCGCCCCTCCTCTCCTTCCCTTCTTACCTTGGCAGTTTTGGTTCGGGAGGGATTTTCTCAACTTGTTTTTGATCTTAGGAGAGTATTTCCATCTTTTCATCAAGTATTACCATAATCAATATTTACCATAATTTTCATCAAATTTTTGAGCCCCAATCCTTAGCGCCCTAGGCGAATGTCTAGCTTGCCTAAGCAGAAAAGCGGATCTGTGTCCAACCGAGAGAGGTGTTCCCCCTTCCAAGCACTGGCCATCAAGCCGGTGCTGCTTCACTTTCCGTGTTCTAATGGGAACAGGGCGACTAGGCCATTGCAGAACGCTATAAAAGATATCAATCTCGTAATTATATTCAATAGATGAAGGAACAGCGATTGAGATAGCGTTACTCTAACATGATAAAGAGGTACCAGTTAAGCTGTGGTGACGATGGTGTCGTTAGTGGACGATGCAAATTTGCGTGGCTTCTTCACCCTGCTGCAGTGAGTTTACTGCTCACATACAGTGGTGGATTTCAGCTAATAGGATTATTTGAAGTCGCAGTTTTAGAGTTCTATGCTTTTCACACCGATTGAACTGATGAACTCCATTGCCTAAGTCATATCATTGATCCATTCCATCCAGCCTTAGTTTTATTCAGGACCAACTCAGGGCAACTGCACAGGGTTGTCCAAAAAACTATTCAATTGGCAAGTACAAACTAGTCAAATCACATCTTTTTTTTTCTTCTTTTATCTCTACACTTCTTCTCGCGTTGGGGCACTTCTGTTTAAACATTACGGTTTCTCACAAAATCCCAAATATTCCCGTATTCTTCAGTTGAGCCAGGGCCGTCGTGATTCTACCGGGCCTGCTTGTGCACTCCGATGAGTCATCCAAAGAGGCCTACGGATGCTCACTTATTGGTTCCAGCACTTAGATACGTCATCTAACGGCCGAATCTAACCAATGAGGAAACGTCCGTAGGCCTCTTTCGGAGTGCCCAAGCAGGTACTGTAGAATCACAATGGCCCCGGTTGAACTTGAAAAAGGATACACTCTTTGCTTATTTTTGTAGAATCGTTCGACGAAACTAAATAACGCCTCTTAATTTGAAAAACTACCCACCCAGTCCGAAACATTTCTTCGTGGAAAAAAGAGATTTATTAAAATATTGCTTTTCTGACATTTCTTCAATATCCATTTGTAATCAGACAGTGATTATGAATAGTCATTCGTATACAAATTTCGAGCTGGAACTACAAAAACTGACTAAGCTAATGAAAAAACTTGCAGAAATATAATTCATAGACTCATTTCTGAAAGAACTCTCTCTTTTTTTTTTCTACGGAAAAGAAATCTTAAAATCTGCAATTGTTAAATAGAAAAATTTTGAAAGACCGCTAAATATGCGTCGCTCGGGGCCGCTAAAACCCTGAGCGCGTCCCTGGACACCGTTCTTAAGAGTTTGTGTCCAACGTTTGGTTGACAAATAGCTTGTGATTTATGCTCCATGTTTGAACATTATAGACGAGTAGTGTTGCTTGTGTTAGCTCTTGATTATTTCAACAAACAATTCTGTCTGTATAAAAATGATCTGAATTTTTGACTTTTTATATATTGCTATACCTGAAATTAAGAACTGTGTATAGTAAGGTGGGCCGAAAAAAAGATTTTTGCTTTGCTATTACATCCTAATGTGTGAAAAAGTGTTGTTATGAGGTAAAATTAATCTGTAAAATATTTCATTCCATTTTACTGTCTTCCCAAGGAGTTTAAACCTTCTATAAATATTCAATTCGTGCAATTTTATTAGAGAAATAAAAAGTCTTACAGTTGTATTCTAAAATTGCTCAGAAGTAATTTAATGCATCCAACATTAACGGCCTTAAAATATTATTTAGGGTAGCACATATCTTCTGCCTCTCCAGTGAGTGCCAAATATAAAAAACTTGAAAGATGACATTTTTGCAACTCATAATTAATGACTGAAGTTTGGCTTCCGTTGGAGAGGCAAAAAATGTGTAGTACTAATCAGAATTTTTTAAACATTGATATTGAATATACTATAGACTATTTTTGCACACTATTAGAAAGCAATTGTAGACAATTATTTATGTTTTTCATAAAAAAAACAAATGTCCAAATTTGAACATTTTATAAGGGTTTGAACTCCTTGGGGAGATACAATTGAAGTGAAATTCTTAACACCTAATCCTAAGTTTTCTTTCTACACACTATAATAGAATACTATAGCCAACAAAACTCTTTCATTCGGCAAACAGTAGTGTCAACATTAATCCAGCGCTTCTCAACCTGTGGGGCGCAGAGTGTTTTCAGGGGGGGGGGCGAGAAAAACCAAACAGCAAGCAGAGATGCATGTTTTAAAAAAAAAATCATCTTGTATATTCTCATTTTTACTTAAAAATATGCATTTTCGCTTAAAATGTTCTTTCAAACTTTACTGATAACATTATTTTGTAGAAAATTCGACTCAATGTTCATCGCTAAAGATTAAAAACTGAATGTAAGCTGAAAAATATGAGGGGGGGGGGAGCACCGTAAGTTAGCCTTTGTTGGGGGAGGGGCAAGACGTTAAAAAGGTTGAGAACCGCTGCATTGCCCCTTAATGAAAATAAAAGAATGCATCTGCAACATACTTCCCCGTTTCGCGTCATACCGATCGACGATGCAGATGCAAGTTTCCAGATCACTTGATCGTGCGAGCGTGTCACCATCAGCGTTGTAGCAACTGCAATCTGACTTGTAGCACATGGGGTACTGCAAACGGTATCCACTTCGTCTGGCGCCCACACAGACGAGAAGAAGCAGGAAACCAATGACGGCCTTCATTATTCTGCAAGAAATATACGCAGATTTAGAGAAAGGCTGAAGCATCAAAAGAGGGCAGTGTTGCGAACACGACGTCAACAGTTTGAGGCGCAACCCTTTCCCAATGCTGAAAAAAGGGCAGCCGTTGCCATCGCTCGACTTAACTACCAGCAAGATGGCGGACGATCGACACGTTCATCGCGTGCCACAGATCTAGAGACCCTTTTTTGACGACAGCTGGCTGTGCCGCACAGCCAGCTGTCGTCAAAAAGGGGTCTCTAGATCTGTGGCACGCGATGAACGTGTCGATCGTCCTTGCTGGTAGTTAAATCGAGCGATGGCAAAGGCTGCCCTTTTTTCAGCATTGGGCAATCCATGCAGCTGTTCTCGCATTCTTCCCTTTTTCAGCAGATGCCAGTGCTGTTAAAAAGAATCGTGACCATTTTTTGACGGGAAAGGACGTGCTAAAAAGTAAAGGATTCTCGTCTAGCTATATGTCACCCGCAACTATTTTTATAGAAATCAAATCTATTCTTCGTGACTGGCAACAGTCAAAACGTCAGAGTTGGGTGTTCCCAGAGCGGGAACACTGCGCGTTAAAGGGTTAGGAAGTGGGATAACGCTATTTTGTGCTTATACATGGCGCAACACCTCACTCGATGACTGCTGGTCAGGGCGGAGTGAAACCTGTATGGAAAAACACTTTTTTTCCCGAATTTCAAAACGGAACATTTGCCAAAAAGACGATGTGCTATACCAGGGGTTCCCAAACTTTTTTCACCCGTGGCACCCTTGTCAGGCTAAAAACACTTCGCTGCACCCTTGTCAGACTAAAAATCATTTCGGGGCACCCTTCTCAGGCTGAAAACGTTTCGGGGCTGTTTACCTTTAAAGCAATATGAATAGGGAGGTTAGAATGAAACAGTTTGGATATATTTTTCATTGTTTCTTTTAGGTTTATAGGGCTTACTATTACACTATCTTGGAAAAGGATATAGAATGCCCCCCCCTCCCCATATTTCAGGGAGTTCCTGTAAAATAGAGGCGATTGGACACCGAACTCTCTCGAACTTGACTAAAATATTTTTGTTTCGCCTACTTGATCATCGGCTTGGCAAACTTTTTTGTGAAATATCGGTTCAGAGGAATTTCTTTGATTATGCTCTCCCAAAACTGAGACTTTTCTTGATTATCTCCACGGCACCCCAGGGTGCCGCGGCACACAGTTTGGGAACCTCTGTGCTATACTTAATTAAGAGATTCCCAAAGTTTGCGCTTTCTACATTTAGTTTTTGAGGAGCCCCAATGACATTCAAGGTTTTGCAAAAATGGACTTTTTTCCCAATATTTATGAAGATTCTGATAAAATACTTTTTTTTTCCGAATTTCAATATGGAATAATTGCCAAAAGCTGGTTTGCTACAAAAGAGATTGCCAAAGATTGAGCTTTTTACAATTAGGTTTTGAGGTGCCCCAAAGACTTCAAACTTTCACATAAATATTTTTTTTTGTTTTCGAAATTTATAAATATTTTACATATTTCTGGACACGTTAAATAATTAAACTATGTGACTGAAATCAGTATTAAATAAATCCTCTGATCGCTGCTTGGTACTGAGTAATACACTGACATAAAATTAAAGGAGGGTGGGCGAGGGACCGATCACCAGCCTCCTCCCAGAGAAAGATAAATCATGAAAATTATCAGAAATGTTATTTTACTTCCATAAAATGAACATAAATTTCAGTTGGCCACCTCCACCTAGAGACCCTTTTTTGATCCACCTAGTGTCCCTTTTTTAAACGACAGCTGGCTGTGCGGCACAGCCAGCTGTCGTCAAAAAAGGGGTCTCTAGATCTGTGGCACGCGATGAACGTTTCGATCGTCCGCCGTCTTGCTGGTAGTTAAGTCGAGCGATGGCAACGTCTGCCCTTTTTTCAGCATTGGGAAAGGGTTAATTAAACTTGAAATAGAGATAACTGCACGAAATTCGCTTAGCTCAACATTGCATGCGCGATATACGCTATGCGAACCTAGTAGGAATTTACGCATGTTTACGGCAGTTGACGGACAGAGAGACAAACAGACCGAAATCATAAAAACTTTTCAACCTTGTTGCAAAGTGTTAAAGAGGGTTCCTTATTTGTTGACAAGTTACTAAAGGATGGATCCCCGAGGACTGTGGTCGTTTTAATAAATTAGAACTTTTTTCTGACAGCGTAATTGCTATTGAAAGGTATAGTAAAATAGCACAATGCATTTGTTGTCGTTCTGAATACATTTTTTTAAATAACATTCAACACAAATATAGACAAAAGCTTCTTCTAGTATTGTTGTAGTTTTACATACAAGCATTAATTGAACATTTCATAAATTGAAAACGAGTAAAAGAAGAGATCCTTAACTTTTCAAATGTTAGAAAAAATTTAAGAAAAGAATAAAACCTATTGTAAAATAACACACGTGGAAGGTACTTTATCTAAGTGTACATACGTGTTTCGATCGAAAAAAATTTCGGTCTTCATCAGTATTTGTAGAAGTGTATGCACAGATTGGGACTAGGAACAGAAAAAAGTAAACCGAAAAAAAAAGGAACAGAAAAAAGGTTTTCCTGCTACTTTTTTCTGTTCCCAATCTGTGTATAAACTTCTAATGGAGATGATGAAGATCGATATATTTACGATCAAAAAACGTGTACACTTTGATAATTAAATTTTTACATGTGTATTATTTTACATACTTCCAATTTTTTTTTAATCTTTTAAACACCAGTTTCCGAGCATTGTTTCTCTCTATTCTAAAAAAAAAGGCCGCTGCCGGCGCTGTCAATAGCTTGTTTGCCTATCTTCTCCTAAACCGTGGGGATTTGAATTTCGAGAAACATGTCCACGGATTTGGAAAATTCCGAGGAACCTGATAAGCTGACATAAATTTCGAAAATCAAATTATTTTAGAAGATATTAATAAAATACTGAAAAAAAATGAAAAATAATGGTTGCCAGATTTGACATAAAATCATTCATTCCTTTGCAACAAAGCAATTCCAAGTATGTAGAATCGGATGAAATTGACACATATGAAATAGAATTTCACAATTTTTACGCCAAATTAAAAAGTATATGAAGTAAATAACTCAAAGTGTGTTACACAAAGTTGACAATTTTCAAATAGTAAGGTCATTTAGACAACAGGAGTTTAGAATGAGCGATTATTCGTTTTTCCAAAACAGAATAACTAATTGTAACTGATTTTAAAAGCGCCATCTTGGCATTAGGTACGATCTGACAAAATGGAATCTTTCCAAGCAGGATGAATCTAAACCGCGAATTGAAAAATGTTCGAACCCAATATCTTGAAAATGAAAAATAATTAAAATGCAGATTATTTTAAAGCCGGTTCGGTCCAGCTGGAGTATTTGCTACCAGTAGAAATATTGGGTGGCGTTAACTGTGCCATTATAGCAGTTATAGTACACTTTGGATATTTGCCAGCGCGGCGAGATGATATAATTCGTAGTGCTAAACACTCCAATCTGCAAAGGATTATGTAATATATGGATAACGGTTTTCCGGGAACCTTACATGAGCAGTCATTATAGGTTGCGAGCATGTGTAAATCACCAAATAATGAAAAGTTGCTATTAGTGGCAAGCTATCCTAGCTGTTCCGTAGTTTTTATCAAAGAAAACATACGAAGTATTGCTTTCTTACAGTTAAATATTAACTATACATATACGCAAGTCGCCAAATTATGAAAATTCGCCAATAATTGGCCAATACGCAAGGTGTTCCATGGGTTTCACATAATTAAAAATAGCTCAAAGTTTAAATTCTTATGTTCCAAGCAACATGCAAGAACCAAGCAATGTGTAGCTCGGTACCATTCAGTCTGATCCAACCTCTGGGTTTTGTTTGCTGAAATTATGCCTTATTTACGTACGAATAAGCCTTATTAGGGGCCTTGGCCCCCTAGTGTTATTTAAAAAAATTTCTGCGTGGAAAACGCCAATTATTATGCCTGCTTCCTAATTTATAGATCTCGATATTTCACCTGTTTTCATTCAATAGACGGAGAATTTAAAAACATGACTTACCGTGAACTCCTCTATTTTATATTAAAAGTTTAGTTTTCCTCTTCCTCCAACAGGACCAGGAATGTCAGCTGGCTAGAACGTATTTCAAAATGCGTGAGAGCCTAAAATACATTGACTATTTATCGGCATGTATGACTTTGCCCATTCTTATTTATGTTGCCTTTTGTCCTTGACTAACTATCAATACGCCACTAACCATTTTGTGTTTTGGCGAATCACCCTGAATCAGCGTTTGTAGCAAAATCAATGCAGTGCTCTCTTAATAGCATATTTAACAAAATCATGAAATGTATTTTCCGATGCGAAAACAAGTGTAAGAAAACAAATCTAGCTTAATCATTAAACTGCTAATAATTAGAAATCGTTAGAGATACGAAACATACAAGTCAAAACGTTCCATAGAAAGCACAAATTAAGCTGACTTAAGTAGTTGCACCATATAATTTCTACTTCCTATAGCAGCGGTTCTCAACCTTTTAACGTCGCCCACCCCCAACAAAGAGTAACTTACGGTGGCGCCTTCCCCCTCACATTTTTTTCAGCAATATTCAGTTTTTTAATTTTTAACAAAGAGCATTTAGTCAAATTTCCTACAAAATAATGTTATCAGTAAAGTTTGAATGAACATTTTAAGCGAAAATGGATATATTTTTGAGTAAAAGTGGGAATAAATAAGATGATTTTTTTTAAAAACATGCATCACTATTTGCTCTTTGGTTTTTCTCGACCCCCCCCCCTGCAAACGGGAGTGGGGGGCGCCCCACAAGGTGAGAAACGCTGTCCTATTGTAAAGCACTTCTACTTCTGCGGTTCCCAAACTTTTAGGTTGATTCCTACTTTAACCACGCTTGCCAATGTGGCGATAATTATACATATGCAGTTACCATGACGATTTTTTGCATTCATGTGGCAACAGAATTTGGAATTAAGCTGATGGTGGGGAACAACATTAAGTACAGCATTACTGTTTTATTTATTTATTTTGGGGGCTGGGGTTGCCAATTAATGTAGTTCTAAAGATTAAATGTTTTCAAATTCCTTAACTAGTGCATTTATCACTAACTAGCTGCCAAGGTGGTTAGCTTCGCCACCCGATCAAACCTCCATGATTCCCCCATTGGCTACGGCCTTGCCCATGCCTTACTGTTATTTAAACTGAGTGCAGTATTGGCTAATGTTCTGGACTCATTTCAACGAAAATCATGTTTCTTTGTTTTAACAATACAATAAAACCTCGCTATAACGCTATTTCATACAACGATAAATCTCTCTAAAATGATAAAATTTTGCAGTCCCGCGGATTTTCCGTACAATATAATCTCTTCTCGATACAGCGATACATCCCTCTAGAACGATAATTTTTTCGGGTCCCTTAAGTATCGTTGTGTCGAGGTTTTACTCTATTTGCCATTGAATTTGTTTAGGTTAGGGTTGCTATACATATTGGATGTCATCAGAAAAGCCGATGTTGGAACAGCAATGGATAAAATGCGGTTTAGTCCAATACAGGGAGACATTTTTTTAGATAAGCGATTCATGCGCCAAGTATTGAAAATCGATATTTTAAAGCTGTGAAAAAGTCCGAAAGATCTTGTATTTTTGTGTATCCATTATTGTCATTTTGTTATCTAGCTATTGCGTGACACGTGCTTGCTCCATGTGACGTCATTGAAATGCTAATTTGGATTTTTGCTCATACGTTATTGTTATAGACTGATGTTTACATCTAGCTCATGCTGTTCGCAGCGTGGAAATATCGTCGGTTTTAGTACCGCATACGTTACAGCCCCCACCCCCCATTCTCTCAAACCTAAAAAATCGCCGCATTTTGGCGAGCTTTGCAGTCATGGGTCTCTAGGAGTTATGCACAAGTTTCAACGCTCCCAAAATAACTAGATGAAAAATAAAGTGAACAAATTAGTGATAAACGCACCAGTTAAGGAATTCGAAGACAGTTATTAAAACTACATTAATTGGCAACTCAAAATAAATAAATAAGTAATGGATTGCCGTACTTACATGCTGTTCCAAATTGCCATTTTTAATTCTAAATTACGGTTGCCACATAAATACAAAAAATCGTCCTATTAACTGCCTATGTTTAATTATCGCCACCTTGGCGAGAGTCGGGGCGTTAAAATAGAAATCAACCCCAAAAAGACAAATACGGCACGCTCGTGGCTTATGATGCAAATTCCAAATAGTATTTAAAACGGTGAAATACAGTTGGAATATGTTTGGCGAAGATTGTAAAACAGTTTTAGCAGGCGATTTTCAGACAGATTCCGATTCCAAAGATGTGGAACAAGGGAGAAAAATTCGGCACACTCATGAGTAATGATACACTTTCCAACTTAATGGAATAAGGAAAGAAAATAGGGAAGACGCATGAATTATGGTACGCTTTTAACATATGGCACTTCAGAGCGTATTTAAAATCTGAAAGAGTTTCAGATCTTCTTATCTTTATTTTCCCTGAGCAGTGCTATTATTTACTGGATAAAGAGACATAGAAATGTTGATTTCAACTTACCTGATGAAGCTAAGCGATCTATTCCTTAAAGTTGGGAGTTGCATCGTGTAGCGAAGTTTTTATAGTTGAGCCTGATCTTATAATAACGTAACTCGCGCTATTGCATAAACGATTTTTGAGCAATAACACGACTTTTAAAATTTGTATTTTTTTTTAAATCCTAATAAATGTTGCATTCGATGAATGTTGATTCATATGCCAGAAATGACATAAAAGAGAAATGTTGACACAGCTGTACCAGATGACTCTCTCTTTAAATTCCAATTCTCCTTTGAGTTGGAAAAACAAATTTGAATGCGTGCGGTGAAAGCTTTTCTTGTATTTAATTGTAAACAAAATACTGTTCATGTGGAATAACAGACGAGAAACTAAAACACAGCACAGTCCTCACGCTGTTGTCACTTTGAGAGTATCCAAGTCTGTAAAGGTTTTTTGCCTGCACGTGTGTGTTTCCCGGTGCCGAGCTAAATTCACGTGTTTTAGAACAATTTTTTTTTTCTGTAATAAGGCAATAACATATTAGAAATGTAAAATGGCACGTGTTTCCTTTGTGTTTAATTAATTAACAAGAGAGATGTCATTAATAAAATTATGATTATTAATAAAATGCTTGAAAAGACACCATTTTCTGGACTTTAAAAATTAGCTTAACATTAAAGATTTTGCAGCAAATAGGAGGTACCTACAACTCTTATATTAATAAAATGCTTGAAAAGACACCATTTTCTGGACTTTAAAAATTAGCTTAACATTAAAGATTTTGCAGCAAATAGGAGGTACCTACAACTCTTATATTAATAAAATGCTTGAAAAGACACCATTTTCTGGACTTTAAAAATTAGCTTAACATTAAATATTTTGCAGCAAATAGGAGGTACCTACAACTCTTATATTAATAAAATGCTTGAAAAGACAACATTTTCTGGACTTTAAAAATTAGCTTAACATTAAAGATTTTGCAGCAAATAGGAGGTACCTACAACTATCCGAGCTTGCAGAAATCTATAAAAGACGCATAAATTGACGAGACAGGCAGCTTCATCTCTTGAGTAACACAAGAATTGACGACTGCAGCTACATCCTTTTGGTAAAGGTGTACTTCTTTTGCACCGCAAGATGTAATCTAACATAACGCAATTTACTAAGACGATATGTAAGGTAATGTAACGTAATGTTACTAAGATGTAAAGTACATGAAACACCTAAGCCCCGTTAGGTGGAGTCAGGGCCGGTTTTAACCAAAAATGTTGGGGGGAAGGGGTGTAAATTCAAAATCCGCCGCAATATATATACCAATATGCCTTCAAAAATATATACCAATTTTACCTGTCAGTTTTACTTTAACGAATGCATGTAAAATATGCTGATGTATTCAGTTTCATTACGAGCAAAGTGTTAACTGTAAACAATCACTATTCAATCATCTCAAAATTCTTCAATCAATCCTACTAACAAATTACTTACACCGCTACACCTACTTTTTATTGATGGAATTAGTATATGGTTTTAATATAAACACTACTTTTTTTATTTAAACAATACAAATTACTTCAGTGTTGGTTAAATGACGCATTTTAGGCAGAAAATCAATTCAAGCGCATTCTAGAAAAAATGTTCTAATCTAATAAAAAAAAAAATCCCAATTCATCATATAAGTTTAAATCTCTTTTAAAAAATTTCAAATAAATAAGAATAATGATAATGATAACTTAAGCACTTAACGAAACGAAATTGAAATATTTACTAAAGTAAGTTGTTCATTGGTAGACCTGGTTAATTCTTTTTCTCTGCATTTCACAAAAAAAATGTAGTTATTTTGAGCATTTAGAAAGTATGTGATGTGGTCCTTTTTCGCTTTCACACTATACAATGCAATTATGTGTGCACTATACAATGCACTATACAGTGCAATGCAATTATGCACTCAAATATAATTATGGGAAATGAAAGAAGTCTCCCATTCAAGTTGGTTCATTGTCCATTTCCCTATTTTTCATTTCTCGCTATCTCCAATACTTCAAAACTTTATTCGGATTCGGACTGAAAGCGAACACGCCGTTTCTTCCCACTGTACCATATTTTGACTAACTTTTTTATATCCACATTGTCCACAGTATCTTTCTCACAATGTTATCGACAAAAGCGAGTCAAGTCTCCCTTCTCCACACAGGATTTCATCCTCCCTTAGAGGATTTCATTATAAAATTGAGTTGACTGAAAGATCGTTCATTTGTCGACACTGCCACAGGAGCAGTGCCACAGAATTCAACCACAGAATTTGCTTTTGGGATAATGCTGTTTAATTCGTTAGATTTTAACATGATTTCTTCGTGACTTTTTGCATTTCAACAATTGTCAGCCAAAATTTCAAGCTCTGCTTGAACTGCTTCAGCATCAGGCTTTGATATTGATTTTGGAATCATATCCAAAAGGGATTGAACATCAATCAAGCACAAAAAGTATGAAAATCGTAACAGGACTATGTTCATGATATAGTATAACTTATAATAACTGTGTCGGCAGAACTGGTAATTTATACACTGAACACTTAACAGATTGGTGGTTAAAGCTCAAATTTGCCAACAGTTGGCAACTGACAATTTTGCCGACAAAAGTACTTTTTCATAAAGTTGGTGTGTGTGTGTGTATGACTCCCCCCAACACTCCCCTATGCCCTGGCTGGAGTTACCTCCTTTTTGCAGCAATCCCATCAATCAAAAAAAAAAAAAAAAAGCTGCAGCCACCTTTTGGATTTTAAATGCGAAAAGAAAAAAGGAATACATTATACATTATATGTTTTACTGACAATAACTACAAAAATTATCCGTGGTTAACTGGATCGAATAAACCTCAGAAATTATACCCTTGGTTATGTTTACATTTGCCTACAGGTACAAGTTTTTGGAATAAAGCAGGTTTTAAGAGTTTAAACACCAAAAAGTGAGACAGCTTTAAAAACACGAAGTATAAAAGCTGTATCACTACCGCAGCAAAGACTCCTGCCATTTCGTTATGCAGTTTATGTCATGTGCCACCTACTTTTCTCACTCACCGTTGCCATAGTACTTCTTTTATGCTAAGCTTTTCGGTTACGTTTTTGCCGGGATGGAATTTTTTGTTCATTGCGAATGATCACTTTATCAAGAAAACTGAAGGCCGTGCTCTGAATTAAAACAAAGTATTCTAATACATGAAATGCATGGTAATACAAAAAACCATCCAACACATAATTTTACTATACTGTTATGATGTCACTTCTGAGCTTCCGTCGTTTGTATTCCCTTAAAATGCATATAAATTCAAAATTGATATAATTTTATGGATAATGGTGGCTCCTGGCCCCTGCAAATACGACCCATGCCTAAAGTCAGCTGTGGGCGAAGAATGGCAATCGTTACTGCCGCTTCTTGCCAAGTTAAAAATCTATAAATGTTACATACATGTTTTAAACGGAGAGTACTTTTATAGAGTTTAATTATACAATGTGGCTGCAATAAATGATTAAACTTCCCCTATACAGCATTCTGCAGCTGAAACGGGAGTTATGAAAACCAGGGTTATGCCTCCACCAGATGGAGTTAGGGGTACTAACTACGATTGTCCCTTTTCGCCCCCATCCTTTGGGGCTGGGAAAAACGAAACACTCTTGAGATGGGATTGAGAGTTCGGACCGAGAGGTCTATGTTGGGCTTCCAAGCTGCATTTTTTAGGAAGGCGGCGCCTCCCATAAAAGTACTTTCAAGAAAAATGTTTTTGTATATATTTTTAAACAATGCACATAAAGGTCATGTAAATAAAATGTTAGTTATCCCAGATAACAGATGAGCCGGCCTTCCTTCACCCATTCTTTTAGGACCCAGAGCACTCCTCCCACCGCAACAATTCGAGAGAAAGAGGTAAGTGACCTCTTTCAATTAATTTAGAGAATTATTGATATTTTTTCCCTCTCTCCGGCCCGGACGGCGTCCGGCATAACCGGATATATCTCTTACTGTGTTTTCTTACAACGGGTGAGCAGATTGGCACCCTTTTCGGGATATGGACTGTGCAAGAGATGCGCTTAAGGAACTTAGTAAAAAAAATTAGTTCGAACGATGTCCACTAGGTGGCGCTTTGCATGAATAAACAGTCAATTTAATAATGGGAATATTTAACTCGAAATGTATGAGCAATGTTTCAACATTTGTTCGGTAGTTTTAGAACTCTTATATTAACTAATTTCTTGAACTTAATTCACCTGTTTTCAGTGCAAAGCGACTCCTAGCGAACATTTTTTTAACTTTTGAAAACATTTTCTTGGGCGTATTTTCAGGCAGTTTATATGCCAAACTTAGTGGCAACTTACTCACTCGTTTCAGCTGCAGAATGCTGTTTACAGGGGAAATTTTAACTGTAACCACCCTGTACATATTAATTTCGTTTTGTTTGCAATAAATTATCGTTTCCAAAATATTCCTTAAACAATGACTGCTCACTCTCACAGACCTTTAATGCATTCAAATACTTTTGGATCACCCTTTATTTATGATATATAAACAATTGTTAATAAGCTACATGATATGACACTACACTGAAGTTTTTTGAGCGGGGCCTCACAATCGAGTCTTTTGAGGTACCAACCAATATTGACAATTTTTTGACCTGGGACACGAATCGAAATTCGGAATACTAGCTGCCTATAAGTAAAAGAGTGAAGTTAAATTATTAAACGAAAGTGAAGTGAGAGGGAAAATTACTACCGCAATGACTCTTCCAACATAATGTTATGATTCGAAAATAATTTAAACTAACTTCTCGTACTAGCGATCTATGATAAGTAAAACTAAATTTTCATGGCGTGCAGATGAATGTTTTGTGTAATGTTTGAAATGTGTAACTTATCCTTTTGCGTTTTTTTTTTTTCCTTCACGGCACACATTTCCGATTTTGGCCGCTTGTTTTGGTCATTCCGCGCGCTAACGCCGAAGCATGTTGCCAGATGGGAAAAAACAAAATTTTGTAATTAATGTGGTATTGGTATTATCGTAATATTTTGATAAATAATTGATGTTCAAAATGTTAATATGCGTTTTTTTTTTAATCGAGCCGACAATTTTTAAAAAATATTTTTATGTGCAAGACATCGTATTTTGCTTAGTAATGTGTTTGCCAAGTTTTGGGTTTTTTTTTTTATGCCAACGTTCTTTTCTCTACCTTAAGGATTTTTTATTTTGCTATTTTCTCTTTTTTTTTTTACTCCCCTTTTCACTCCATCATTTTTTATAAATCGATTGAATCAAGATTCGATAGGTAGAGACATCGAATGCCGTGGAGGAACACAACAGAAGAGGCCCGCGTGAACGAAAGACTTTAATGCATTGAAAATGACGAAATAATCGACGTCGAGGAAATAGTTAACATTCCACTAAAATTCAACTTTTACTATACCTAGAAAGCCAGTTTCAAAACCAATCTAAGTCTACAAGAAAGAAAAAGATAAAGATCACAGACGAACTATTGCAAAAATTTTGAGGTTGACAGGCACAAAGGAGATAAAAGATTGCGTTTTGGCGGCAATGACTCTCTTCTCTTGATTTTATTTTTGATGAGGATTCCTCTGCTTGATAATTTTCCCTCTTGATATTTTCCGTGAGATGTGGTGGTGGATGATGGAGGACAAAAGAAAGGACGGAACGATGGTTCGACCGAGATATAGATGTTACCAGGCTTTCCCCCCCCCCCAATTATTCGTCATGACAATAAGTCTTTTTTTTTTCTTTATTTCTTTACTATCTTTTTTTTTCTTTTTTCTTGTATGTTTCTTTTTTTTTATATGTAAAACATTTAGAAATAAGTAATGTATAACTGTCATAATTCATAATGAATGCAGATTAAATTAGCATTAATATAGCAAAATAAGCAATTACTTTCTATAAAACTACTTAATAGAAATACTTATGATAATGTAAATGACAGTTTACGTAATACATGCATGCACATTTACAATTAGAAATGCTAGTCAAAATGTTGCAATAGCACGTGTTGTTAGTTTTAATTTTTAAAACTTATATGACTGCTAGAAATTAACAGGCTTAGCGAAAATATACATGCATAGCATTAATTCATATAAACTAAATAACACAAAACTGTAATTACTTACTTTATAATCTGAAAACTTCTGGTCCAAAACTCATTAATTTGAAGCGATTGACTATATGCAGCACTCGACCGAGATAGAGATGCTATCACAGGACCCTCAACTATAGGGATGGACGCAAGACGACTTTCTTGCGAGACGAGACAGAGATTTACAGATCTTTTGCGAGACGAGACACACATTTTTAACATTACGATATAGGGATTTTTGCGAGACGAGGCAAAGCTTTTAGGCTATTTTGCGAGACGCGAGACGCTTATTTTTCGTCTCGCGTCCATCCCTACTCAATTATTCCTCATGACGATAAGTCTTTTTTTTTTCTTTATTTCTTTTCTACCTTTGTTTACTACTATTTTTTATGTTATGTCGGCGTGTTTACAAGTGCACTATAATGGTCCGTAAATTTATGTACAGTTAAAAGGGTATTTTAAGAATGAAAGTTATTTTTTTAATGGCAAAGTAATGTAAAAATATGTTATTATTCAAGGATATAATTGAAATGTTTTACTTATTTTTAAATAAATATTTTGTTTAATTTCTAATCAGAGTATTTCTTATTTATTTTCTCCTTTATTTTACATGGCGCCCTTTTGTTTTTAGCTACTTCCTACAGAGTCTGGGAATTCACCTCTTAAATCGTGTCAGCCACTATACGATCTACAGGCCCTTTGACATTTAGTTTATGGAAGGAATTGTTTAAAATTTACTTTCTAAATTTTTCTTTTATTTAAATTTTATTTCGGGAACTTTGAATCTTCTTTACTTGTATGAAGTCATGGCAATAATTTGGATTTTCTTTTTTGCAGTATGTATATAACGTATTTACAAATTTAAAATAGAGGAGATTAGGGTATTATAGAATAGTCGGTAAATATGGAATACCGAGCTTTTGGCTCTATTAGGTGCTGTTGTCATGTCGGAGTACCATAAACTACCCAAGAAAAACTCACCTGTTACAATGTAGTGAGTGCTGGACCACTTATTATAGTGGTATTACTCGGTACAGAACAAAGTATGTTTTGTGATTTTCAAGAATTTTTACAGATTAAGTTTAAAAAAATTTTTTTAACGCACTAGTATACATGTGACTTAATCATTGATGTTACGCGCAATGTATATTAAAAGACCTAGTTTGTTGTACTGGGGTTGTTTTTCAGATTGCAATGTTTTGCCCATCAGTTTACTAAAAGATTCATTTTCCTAGATGTGTCGGATATCATGAATACCAGGCATTGTTGTAATGGATTTCATGACATCAACTAAAAAAGCGGGAAACAAAGACGGTGGATGTATCTTCTGTAACCGAAAATTCTCCGAAAATCAAAGAGGAGAAATTTGGATTCAACGTTTCAGCTGTTCTCTGTGATCTCATCTTGAGTGCGCCGGAGCAGAAAGAAAAGATTATGCCAACGATTTTTCTAAATAGACTCGAAGCAGAAATCGCTTGAACATAATCTTAAAAATATAGTTTTATAGAATAAAATAGCGATGTTTTATGAAGTACAATTTGTTTTTTAGCGATTTAAACCACCTATTCCATATCACTCGATATGGTTTCATACTAACCTCCAATAGGAATTTTTTTTTCAATAATTGTTTCTATAGCAACAAAATAAATAGTGTTTTTCTTTACAAGTGACATTTCATTACAATTAGTTATAGTATGTACTCACGGTGATTTGGGAGATTTTATACAAAAATCTGTAAAGCTATATTTAGAAATGTAAACGGTGTTCAATAATTCCCTCCTCTGCTCTATGTGTTTTTAATAAATACAACATAATCATATAAAAATTGAAAGGGTTTATTTCGGTATGCTAAAGATTAATTTCATTTCAATAATTTCAATGGTGGAAATTAATTCGAGATAAGAGTATTTTGATTAACGAGTTTCGACAAGGAGCAAATAAAATTCATATCTCAAAATTTCACTATTTATAAATTTGACAGTTAGAGCACGGGTAGACAATAGAGACAAACCTAAAACAAAGACAGTTTTCAACTTGTTGGAAAGTGTTAAAATAGTCAGTTTACTTATCTGCATATAAGATCACGAATTTCAGATTTATGCATTAGAAAACTGATACTTGAGAAGGAAAATATTAAATCATATGATGATATCTACGGAGTTTTTAAGCAATAAATATCTAGTGTTGTTGTAGCTGCGGATGTTTTCAGTTGATAAATATAAAACGTTGACATAGCTGCAGATGTTTTCAATCCGTAAATATCTAGTGCTGTCGTAGCTACAGATATTATCAATCAATAATTTATCTAGTATTCTGGTACCTACAGATGTTTTCAATTGATAAATTTCTAATGTTGTCGTAGCTACAGATGTTTTCTTTTGGTAAATATCTAGTGTTGTCGAAGGTTTCAGTCGGTAAATATCTAGCGTTGTCGTAGCTACAGATGTTTTCTGTCGGTAAGTATGCCAATCGTTTCGCAGCTACAGTTGTTTTTGTTTGATAATTTTCTAGTGTTGTCATAGCTACAAGTATTTTTAGTTTCAAATATAGAGTGTTGTCGTAGCTCTCTGGAGTAATTTGTGTGACAGCCTAGCGTTAAATGAATGAAAGTCAAAAAGAAACATAATGTGAACAAACAAAACAAATACATTTTTATTTCAACCAATGAATGCTTGTAAAAAAAAAAGTGTGACATGTACAACATATAGCACAAAACAATAGTCAAAAACAAAACAACGACATTCTCAATGTGACAAATGCTTTGAGAAATTTCAGTAGAATAAGCTAATAAATATTATTCGATTTTATTTTATCAACAACAAGATGAGAGGAACAAACGTCTCCGAGAGAATTCATAAACTTTATAAAAATAGGACCTTTCCCTCAGATTTTTTTCAACATTCTGTTCAATGAAAGCATGAAAACTTGTAAAATAAAATAAAATAGAATGAAGAATAATGTGTGATGCCCATAATTAGATGGTGTAATGATGATTTGTGTATTGCAGTATCAGGATATTGAATTTCCACGTAGCTTCGAAATCAGTGTCAGAAACCCTCGATAAAAATTGAACGGTGCTTACTTTCTATGCTAATAAATAATTATGTATAGTTGATCTTTTTAAAATCGAAACTTGCATATTAATTTGCAAGAGTAAATATTTTTAATTAAAGAATTAATAAGGCAGTGAAAAAATTATTCTTAAAAACCTATTCAGCTTTTGCATTTATACAGGGTGCCCCAAAGAACACTCATCTAAGCTTTTATCCCGTAAATACTGATTATATATGTGTACAATAAATTACAAAAGATGCATTAAAAATCACAGAATTTTATGGCATCGATTAAAATTTTCAGGAGATTAAATCTAAATAAGTACAAGTTTAAATTTTTGTACGGCTCCATACAAAAAAAATCCGATTAATAGACTGTCCTCCATACATTAGTTAGGTTATGGACAAATTTTCAGCCTTTCATCATAAAAAGGCCCAGAGATATATTTAAACAAATCTCTTTTTTCCCTAATGTCAGGCACTTGCCGTTTATAGGCATTGGCCCCTACCAAGGTCGGAATTACTGGTCTCTTTATCATGGAGGCACCTAATATGTAGACCAGTGTTACCTCCTATGAACTTACGGACGAAATGATACTCAATCCCGTGCCGGGAATCGAACCCAGTAACGTGGTGTCATAGAATGACTCTCTAACCACTACAAAACCCGGGCGGCTGTTTAAACAAAGTTGGAGAGAGACGATAAAATAGCAATAGTAGCAAAGGTATGCCAGGGTTCATACTCATTTCTCAAAATGAAATTCCCTGAGTTTTCCAGGTGATTGTTCAAGAATATCCAAGTTATCGCAAAAAATAAACATACGATAAGTACTGAGTAACTACTATTTATTTATATGCCCCACTCTCAGGTAATGAAATTAGGATAGCATTATGGTAATCAAAATTATGCTTCCTCTCAATTATAGCATAAACAATGGATTACATTTAGTATATGAAACATGGTTTAATATTCTATTTCACCTGTAAAGAAATCTGGATTTATGCGAGATCTTTGCAGGAGTAAAAGAATTTTCAGGACCACTTCACTGACTGATAGTTCCAAGATAAGTTTTTTTATACTATTGTCAGCACACAAGGATATTGGTAAAAATTTCCATATTCTTTAGAACTAAGTAAAACCCAGCAATCCTATGCATAAACAATGGAATATTTATTTAGCATTACAAGGAACACACATTCTACATTGTATTCTAGCGAACAACAGCAGCATTCGTATGCACATGATAAAAATATTATACAATCTAACTTTGCACACAGTACACAACACAAAGAATAGCCCCTTCTTAATTCAGCCAAACCTACTGAGAAATGGGAGCAACCACAAATGCTCAGAACAGCAGAGACA
This sequence comes from Cheiracanthium punctorium, assembly GCA_038373885.1. Lineage (NCBI taxonomy): Eukaryota > Metazoa > Arthropoda > Arachnida > Araneae > Cheiracanthiidae > Cheiracanthium > Cheiracanthium punctorium. The sequence goes on from JAWZYV010012898.1 coordinate 232,378, forward strand.
AAATGAGAAGCTACTGTGCCATTTGTCCTAAGCAGTCATAAGTAATAGATGATTCATTTCGTATACGTCCATTTCCGATTGAATGTGGGCATTATTAGGGAAGTAGTTAGCCATTGAATAGGGTGAGGATCTAAAAATAAAGAGAAAGGAGTAAATATTCTTAAAATTCCAGGGTGAAAGATGGATTTTCCAGGTTTTTAAAGCAAAATTAGATTTTTCCATGAGTTTTCCCTGAGTTTTAAGAGCTAATTTTCAATTCCCTGAGTTTTCCAGGTTTCCCTGCGGGCGTATGAACCCTGTATGCATTTGTGCAATCATTGTTTTCTTTCGTAATTTGCGTACAGCCCCTGAAACGCTACCTTGCGATGTGGCTTTATCTCTTCGAGACCCAGTGACAAATGCTTTAAGTCAATATATATTTATTTTCATATCTATTAGCCTCTTTATGATGAAAAGCTGGCATTTTGTGCATCACCTAATTAATGTATGGGGCACATTTTACTAACTTCATTTGTTTTGTATGGGGCCGATATGAAAATTTAAATTTTGTTTTTCTTTAGATTTAATCTTCTGAAAAACTTTTCATCTATACTTTTGCGTTTGTACCCATGCCATAATTTTTTTTATGTAACTTTGGAATTTATTGTACAGGTCTATAATCAATATTCAAGGAATAACAGTCTAAACCAGTGTTTTTGAGACATTCTGTACATATGTATTCCATACAAGCATAAGAAAAAGAGAAAAAAAGATTAATCCCCCAAATTACTAGTTCTCTTAAGGCTATTCTATGCAACTCAATTCCTTGAGCATATCTTCATGTAAAACGCGCTTATATAGGTCAGGGCAAATAAAAGTGGCCCGGAAGATACAAAGAAACACAGCAAAGGAAAGGAAAGACTACATAGTTCGCTAACCTGCCTTTACACAAAATTTTATTCTATAGTCTGAAACAGATGAATATATATATAATGTCAGTGAAACGCACGTCGGAATGTTCTATCGACTATGCCTGGAACATAAACTACAACGTTCTCCGTGTGAGATAAACTTTCACAGCTCCACACCTATCTGTTGGCACATATGATCTGGTGAGATCGACAGCAATTTTTTAACATGTAATTATGTCGACAGTATCGATCTCCATAACGCTTTAGAAATCCTGTGCAAGTAAGTCCACCAGCTAATTTGTTAACTGCATCTTGGCAATCTGAAAAGAAGAAAAAGTAATGTAAATAAACATGCAAGGTCAGTGGAGAACAACCAACGCCTCCTGCATATAGAAGGCCTAGCAACTCAAGCTTTGACGTCATCACAGTTTTATTTTCAAAAATAGAAACTATTTAAAATTTCTGGTGAATGCTACGAATATTAGGAAATATCTTAAATTAAACATTAAAAATAAAATAACTTTCTCATGCAGAATTATTCATTATGATATATATCCTTATCATATTATGTAATTAGTTGAATATAGTTAAAAACTGCCATTTGTCGTTAACTTCATTTTTTTATCTCAATTTATTAAAAAGGTGTTATGCGTGAGTAGATTCACCAGAAATTTTGTATAGTTTTATTTTGTTAAAATAAAATTCGTAAACATAGGCGTAATGATGACGTGAAAGCTTAGTGACGTAGCAGTTAGGCTTTCTTTATCTAGGAGGTATTGGACATCCACGGGAGAAGGGGGTACAAAGGTTGTGGTCCTTAGGGCCTCCCTGATAGTTTAATTAAAAATATTACAACACACACACACACACACATATTGCATATAGTTAAATATCAAACTCTACAGAACAAGCACAGTACTAGCTAATTACTCTATCGATAGAAATATACTATGCGTCGAACAAATAGTCAATGTACAGTAGATGGATTGGAAAATGATTATTTGCAATAGCTGCCACATAATGATGAGCCACGTTTTTTGAAATTTCGATTTTCAAATATCGAGGAATATTTGTCATTGAATAAAACGTTTACCACTCCGTTTGCCTATGACCCTTTTTGTTTTGTCCAGTACGTGAACACAGCTCACGTGAACAAAAGAAACTTTTGCGGAATGTTACCTGGCCACTCAACTTTAAATACAGACGGTGGATTGAAAAAAAAAAAAAAATTAACAGATTTTGAGATTTTGCGAAGATTTATTCGAAATATGTATTGGATATAGTAATAAGTTTTAAAGCGCGTGCCAAAGAAATAAATGTGCAATTTAAAACTTATAAATAATACCTTTATCCGCCAAAGTAATCTCCACTATTTTCCAGCACCTTCCGCCATCGGTCTGGTATGTCACGAATGCCAGCAGCACTGGATTCATCTTTTGATGTGATGAAGTCAGCAATAGATTTTCGTACTTTGTCCACTGTGGGGAAGTGTACAGAAGACAAGGCATTGTTCATCGACCGAAGTAGATGATAGTCCGAAGGGGCTATGTCAGGGCTATACGCCGGATGTTCCAAAACGTCCCTACCAAACTTCGCTAACGTGCCCTTGACCGGCTTTCGCAGCATGAGGATTTGCATTGTCGGGTGGGATATGAAGGGAGTACTGTACTAAAAACTTCTTAAGAGGCCTCTGTAGTCGGCTTGCGGAGATTCAAGTCCCAATGCTTTGCTATGGAGAAAAGTGCCTTAACGCCTAATCATTTTTCTCAGAAAGTATTAGGTGTTTTTAAATGAAATTTTCCTGCGTGAATCTTGAGAACTATTCGCAAGGATTGCGCGAAATAATGGAGATTACTTTGACGAATAAAGATATTATTATAGGTTCTAAATTGCATATTCATTTCTTTGACTTGCGTTTTAAAACTTTATTACTAGACCCAACAGATTTTTATTCGCACATCGCATGAAAACGGCGGCAGTGAATGAAATGAAATTTCATACCATGTTAAACAATCACTTAAGTAAAGTATAAACAGGGTCGTACTAAACTATATTTCAAAAATGTAAAGTGTGGTAGAGGGGACCAAGAGGGTTCAGAATCACATATAGCAAATAGGAGTCGGAAATGTCGTCTTCATGTACCTATTAATAATTACTTTAGAAGAACTGTTGGTCTAAATTCGTAATCAAGTTTCATAAGCAATGAGCTTTCCTCCGAGATTTTCATCAACGGAATGAAATAGAATTTGTAAACTATAAGTTTTAGTTAAGTTTTTTCTGTAAAAATTGCGTTCGTTTTTGACGAACGATATGGTCGGAAAGTTCACTGCTGCTTAATACTTCTTCCAAAGTGATTATTAAGAGGTGCATTTTCGACCCTGCATTGCTATGTGATTCTGAAGCATCTTGGTCCCCTCTACCAACCTTCTACATTTTTGGCATATAGTTTAGGACCACCCTGTATAGATATCCGGCGTTCCAACTCAGTTTCGGGTTACAATCTGATCTTCGTCTCTCACACAGCAACTCCCTCCACCCCTCGTCTAACAACGCATGCGCCATTTCAGTGCGGTGTCAGAGATGAATATCATCACATGACAACCGAAAATTCCCGGGAACGCCGGCTGAAACTTGTTGTTGTTTTTAACAGATTTTAAGTTATGTTTAAATGACTATAACTATGGAAATACACCCGTATTAGTTTATCGATGTTGTTAGTATATATAGACTTTAAAATAAACTGAATAAATTTTAAGATTTGCGAAAATTCTAGACATTTCTGCGCATCATGTGTGAATGGCTGCAATGAATGAAATGGAATTTATTAATAATGCGTTAGTGGTCACGCAACTTAAAGCATAAGATTTGAATATTTTCTAAATTTTGAAATTTTTCTTAAGTATTGTAAATTTTCTTTCGTGCATCACGCTAAAAATACTGCAATGAATAGTAAGAAATTTCATTAAAAAAAACTGTGTATAATAAACTTATTAATATAAAATAAACCATATCAAAATGGGATGGTGACATTATATAATTAGTTCTGTTTTCAAATAGATCAATTATTACTTTGTGTAATTTATCTTATGATATATTGCTCAATAAATGTTTAAAATAATTATATAAAGAAATTCAATGTTTCTAAAGTTACATTGTGAAGTTCAAAACCATTTACAATGTTTTACTACTACGATTCAGAATTATTATTATTTTTAATAAATATCCAAGCATAGTGTTCTCTCTCTCTTTTTTAAAAAGATACGAACATTGCGTTGTAGTCAGTAGACTGCATCGATAAAAGTTCAAGAGAAATATTGAGGAGAAATATACAATTCAAAATTTGAAAAATCTATACAGTTACTCCATTAATAGCCACTATCACTTAAACACTGTGTCACTTAATATAACATTTTCGGATCAAGTTATATGCAAAGCTCTATTTATACTTAATGAAGTCAATAGTCCTTTATTTGGCGTAAAATAAGCTCACTGTTTACTGCTCTTGAAAGTTATTGTTAAGTGAACAGAAAGAAAGATTCTATATG
>JAWZYV010012899.1:0-141385 GCA_038373885.1 Cheiracanthium punctorium
GGAAATTACCGGCTTGCCAGAGACCACAATTGTACGCTTGATAAAACAAGAGAATGAGCTAAGAAAAGAATGGCTGCAATATGAAGGACAACAAAGAACTTCTAAAAAAACGGAAGTCCAAAGGCAAGAATCCTGATGTCGATGAGGCCCTGAATGAATGGTTTGCCATTGTTACTGGACGAGATGTCCGAGTAAGTGGCCCAATGTTAATGGGCAAAGCAGTTACCCAATGTTAATGGGCCCATTGCCCAATGTCAATGTTAGGACCCAATGTTGATGGGCAAAGCTGTGATACGATGATTTTAAAGCCACCGACGGTTGGTTGTCTAGATGGAAATTTAGACATGACATAAAATTCAAGAAAGAACACGGCAGAAAAGAAAACGCTGATTGTGCTGGAGCAGAAGAATGGAAATTAACAAAACTGCCCTTGCTTCTTGATAAATTTAAACCAGATAACATCTATAATGCCGATGAAACCGAGCTGTATTATTGTGCTACACCAGACGGTTCCTTAAGTTATAAACATGTCGTACTCTCTGGCTCCAAAAAAGTATGGATCGCATAACTGTTTTATGCTGTTCGAACATGACAGGAATGGATAAAAGGAAACTGTTGATTATAGGAAAATGCTCCAAGCCTCGCTGCTTTCAGGGACTTGGTATGGACTGTTTACAAGCTGTGTATCGTGTGAACAGAAGGGCGCAGATGACCTCTGAACTTTTAAAAGAATGGCTGAAGGATTGGGACAGAGAGCTAGAACATCAGTCGAAAAAAGTGCTGCTCCTTATCGACAATTGTGCAGCACATCCTCATTTAGATTGCTTGAGGAACATTCAACTGGAATTTGTAACCCCTAGGACCACAGCTTTAGTGCAGCCAATGGACATGGGCATAAAAGAAAATTTAAAAACCTTTTATCGAGCAAGGTTAGTGAATTACGTCCTTCAAGCAATTGAAGAAGGTTTGCTGACCACATCATCAGCAGCTATAGAAGTCAGCGCAAAAGTCACAATTTTACAAGCAATCATGTTTGTGGCCAATAATTGGAGATCACTGAGCAGTGAGATAATTCAGCACTTTTTTTCACATTATGTCTTTAAGCATTTTGTTTTGGAGAGGTATGTGGCCATGCTCACTGAAAGTGAAAATGGTGGCAGAATAGAACAACTTCAACAGGTCGAAAATTATGACGAATTGCTATCCATTGACAATGAGCTACAATGCTTCGATGAACATGAAGATTACGATGCTGCAGTTGTTGCTCGAATTTCAGATAAATACATGGCAGCATCGGAAGATCACGAAAGCGATGATGATACCTCTAATGTGTTGGAGCAAGTGACAACACAAAATGCAAGGAAAAGCATTGAAACTTTGCACCGCTATTTTTTACAAGAAGGAAAAGGCAGTCTGATTGCTGTGTTAGACGTCTGTGGAGATTTTGTGGAAATGAAATCAGTCGAGAGAATGCGTCAAATGATGCTAGATAAGTTCTTCAAACGTTGATTAAATGTGTTAAGACGATTTTTTACTATGCTTATGTATATACTGTGTAGATTGTTTAAAAAATTGTTTGTGAATTTTTGCAATGAATAAAGTTTGTGGACAATTGTAATTCTTGTTTGTATTCTCCTCAGACATGCCTGTCGCACAATAAAGTGGGTACTTTACTGTCTGTCGTACAATAAAGTGGGTACTCACCATTACATACAACAAATTTCAATGAATGTTAAATCCTTATATGAACAAACTGTTGTAAAACTAAAACGATAATTTTCAAACCAATGAATATTTTAAATATCGACACTACATCTGCAAGACCTCACTTTACATTTAAGAACAATACGACAATGAAATTACCTACGGGATTATTTTTTTAACACGTTAATTGACTCACCCAGCATGTACAAGGCGGTTTGACTGCTATACTAATTGCATTCAGCATTTTCTATATCCTGAAGACACTACACAAATCGAAATATCGCAATTCTACACAAACCGAAATATTTTAAAACATACTCACATTTTCAGCTTTTTCTTGCAAATTTAAGAGGCGTCAATTCATCACAGGAATGAATATAATTTTACTCTTATACTTACTTATTCATTAAATTTAAAACCTTTACGGTTTTAATTCGAAACTCCCAGCCCATCCCAACCCTTTTAGCCCATCGCTAGAAATGCTCCAAAAATTGTAAATTATACATTTTAAAGCTGTGAAAATATCCGAAAGATCTTGCATTTTCAAGTATGCAGTATTAGTATAGTTATTTTGTAATCTCGCTACTGCGTGGCATACAAAAGTTAAAAAAAACTCGGCTGTTCGAGCCTCGTCACGGGGAGGCTCAACCTTTCAAGTTCTTGAAAGGTTGATGGAATCACTTTCTAAAGAAAATATATACTTAATTTCCACGGCGTAAGAGTTGTCGCAAATTAATTGTTTCATCTGTTCTATCTGTGGTTTGCAGAGGAAGGTGATAAATGCCAACAGTTCTAATGCGAGAAATTTCATCTGGGAATCGTCCCAGAGTAGCTCAGTGGTAGAGCACCCGCACGTTATGCGGCAGTCCTGGGTTCGATTCCCAGCTCTGGAATTTTTCGCATAGTTGGTAAAAAATAAAATTAATCAGCCTATACACTCCAACTTGCCTAATAACTTGAAAAGTTGATGGAACCACTTTCTAAAAAAAAAAAAAAAAAAATTAATTTTCAGCTAAAGGGAATGATGAACTAATTATTCAAGAGCTCTTGAAAGTGCAATCTTGGGAAAAACTTAAAATTTGTGTGATAGAGATCTTTCAAGTACTCAGTATAAACTTGGACAGTTTTGGCCTAGTAGTCAGCTGATACTGAAAAGCTGCAAGAATTTTAGTATTTTAAATAGATATTGAGCTTATTATTTCTTTTTAATATGGCAATATGAATAATATACCAAATAATTCATATACTTTAAAGAGAGTGGTTAATTCTAATGTTTTGGATGACCTTTTGTTGAAAGTTTTGTGAAACAGTTTAAAGTTCTTTTTTTTTCCCCAGTCAGATATTTTGTACCGAAACATTAATGGAAAGTATACAGTAAGATTAAAAAAAAAAAAGAAAACAAACAAAATAAAGCAGTAATTTGTACATCCTATTAAGCTTCTAATAAAAGAAAATAATTTAAAATAATGAAAAGCATAAACATACCTCACAGTTTTTGCATTTTCGTGAAAAGGATCAAATTGAAAACTCAATTTCTTAATAGGTCGAAGATGAAATTTGCTCACTTCCGAAAAAAATAATCTTATGCCTGCATCTGATACAGTTTTTAAAGCCATGGTGATAACCCAAAACTAAAAAATAAAATGAATATCAAATTTCATTCATTAAAAATTACCTTTAATATTTTCGCTCCACGGACATCAACAACACCATCGAACAATGTTGCCAACAACTTTTATCGAAAGTTTGGTGAGATCATGCACGAGTGTAACTCGTTTGGCGTTTACGAATGCAGCCTGTGATTGAGGCGAAGAACCCGAATAAGCAGTAGTTGGCATTCTCTCCGCCGTGGCGCTGGTGTTCTGCCCGCCACAGAGTGATTTAAAGGGCCAGTCCATACATGGCATTGGCATTAAAACTGTCAAAAATGCTTGATTTTTTAATTTTTTTTGTTTAAACAGAATGTATCTTTATCTATAAATATTTTGAAGCGTTTCTTTATCCATGCACATATTGAAAAAAAATTTAAGAAATTGTTAGTTGGTTAAAGCTTTTTAGGAGCTTCTTCTACATGTAATAAACTAATAATAAATAAATATATTAATTTATGTTTTATTTGAATCTTCAGAAGACTGTAATACTTTTTAAAGACTTGTTTTTCGTAACTACTGCATATTATAATATATTAATACAGCATTCTCCCTATACGTAAAAAAAACAAACTCAAAATACTGGGGTTAAACGATAAATAAATAAAAAATTTGTGAAAAATAACACACACATAAAATGTAACTTATAATACGTACCAAAAAATTCTTTCCGTCTTCATCAGACAAAACTCGAGATGCAGGGGCGTAGCCTGAGGGATAGTGCTGTAAAAGTAACGACAAAATGAGTATCCGTATGTATTTGTTACTTAGATGTTCGCTATTCGTTACTAAGTATTCGTTACTCGTTACTTTCGTTACTACTAATAGAATCGGTAATAGGGTGTTATATAGTGCCCCATAACAGCACATCCGGGACAGTGTTGTTATGGGTATATGCCGCCCATACATAAACCCATAGCAAAACCTAACCAAAAAGAATTTTTTTTAGCGAAGTTGTACAAAGTTGTATTTAGAGCTTATTTTCTCTGATTTACAGATTGTTTTTATACACATTTATGGTTTTATACAATGCTAAATTATCCGAATTACTGAGTACACATAGAAATCTTCCAAAGACATATGCCATTCTTTTCTTTTCTCAAACCCCCCTTTTTTTAATTCTGAACGCTGGTTTAACCTGTTCATTCTTATCATAAAAAGTGTAAAGGAAAGCTTGTGACTCGTGTTTTTTCTGGGTTGCGGGTTCTCGAATACTGAGATCCAGGGATTGGGCCACATATATAAAATTCACAGGGCAGGGGATCTCAGTATGATATCAACTACTTTGCGTTTCTACAAGCATAATATCTTTATTATTTGTGAGTTCTTATTTCATATCAAAAACTTCTTTTGCTGGATCGTTTTTCGAAGTAAATTAAAAATTACCATATTTTAATTTAAAATTGTTTAATTCAGTGAGAATTATCTATTTTTAAGATATTTCCAGTTCTATTTCTGCACTTTTGAGATGAAAGGGGTTAGCTCCTTCTGTGGGTGCATATATGAGAGCATTCTTTAAACAAAAATTATCACTCCTTTCATACAGAAAGAATGGTTGCACCGGATTATGCGTATTCCATGAGTTCATGGAATAAAATGTACCATAAAATAGGGCAGATGGCCCCCTAAACACCGACATTTTAGAAACATACTGAACTTTATTGAAATATTTTAATACCAGTGGCTTACGCAGGAGTGGGCATAGAAATCCCGGGTCGCTCCCAATTTTTTATATATTTTTTAAACAATTACTTAAAAAATGTGTTTAGGTTTCCATGCTAAATATTTTTTTTAGTTCCAAATAATATTTTAAATAATAAAAATGTGTGAATTCGTTTACTTTATAAAAATATTTTTTTTAAAGGTGTATTTAAATAATTTGTTATTTATTACTCATTTCGATTCTAGCTAAAAAAAAAAAAAAAAAAGAAAAAGTTAAGTTCGCAATCCTGCTTCGGAACCACCCTGAAAGAAAGAATTCTGATTGCACCACTATTTAGTACTAAAATGTTAGAAAGCCCGAAATTAGCACCCCTTACTAACATGCTTCTCTTATATGTATTGCTCCTCTACAATTATAAGAACACCCCCTTCCCCCCCCGCAAAAAAAGAGTTCAACTGCGCATAATAACATACTATACACCGGATCGTATCCCCCCATTGTACGACCCATATCAATAGAGCAGCAGATACTATTCCATCTCCATAACTGTAACGAAACATACGGATTCTTCCAAACCTCATCAAAACGAGACCATTCGGCGCGGCACAAACGAATTGCAACCAGAACATACTACTACTCAAATTTCAAACTGATTTTTCCCTCCCAACAGCGAGAATCCATAATACTTCCGGTATCTAGTAACGGAAAGGAACATACTATTACTCAAATACCGAAATTCATTTTTCTCCCTCCCGCAGTCTTGTATTCGAAGTTCGAACCTGGTCGATCCGAAATGCAAACTCGAAAGTCATTTCCCCCTTGAAACCGCGAACCGATATCCAGTAACCCCAGTAACAAATAACAGAAGATATTAGTACTCGATTACTGGAACCCGTTTCCCCTCTAGTTCGCCTCGCCTGGCAGTCTGTATTCGAAGTTCGAAGCTGCTCGATCCGAAACATCCGAAACATCTTCGGATCGAGTAGTAACGATATCAACCGAAAAGTAACAATTCGTTACTTCGAGTCTGAGTGATTATCCGTATCTTAATACCGAATACATGCGGTTTGCTTCAGCTCTACTGAGGGAGCTCCTACCCCCCCCCCCCCGAAGTGGGACCCTTTACTTAGCTTACAATTGAACTTTAGCTTTAATTTTGATACCCATCCCACCACGAAATAAAATCCTGGCTACGCCACTGCCGAGACGAAGGGCTTTGTCTGATGAAGACCGAAAGAATTTTTTAGTCGAAACGATCGTACATTTTATGTGTGTTTTTTCACAAAGATTTTATTTATTTTATTCTCCCTATACCTCCGTGTATGCGTATGTTCGTGTCAGTGGCGTAGCCAAGGGGGGCATAGGGGCAGTGGCGTAGCGAGGGGGGTTGGGTGTGAGAACCCCCCTAAAATTTAGCAGAGTTCTATTATTGACATGAAGAATGCTATCCATAATGTAGATTATCCGTTTCATCAGTGCCTAAACCCCCCCTAAAATTTTTTTCTGGCTACGCTACATCCTAGGGGGTCACACACCCCCTCCAATGTGGAATTTTTTGCCATACAAAATTTATATTCTTCGCTCCCCTATCACACACACGTAAGCACACATGTGAGTGGATATATCCCCCCCCCCCCGAAATTTTTGGATTAGTGATGAAACTCAGTCTATTTATACAGATTTAAGTTCATAGCCCCCCCGAAAGGTTTATCAGGCGCATATCCCCCCCCCCCGAAAAATTTTCCTGGCTACGCGCCTGCCGGTGACCCTCCCCTTTCGGGGACTCCTGATTCCTTCGTCGGAGAATTTTTAAGATAAGAAACAATCCAATCTTTAGACCAATTTTAATTTTGAAATATTTAAAAGAAGAACTACTTTTGTAGTACTTTCGCTTTTCAAAGATTCGTGAAATGAAATGATGCGTTTACATTTCAATCAGAAAAAAATGTTATGGGTGTCGGAAGTGGGAGACAGGGCCGGATACAACTGATCACACAGGCCAGGGAAATCTATATAATCGGCGAACCATTTACATTCTATTCGGAGTAAGCATGCAAATTATACATACGACATATATATGAAAGTGACCGGCCCATCGGGAAATTTCCCGGTGGGCGTATCCGGGCCTGGTTGGAGATGTTCGGAGTGGCGTGGCGTAGGGGGGGGCTGCGCCCGACCCGGGCAGAAAATTTCTAGGGGTGGTATAACGCCTATGGTTAACTTATTTTTAAAAGATTAAAATGTCATGGAGTTTTGGGCGATTTTTTTCAGATGAAACATGAATATGCCTTAGAACCCCTTAAAATGTCCTCCGACCAAGCCCTCCACCCTTCTTACTGCATGTATTATTAAAACGAGAAGAGAAAAATTCTCTATACAAATTATTCAGGAGCTAAGTTAAATTGTTTAAAATATACTCAAACAGATTAAAAAATAATAAATAAAAATCATGAAATGTTTCTGGAGGATGGGCTCAGTTATCCAAATAATTATACTGCTATAAATAAATAAATAAATAAATAAATAAATAAGTGAATAAGACACTGAACATGGTAGATGGTGGAAGTGTTTCGGTCCCACGTTCGGGCCTACCGTGCGGCTGTCGATCTAACAGTTTGTAGTTTTGTTCGGTTTCCTACAGATAAAATTTCAATATGCGTTATTCATACGGGATGTTCGCAATGGCGTAGCGTAGGTGGGGCAGATGGGGCGCTCGCTCCGTGCAGAAAATTTTTGGAGAAAAAACTAAACGATAATCCCCATATGCATATCCAGCGTGAATTTAAAAAAATTACAAGACATCTAAAGGCGAAGATAATTTTAGAATAGAAACGCAGCTGCAAGGCCAAATGATATATATATATATATAGATGAAAAAAATGTCACTTTAATCTCTTTAAAATAAGTCAACGATAGGGGTTTTGCGGCCTCCAAAATCACATTTCACGAATCATTGAAAAGCGAAATTACTACAAAAGCAGTTTTTCTTTTAAATATTTCAAAATTAAAATTGGGCTAAAGATTGGATTGTTTCTTGTCTTCAAAATTCTCCGACGAAGGAATCAGGAGACCGCGAAGATGAGGGTCACTGGCTCCCTGACAGGGGCACGTGCACCCCCCTTTGATCCTCTGCTGGCGCCTACTTTGATTATTAGAATAATTCGTTTAAACACAAAATTTTTTTTAATTTACCATTGCCATGGGTATACTAAACCAAAACCCAGTAATACGAACCCGTGGCGTAGCCAGAATTTTTTCATGGGGGGGGGGGTTACGACTACTGCAACTCACATTTGTGTATACGTGTGTGTGATAGGGGAGCGAAGAATATGCATTTTGTATGGCAAAAAATTCCTCATTGGAGGGGGGGGGGGAGGGGGGACCCCTCTATACCCCCTTGGCTACGCCACTGACACGAACATACGTATACACGGAAGTATAGGGAGAATAAAATAAATAAAAACTTTGTGAAAAAAACACATAAAATGTAACTTATAATATGTTACGATCATTTCGACCAAAAAATTCTTTCAGTCTTCATCAGATAAAGCCCTTCGTCTCTGCAGTGGCGTAGCCAGTATTTTATTTCGTGGTGAACTGAGCATCAAAATTAAAGCTAAAGTTCAATTGTAAGCTAAATATCAAATTGTAAGCTAAGTAAAGGGCCCCATTTCGGGGGGGCAGGAGCAGTGGCGGCTCCTCCATTTGAGTACATGAGCACGTGAACCCCCAGAGGAAAACCTAAAGAATAAACACATTAAAAAATTAAATTAAAAAAATATATTAAGTGCACTTCTAGATTTTTGTGAATTTAAAACGTGAGTTTTACTCTCCCCCCCCCCCACCACTATTATTAAACGCGTTTATTATAGCTAACGCACTGTATCGTAGGTTACTACCACATAATCTTTCGTCGTTCGCACATGCGATAGGCCCGAGTGGCTTTTCAACCGGTCTCTGAGGATAAACGCCGAGAGAGTGAGAGAGAGAGTTGCGGGGGAAGCGAGGCGCTTTCGCTCGCACAAATTTATTGTGCTCACTGCAGATTTTTTTGCCGTTATCTCCTCTGGATTCTCTTTTGGCTTGTTGTGTTCGGTTAGTTAATCGATTTTTTTTCATATTCTTATTATTTTCTTAACCCATTTGTGCCTGGATATTTTTGCGACTTTCTTCGATTTTTACTGATAACAGAAATAATAGATAAATTTCTGATGTCAACTTCTTGAACAAGGAATGATTTATTTCAAAATCATTTTGCATAAAAATCGAAATATCAACATCCTACTTGGTCATGTTAAAATATTGTGCGGAGTTGAGGCTCAATACTCATGAATAAAGGCTAGGAAAAATAAATAACGTTTTCGACTAATAGCGAAAATGCCGTCCCAAAAAAGGGACGCTAGGCATAAATGGGTTAATTTTTCTGATTTTTTACTATAGTATTTTTTACGAACTAGTGTAGATGGGAGTAAAATAAGTGTTTCGGAGCTACAGCAACGACATTTTTCAATGTCATCCTTTAAAAAAAATTGAAAGAAAAAATCAAGACAATATTTTTTCTAAAACTTATTTTAGCAACGAAATGTAAGATCAAAGATGACTTGTTTTCTTTCAGTTGCGTGCATTGTTAACTGCTGGAAATGCAAATATAGTTTAACTTGTAAGGTGCGTCGTTTCTGCATATTTAATTTTCGAAATTAATTTTGTGAACCTCCATTTAAATAACCCACGAGCCGCCTCTGGGCAGGAGCCCCCTCTGGCTACGCCCCTGCGTCTAGAGTATTGTCTGATGAAGATTGAAAGAATTTTTTGGTCGAAACGATCGTAACGTATTATAAGTTACATTTTATGTGTGTTTTTTCAGAAAGTTTTTATTTATTTATCGTTTAACCTAACCCCAGTACTTTGAGTTTTTTTTTACGTATAGGGAGAATGCTGTATTAATATATTATAATATGCGGTAGTTACGAAAAACAAGTCTTTAAAAAGTTTTGTTTTACTTAAAGTCTTTTGAAGATTCAAATAAAACATAAAATAATATATTTATTTATTATTAATGTAATACATGTAGAAGAAGCTCCTAAAAAAGCAATAACCAACTAACAATTTTTTAATTTTTTTTTTCAATATGTGCATGGATGAAGAAACGTTTCAAGATATTTATAGATACATTCTGTTACAATACATTCTGTTTAAAAAAAAAAAATTAAAAATCAAGCATTTTTGACAGTTTTAATGCCCATTTAATTATATGGACTGCCCTTTAAATCGCTCTGCGGCGGGCATAACACCAGCGCCACTGTGGAAGAATTGCCAACTACAGTGTATTTGCGGTTTCTTATTGTTCTCAGTTTCGTTTTGATAGCTGAGGGAAGATCCCAGTTAGCCATGAATGAGATGAACAGCTGTGCTGAACTGGGAATTTTGAGATTTATGGGGAAAACCTTTTAATATTTTAGAATCGCTTTATTGCTCCATTAGACACTTTTATGTATACTTCATAGATTAAAATACTCAGTACTAATACATCTTGTTTTCCAGGTAAGAAGCAGAGGATCTTATTGAAATGTATGCGTTTTCCGTACGTAATTTATTAAATAATTGAGTTTCTTGTTCATTTATTAAACATACATTAAAGATCATTGAGAATTTTCTATTCTTAGAGCTTTTAATTTAAGTGATCTTTTTTTTAAAGGTTCAATGATTAAAACTTGCGTTGAGATGTAATAAAAGGTAATAATTATAAGAGTGGAAATGCTTATTTCATCATAAATTTTTATGTACATTAAAATGATGTGTATTATGTATATATTTCTGTTGTGGCCGTGGTGGCATAGGGGCATAATTATGTAAACATGAAAACATGGCCGAAAAAACTGCATTTATCTTAAAAATTTAGAATATATTACATAGTATTTGCAGGTATTTTCAAAGATATATATGACATTGATACGCACTATAACAGTAGATGCTAGGGTAGATATTTTCGTGTGCACATCGATGGTGGATATTTTAATAATGTTTAGAAGTTGCCAACAAGTGGAAAGTAAATGTTTTTAAATTCTGATTGATATAACAATTTCTTTAGTAGTGTATAGACGCATCAACTTTACTCTTATAAATAGGATTGTATAAGTCTGTGGGAGCATAAAAAAGATTTTCTTATGGGTATTACTATCACTATCATACACACACACATGCACCTGACCCGGACTGGCCAGGTCGGCGATCGCCGAGGGCTCCCAATTTGGGAGGCCCCAATGATGGATATACTACTTTAGAATTAGAGTAATTTGATATACATCAGAGTAATATGTATCAAAGTAATTTGATTATTTATTTTCCCATAATCTTACGCCTTTATACAGTGGTGCAGTGGAGGACCCCCACAGACCCCTTGGCGCAATATCCTCCCTGAAGAATCAGGGCCCCCAACAGCTTTAAAATAGTTAAATGCAGTTTTAGGCACATAATCCTAATTTTCAAATGTTGCATTTCCTAATATTTTATTCCTTCTAAATTCCCCAGCAAGGGGGCCCCTTTTTCAATCTCTATCCGAGGGCCCCCAAAAGAGCCAGTCCAGGCCTGACACGTGCGTATAAATATATACAGTAAAACCTCAATACAACAATACTTTAAGAGACCCAATAAAATTGTCGTTTTAGAAGGATGTATCATTATATCGAGGGGAAATTATATTGTATGGTAATTCCACAGGGATACAAAATTTTATCATTATAGAGGGATTTATCATTGCATAAAGTATCATATAGCGAGGTTTTCCTGTGTGTATATTATATTGCTACCATCTCAACTACAAAGTTTATTTTTTTAATCCTGAGTAACAATAAAAATTATGTATAAATCACTTAAAAAAAGAACCAAATCATTTGTAGAAATTTTGTTCTAGAGGCGATAAGGTATTTAGGAAAGTTTGCCTGATAAACCACAACAGTTTTTTTTTTATAAATAATACTGTTCCATTAGCAGAGTTGCATTCTTAAATATGCTTAAGTATTGTCTATTTTACTGTGTAAAAAAAAAAAAAAAAAAGTAATTGTATGCCAGATTCTCTTTTTACAGCGTAGACATGTTCTGTATGACATGGTTTAGAAGAAAATCATGTAAAAAAAAATATCCTTAAGAATAATGTAGATAGATTTTGTTGCATAAACCCTCCTACATGTCACTCTGAATGCTGAGAAGTAAATGCCAACAACCAGTAGTGGCTCGTCATTAGGGGACAGAGGGCCCTACCCCTAGACCCTTCATCTAATTCAAAACCTTTTTCTATTATGTAACACAGTTCCTTAATAATTTACCTTTATTCGAAAGTGCATATGTTTTATTCTGTTTCAGTACTATCCATTAACCCTCCGACGTTCGGGCAAGCTTTTAATTAGAGCCTCCAGAAGTCAGAGCCTGGCCAAAATTAAGAATGTTGCATCCCCCCTTTCAGAATTTATCTGTTGGGAATTCACCGGGGGTGGGGGTGAAAATCCACACTTCCTTGAGAGCTGGTGTTAATGATGACTGTGCCGAAGAATAACTGGGGAAATTTTCATGTGAAGAAAAAAGAGAAAATACATCTGGGAGTTGTGGGAGTATCCCATATCGGCTATTGTCCAGCAATTGTAAAAAGTTCCGCCTGCTGCAAGGCAGGGGAAGGAAGTGCTACTTTCTTTCGGCCGGCCGGCTGCTGTTTGTATGCAAATCCATTTAGTCGGCCTTTGACCGCCAGAGATTTAAAAAATGCACCTAAAGAAATGCCTGTTTTTTTTTTTTTCTTTCTAAAGAATGCATGGGGCACTTTCATGAGTGCCCTAAACTTGGCATATTTCTCGATTTACCGAGTTGTTGTATTTGCTACTTAGCACAAAAGCCATATTGACACACCATTCGCTTGGCTTCAAAACAGCTGGCATTGGCACAAATCGTTGGGGCACACAGATCTGTCTGTCCCTGGCACACTGTTCTTCACTACTGAAAGAGGAAATTTTGCCAAATCAGTAGATATTGGTGAAATTGTATCCTCACACAGAAGTCTCCCCAGAGGACATGTGGCCCTACAAGTTTAACATGAAAAGGATTTGAAGTCGTTTGACCCAAAATTCAATACCCTGCCAACTGGACTGTAATAGCCCTACTGGAGAAAGATTGTGAGATTTCCATGTACAGTAAAACCTCGTTATATGGTCTCCCGCTTATAAGGCCTCCCCGCATATATGGTCACTTTTGAAAAGTCCTGGCTGACTGAATAGGAATTCTATATATTTTAATATCTCTTATATTACCATGTACAGTAAAAACTCGTTATATGGTCTCCCGCTTATAAGGCCACCCCGCATATATGGTCACTTTTGAAAAGTCCTGGCTGACTGAATAGGAATTCTATATATTTTAATATCGCTTATAGGACCATGTACAGTAAAAACTCGTTATATGGTCTCCCGCTTATAAGGCCACCCCGCATATATGGTCACTTTTGAAAAGTCCTGGCTGACTGAATAGGAATTCTATATATTTTAATATCGCTTATAGGGTCATGCCGTCATAGCTATACCCGCTTATATGGTCACTTTGATCACTGGGAAATATTTCTGAAAATTGACAAAGCTATCTTTCAGTAAGAGATAAGTGATCTAACCTTTCATCATTGTGTTGATAAGAAAAGGGACTGTTTGCCGGGTTACAAAAGGATTAACCTCTCCCACCCCTCTCACATTTACTACTGAATAAGCCACTCATTTGTTTGAAAAAAGGATTGCACCTCGCTTTATCCGCTGTTTAGAAAGGAAAAAAATGTCAGGGACAGAGCATGTGTCACACCCGTCCCTGGAATAAGGTCCAAGTTTGTTTCACATGTTTTCTATCTGCATTTTGATTGAACACTGTTATGTGTTTTTTTTTTTGTTTTTTTTTATGCAATCAGAGGAACATTTAAAAACTCTTAGCCATCTTGAAAAAGTAGAAACATCTAAACTGAAGGAAAGGCAATCCTACTTAAATGCATATTTTAAATGCTGAATTGTGTTTCTAACTTCTGCAAATATATTATGCATCAATTATTATTTTCTTCTTTTGTGTCTAATTACTGCATCATCAATTAAATAAAAAAAATACTAATATAACAGCAATGCTAGAATTTTATATTTATATATAATACAATATAATTTATATATAATATACTCTAATGGTAATATTATTCGCAAAAGCATATATGTGAGTTAAAATAGATGGCTGACTTGTATCACGTATATGGTCACCCCGCTTATAAGGTCACTTTTCTACAGTCCCCACAGGTGACCTTATAATGAGGTTTGACTGTATATACAGTAGAGCGCCGAAAATCCGGACACCTAAAAACCGGAAAGACCAAAAAACCGGACATTTTTTGGATTTCAGTTTTTTCCCTTCCCTCAAAAAATAAAAATAGATAAATAAATAAACTACAGGATGCTCAAGCATTAGACTAGTTTGTTATCATAACAATAGCGTCAATATATATCCAAAACCTCAGGGTAAAATCTGACTCACGCAAAAAGGGGGGTGGAGACACTTTCCTGTTAGCGTAAAGCATTTAAGCTTTAATAATCGGTAGAGATATTATTTTTAATTTAATGTTATTCTTTCTAAGGAGGCAAAGAAATTAATTAAACTCTTTATAACATCATTCAAGTCTGCAGTAAAAACATACATTAGCGTAAATACCATTGGAAGCCTTGTTTAAAAAAACGCATAAATAAAAATATCAGTAAGCACGTGCAACGAAGACAAGAATGTAACAACTTGTTTGGAAAGCGAAAGCTCCAGTCACAGACAAACCGGCTCCAGTCACTCCGGTGAAGGGGGGGAACGTCTGCACACCCATAATCAGTGTTTTAGTGCATGGGATGGCGATAAAAATTGCTGTTATATCTTTTTATCCTTTGATACTGGAAGATTTTTTTTTATTTTAAGTTGTGACTACGTTCACGTTATTGGGCGGCAAGCAATATATACGCGGCAATTAGTAGGGCTCCTTTTTTTTCTTTTCTTTTCTTTTTTTTTTTTTTAAGTGAATTCAATTGAACAATTTCTACAGTACCAACCTACGGATCGCGGCGATTTCGAAAAACGTTATAAAAATACATAGTTCACGGCGAGACCCCGTGATCCATGACGTAGCCGCTACCTTTTTTTTTTTTTTTTTTTTTTTTTTTTAAATGACCAATATTCCGGAAAATCCGAGAATCCGGAATCGCCGTAGTCCCGTCCATTCCGGATTTTCGGCTTTGTACTGTACAATGTTAGCAGGCATGAATATGCTATAAAAATATTAAATATACTGACAGCTTGGGAATTAGCTTAAGCTGCCTCTTTGTCTCTCTTTATGTGTGCCCATGTTAAAAATGTATCAAATTAATACTGACAAAAAGGCTGCCCCACCATTGTTGAGTGAATAAGACACTGAACAAGGTAGACAGCTGAAGTTTGTAGGTCCTGCATTTAGCCCTACAGTTTTGGGCAGTTTTCTCCAGTTGTAATTTGAATACGTGTTAGAACTCCTTAAAATGTCCTCGGACCAAGGCACCCCCACATATGCAGGTGCCCTACATTTAAGCTTGCCATAACACTAAAACACTCTGATATTGACAAAATCTTGAAGAGTCCGGAAAAACTCTTTCCTTCCTTAACACAACGCCTACAGTACGATTTTCAATTGCACCCCCTTATTTGTGGCCATGTGTGAAGTTGTTATGATACTTTTCCTTTTTCTCTCTAGACCATTTTTAAACTGTTTAAGTGCACTCGATATTATTGATACTAGTACTGATATTTCTTCTATTTTCCCTGCAATATCCTTTATAACTACAGCATCAAACTTATTATCTGTTTCCTATTAATCCCCGTAGTTCATCAGCATCAGGAAAAAATAGAAATGTATTTAATTTCTATGAGAAAAAATCTGATGTGGAAACACATAACTTCCTTGCACGTCTATTAAATCAAAAATATTCTCGGCACACTTCATCTAAAGTTATTTTGTTTGAAAGAGATAAAATATCAGTAATTAGTAAGGTTTAGCGATTTCTAGCCAAATATTTTGATATCGCCAAGCTGAGTTCAATTTGAAAGATTTCCTTCTGACACTTTATTTGCCGATATTTCACCAAAAACCGACAAGCTTGAGATAGTTTGCAAGATTTGGGGGATAGCCAAAGTAGTAATTGACCACAGACTTTCAATGAGTTGAATGCATCCATACACCTTAATGTATTTGGCTGAGTCCAAATACATTAATTGGTGATATTAATCCAAATACATTAATTGGTCCAAATACATTAATTGGCCAAATACACCTTAATGTATTTGGCTAAGTCATTTGGCTGATCCTGTAAATAAATTACCCAGTCCATTGCAGTCAAAAGAGATATTGAAAACAGTTAGATATTACAATAGTTCTAAATAAAAAAGTTCAAAATTCTGCAGGTTAGAGTTACGCAAAATACAAAATAATTTTTGGTGCCAAATTTGGCGATATTTCAGCAAAACTTGCCAAGGTCGACGACAGACGATGAGATTTTGGACATGGACCAAACAATGACTGTCTACAGTTGTATTATATTGAAGATGTCCATAGCCATTAAAGTATTGAAATTCTTTTTGGTGGTCCTGTAATTAAACTCTCCAGTAGATTGGAACCAAAAATTGAGATGCCCAACTAGATGTTACAACAATCTTATGTATTAAATTTTAACATTCTATAACTAATAGTTTTTGAGATTTGAGAGTTAAATACATACACACGTACACCAAAAGTCACCAAGCTTGGCGACTTTTGGCATAGTTCTTGAGGGATGCACGTGACTGTGGTCAGACCATTACCTAACTTATATGGTAGGACGGTATTGTGCTTGAAATGGATGAATGCCCAGTAAAATCATACAAGCCGGTGCGCACCCCATGTAAACACGGCGACTGTCGCCAACCATTTTGCACGATCAGCAAAGTATTTTAACACATTAAAATTGCACATATATTCCACTTACAAAAACATTAAAACAAAATACAACGTCCATATTTAACCAAAAGAACGTCTGCAAATTCAGTAACAGGCAATTTAAAATGAGCAAACAGTGGACAGTTTTTAACTAAAAAAACTACAGTGGATTTAGCAACCTAGTTGTACAGTTATGTAAACTAGGCAACCAGTGGACTGTTTTTAACTAAAAAAACCTCAGTGGATTCAGCAACCTAGTTGTACAGCTATGTAAACTGGGCAAACACTGGCCCGTTTTCAACTCAAAAAAACATCGGTGGATTAAACAACCTAGTTGTACACCTCTTATAAAGTCAGTATGATTTGAATAGCACGTAAATAGCACTTACGAAAACATAAACACATCCAATATCAATTTAAAATTCACATTAAAAACCTTAAACATTGCAAAGATTCGTTAAAAAAGAGCACTTACCTTTATTTTTTTTTTTAAATAACCGCCCAGAAATGTCCCCAACACCCATCGGCTTATAACATAACACCAGCATGCTTTCTTTTATTTAGCTTTATATTCACACCATATTTCTAACAAACACACACAAATTCTTTTCATACATTAACATATTTCATTCCCTTCCATCAATAACATGAAACAATATCAAATATCAACCCAAACTGACGATAGATATATTCTTTATGGTTGCCAGTCACAACTACCACCGGCAGGTAACTTCACTTTGGCGGTACATCACCAACTCTGGCGTCAGATTGTTCACCAATGAATTGTAAACAAAACCATTGATATCTAAACAAATCACCATATACGGAATATAGTCCGAATGCCCCTAAAATTGCCATTGACCGTAATGTATTGGAAATTTTTTGAGTGTTCCTGTAACAGAACTATAAATATGATAAAGACACTTCTTTTAATGGAGAAATTCATTTTGTAACTCTTAAAAGCATATATCACTTCTGAGTCGCTTGAAATAGCCCAATACCTCTGAAATACGCTGTAATGAATTTCGGCCCGTAGAGCGTAATGTATTTCGAATCTTTTGGGTGGTCCTGTATATAAACTATCCAGTCGATTAAGACCAAAAGGTGAGGTGCACAGCTAGATCATAGAACAATCCTAAATATAAAATTTTGACATTCTACGACCAATAGTTTTTGAGATATGTGAGTTACATACAAACATAAGTACAGATGACATGGAAAAACTGTCCAAAATAGACCCGCTGCTGGTCAAAATGAGTTGCAGACGCATTTATAGGATCGTGCATGCTAGCTTTTGATGAGATGCATTGAAAAAATTCTTTAAAGTAAATTTAGAGGTAGTAAAAATCAGTTTTTTTGTCAAAATTTGGCCCCCAAATTTTTCGGGATCCCATTACTTCCTTATACTCCGTACAAGGAAGTAAAAAGTAATTAACCTCATCCTAACATTATTGATTATATTATGATTCATTTTTTGCATTTGTTGTAAAACCAAAATGGAATTATTGTACTGCCTGAAGTAAAGAAAATAGAAAACTTGAATGTGCAGCAATCTATTTATAGCATTTCTTTTATTTAGCTTTATATTCACACCATATTTCTAACAAACACACACAAATTCTTTTCATACATTAACATATTTCATTCCCTTCCATCAATAACATGAAACAATATCAAATATCAACCCAAACTGACGATAGATATATTCTTTATGGTTGCCAGTCACAACTACCACCGGCAGGTAACTTCACTTTGGCGGTACATCACCAACTCTGGCGTCAGATTGTTCACCAATGAATTGTAAACAAAACCATTGATATCTAAACAAATCACCATATACGGAATATAGTCCGAATGCCCCTAAAATTGCCATTGACCGTAATGTATTGGAAATTTTTTGAGTGTTCCTGTAACAGAACTATAAATATGATAAAGACACTTCTTTTAATGGAGAAATTCATTTTGTAACTCTTAAAAGCATATATCACTTCTGAGTCGCTTGAAATAGCCCAATACCTCTGAAATACGCTGTAATGAATTTCGGCCCGTAGAGCGTAATGTATTTCGAATCTTTTGGGTGGTCCTGTATATAAACTATCCAGTCGATTAAGACCAAAAGGTGAGGTGCACAGCTAGATCATAGAACAATCCTAAATATAAAATTTTGACATTCTACGACCAATAGTTTTTGAGATATGTGAGTTACATACAAACATAAGTACAGATGACATGGAAAAACTGTCCAAAATAGACCCGCTGCTGGTCAAAATGAGTTGCAGACGCATTTATAGGATCGTGCATGCTAGCTTTTGATGAGATGCATTGAAAAAATTCTTTAAAGTAAATTTAGAGGTAGTAAAAATCAGTTTTTTTGTCAAAATTTGGCCCCCAAATTTTTCGGGATCCCATTACTTCCTTATACTCCGTACAAGGAAGTAAAAAGTAATTAACCTCATCCTAACATTATTGATTATATTATGATTCATTTTTTGCATTTGTTGTAAAACAAAATGGAATTATTGTACTGCCTGAAGTAAAGAAAATAGAAAACTTGAATGTGCAGCAATCTATTTATAGCATTTCTTTTATTTAGCTTTATATTCACACCATATTTCTAACAAACACACACAAATTCTTTTCATACATTAACATATTTCATTCCCTTCCATCAATAACATGAAACAATATCAAATATCAACCCAAACTGACGATAGATATATTCTTTATGGTTGCCAGTCACAACTACCACCGGCAGGTAACTTCACTTTGGCGGTACATCACCAACTCTGGCGTCAGATTGTTCACCAATGAATTGTAAACAAAACCATTGATATCTAAACAAATCACCATATACGGAATATAGTCCGAATGCCCCTAAAATTGCCATTGACCGTAATGTATTGGAAATTTTTTGAGTGTTCCTGTAACAGAACTATAAATATGATAAAGACACTTCTTTTAATGGAGAAATTCATTTTGTAACTCTTAAAAGCATATATCACTTCTGAGTCGCTTGAAATAGCCCAATACCTCTGAAATACGCTGTAATGAATTTCGGCCCGTAGAGCGTAATGTATTTCGAATCTTTTGGGTGGTCCTGTATATAAACTATCCAGTCGATTAAGACCAAAAGGTGAGGTGCACAGCTAGATCATAGAACAATCCTAAATATAAAATTTTGACATTCTACGACCAATAGTTTTTGAGATATGTGAGTTACATACAAACATAAGTACAGATGACATGGAAAAACTGTCCAAAATAGACCCGCTGCTGGTCAAAATGAGTTGCAGACGCATTTATAGGATCGTGCATGCTAGCTTTTGATGAGATGCATTGAAAAAATTCTTTAAAGTAAATTTAGAGGTAGTAAAAATCAGTTTTTTTGTCAAAATTTGGCCCCCAAATTTTTCGGGATCCCATTACTTCCTTATACTCCGTACAAGGAAGTAAAAAGTAATTAACCTCATCCTAACATTATTGATTATATTATGATTCATTTTTTGCATTTGTTGTAAAACCAAAATGGAATTATTGTACTGCCTGAAGTAAAGAAAATAGAAAACTTGAATGTGCAGCAATCTATTTATAGCATTTCAATAACAATTTTTACTATCTAAATTAATTTTGAACAAAAATCAGGTTGTAGCAAAATATCAACATCTATAATGATAAAATAAAGCCAGATAAAGTTCCATTTATGGGTATTCTTTCCTACTGTTTCCAATAAATGTAAGTACAGAAAACAGTATTCTAAAAAATTGGGACTAACTTTCCTTTTTGACTGTTTCATAACAAATGCAGCAAACAAAGAAACCATGAGACTTTTGGATTGAGGCAGGTTTTTGCATACCACCAGTGTAATGCCACCCTCCAAATCATTTTTTATTCACTCATCACATAACTCATGAACAGTTTTGAAAACTAACAAATTAAATCAGAAAGTTGAGAAAAAATTAGGCTGTTTCTTCAGAACTTGAATTGTGTTCTTTATGAACAAAATAACTTTAAGTTCCATGCAACTCTTAAACATTTTAAGAAATAGAAATGAAGGGTATAGTTCAGAGAAAGAAAATCTCCCGCATGGTGTATGTACACAAATTAAAGTAAACTAACCACTGTTAAAAATGAAACAATGGTACCTTTCATAAAACTTCCAGAAAAAATTCTTCTGTATCGCATTGCACAGCAAAAATTTTCATAGATTGACACATACTGCTAAATTTTTGATTTTTAAGAATTTTTTTTCTGAAAGTTTCACAACTGATACAGGTTTATCGTTTATTACAGTGTATAGTATAGCTTGTAAAGATATATTCTAAAAATTTTGAAGTGCATGGCATAATTAGTTTATTTATATTTATGCAGAGGCGCAGAGAGCCAAGTTGGGGCCCCGGGGATAAAATCTTATATGGGGTCCCTTTGCTATCCAGAAATCCCTTTGATGTCGTATTAGATCAAACATTTATTCCTTATTAAAATTATTAATCATTTAAAGAAACTTTAAATTAATAGTAATTGGCAATTAATTAATAGAATTAAAATTATTAATTTAAAAGAGTATTATTCTTAAATAACATCTATGCTCTAAAAAATACCAACATTTTGTTTTGAAGGTTTCGTCACCTCCATAGAGAAACAGTATTTGAAACGTTAACATTTTTGCATGGCATGTTTCCTCAGTATTGAAACAAATAATATTTTTATTCATACTTCCATGCAAGCAGGCAGCAAAAAAATTTCATAAGGCCAAAAAAGTGGAAATTTCAAAATTTCGGAGGTTGGTTGATCCCCATAGTCTCTCCTCTGGCTAAACCCTTTCTTCCACTATTTAACAATGTGTCTCGAAAAAAAAAAACAATTTCTTGTTAAATAAATCTTTTCTACTTTTAGTCGTGGCAAACCGTTGAATAATACCGTCAATCTCTATACCTTTCTTGCAAAAAAAGACTCAATCAGTAACACTTCTCGTTTTTGTCAAGTTGGTGGTTTTTGCTCTAGCTGGCTTTTTGTAATTTCATTCAAAAATTAATTTGAAGCATACGGATAATCTAAATTTGGACTTTTTTATTTTACAAAATTGACAACACACAATTAAGTATCATATAAACAGCAAAAGAGGGGCCCCTTCAGAAGCTGAGGCCCAGGGGATTTTTCCCCTGCTCCTCCTCCCTCTCTGCGCCACTGTATTTATGTACCAAAATCACATTTTTCGAAATATACCACTAAGGCAAAATTGGATACGAAAGAAAGATTGAGAATCTAAATTAATATTACAAAATACTGTGTGTTTAAAATTTTTACCTGAATGTTTCAGGATGATGCACCTTATGAATTTCCTGTTTATAAGAGTACAAATTACAGTTTACGAGAAAGAAAATTTGATCTCCCCATCTCTTCCTTTCTTTTTTATAAATTAAAAAGCTGCATAATGAACTTTCATATAAAAGCTGTTTTTTTTTTGTTTTTTTAAGTCTGCAACATTTTGCATTGAGAACTGTATGTAATGAAAATGTACTTGCACAAACAGAAATCCTGATGCATCCTAAACAGAAATATGCTTATAAATAAAATCTTTGATTCGTGCCTTCATTCTCATCCAGCAAATCATGTACAAATTTAAAAGAAATCTGTATTACAACTCAATGAGGTCATTATAGCTAGATTTTAATAAAACTTCACTGATGGAGCTGGACAGAGAACAAATAAAATACTGAATCACTCTGATTTCAATAGTATAATACAGTAACTTCCATATTATTTTTACTTACAAGAAGAGGCTCAAGCATTGGGGTCTCGGATTTCGATGAAATGTTGATGGGATTCTAAGGACACCTAGAGAAGTAAAATGCCATAGAATTAGCTGCCAACTCTCAAAAATTTTTGACAAAAAGGCAATTAAAAATTCAGTCCATATTTATATACACCTATAATTCAATCTCCCAATAGTGCAAATCATATTGCTGTGGATCCGTCTTCCGATATGAAGCCTGAGTCACCTGTTCAAAACCAGAAGATGCTCTTTCACATATTTTTTTTTTTAAATGCATAAATAAACTAAAAAATCATCAGGAAATTAATGTGACTAAATGTGAAAATACTATTTTAAAATGCAGAAATTATTAGGTTGTAACGAAAGTTTCCCGCCACAGAAAAATTTCGTCTGTGCAAACAGTTCGCGTTGGTGTGTTAGCTCGAATTTTGTCATTTGAAAGAAAGAGAGTTGCTTTAGAATACTGTAGTGAAAGACAAAACAATAAATAAGTAAATAAAGATTGGTATCATTAAGTGCAAGGTGTCTGAAATGGAACTATCACTCTACCAGATTAGAACTGTATTTCCTTCCAGGTCTGTTGCAAAAAGTAAGCCACAGAATGTCAACTAATTATGCGTACAGCTTTAGATATTATACTGTAGTATCATATGTGTAAAAGTTTGGTACCAAAAGTTCAAAAACAAGGACTATGGCATTCAAAAAGCAAGATTAGTCCTCGAGCAGGGGCAGCCCTAAGGTACTTGGCACCCCCCTAAAAACGTAAAAAAAGGGGCCCTTTTAGGCTCTAGATAAAGTTTTTCTCAGTTTTTGAGTTCGAAATGGCACCCTTTCGAAGATTGCGACCCGATGCGGTGCTTACCTTTCTTACCCTGTCGGGTCGCCCCTGATCTAGAGCTGTCTAAGAAATTAGATGTTAGTGCCATGACTATTAGTCGTGCTATGCATTGCATGAACTTGACGACCAAGTTTAGTTGCTGGCTGAATGTGTTGACTCAAGTAGATTTGGCCGAAAACTTTCATTACAACCTGATATTTGTATGAATTATTAATTTCATTTGTCGAGAGAAGAGTCCCTTTTCTTAAGATTAGCTGCAGTTAAATGAGGATGCAGCAAGGAACCACTTAATACAACCTTTAAAATGTTCGTCCAGCCTATTTTGAATTACTGTAATGAGGTTTTGATATCTGCCTCTGATAAAGTGATGAAATGCGTCGAAATTTTTCAGAACAGGGCTCTCAAAAAGTTTAGCTCTCTGAAAAATTATTCATAAAAACGAATTATTATGGAGGAGTCAAATCTATCCCTATTTTGGCATTGCAACTTCTGACAAATAATCAGCTAATAGCCAATAATGTCAGAAAAAAATGTATCTATTCTTTATAGTAAATTAATTAGGTTCCCTAATAATCCTTTTTGGCAGAAATAAAATCATAAAGAAAAACATGATCTGAAAATTCAAAGGGGTTTCATTCAGTCTGTACTCGATATTGATAGTTACAAATGAATTCATGATTCTCCTATTGAACTCCTCTCTTTTGCTAATCCCTTAGACTACCTAGGAACTGGACATGAGATTGAGTCTAAACCAGAAAATTAAAAAGTCTGACTTGTGTCCTGAAGCACTTTGTGCTGTCGCTCTTGAGACCATTCATGATCGTTATCCTTCCCCTGAATGGTTCCATGTCTATACGGATGGTTCTCTGTTGGATTTTTTACAAGGCACTGGTGCTAGAATTTACTGTGATCTTTTGTGCTTTTACCTGGCTGTTGGAAGGTGCTCAACTCATTTCAACAGAGAGCTAGAATCAATTTATGTTGCTCTCCAGCAGCTCAATGTTCGACAGGATTCTTTCAAGAGGGCAGTGATTCTCTCTGATTCCACTTCTACCTTACAAGCTCTCTCATCTATTCAAAAAAGAAAAAGTATTCGTATTCCCCAGTGTAAATCACTTCTTGAGCAAATGCATCATAAACTGTCTTTACAATGGGTACCCTCACACTGTGGTGTCGAGTGTAAAGAAAAAGTGGATTCTTTGGCAAAGAGAGGGTGCAATAATATCTTTCAAAAATTTGACAGAAATTTGCCTTTTCATTCTGCAAGACTTCAAATAAAGGTGGTCTGTAGACCATAGTCAGATAATGTAGACGCATGCCGGGCGTGGATACATTAAAGGTCTTGCAGATAGTTTTCCAGTAATTCCAAGTTTTTTTTTTAAATGGATAGTTTCGTAAAAGAAATCTTTTTTAAGTCACTATAGCCCAAGCGTGTTGCACAGCTGTGTCCGCATATGCATATACTCGTGTTCATATATGCACTATGTATATAGTTATCACGAACTTTTAAGAGTTTGCAGATAGTTTTGGATTATGTACGCAGATAGTTTTATCTTTTATCTGACTATGCTGTAGACATTCCTTCAGAATGGCAGCTGTTCAGTCTTCACAAACTAAACCCTGGAGTGTCCGTGCTGACTCTGGCTCCCACTGTATTCCAAATTCTCTCCATCCTGCTGCAAGTGCAATTTTTAGACTGTTGACTGGCCACAATTTACTGTGTGCCCACCTTTACCGTTTTAACATTGTGGATTTGCAGGTGTGTGTTTTGTGTTCGAGTTGACAATGGATGACTGATGTGCATTTGGACAAATGCTCTGCATTGTCTTGTAGTGCTATTGTTCAAAAATGTTGGAGAGCTCGAAGCCTCATGACCTGAAGGTCAAATGGCTGGCATTTGCTAAATAAATTAATTTCATTTGCAAAAAATAATAAAAGAATACTTGCAAATAATTTGATTTTGTTTTACTAATTAGAGATTTATCTTATAATGTGCTTGATGTAGGGTAAATCATAAAAACATACTAAATTATTATATGGATATATTTTGCAAGATCTTCAAATAGTTGAGTAAGAATGTTTCTCTTCAGAAAGAGGAAAAAGCCATATTTTTCTATCCACAGTTTGTTTACAAGTGACACTTTAAAGAATTAATTTAAAACAATGATGAGTAGCAAGCATTTTCATCAATAGGAACCTTTGCCTTAGTTGTTGCCTCAAATTTTTGTTCCTAATCAATTGCTTATTTTTGAACTCTATCAAAATCGTTCCAAAAATGTATGAAAATTTTATATAAAACCGATTTTTTTGCAGAATGTAATTAATAATTTATTCAAGTAGTTACGAACATTTTCAGTAATGTTTTTAAATTCTAGTTTAGATAAAATAGCCTTTTCTCACTTAGTCACATTAATTTTAGATGATTTTTATGTTTATTTATGCATATTTAAAGAAAAACAGTAAAAGGGCACCTCCCAGGTTTGAACCTGAGACCTCAGGCTTTATAGCGGGAGATGGATCCATGGCGCTATGGTTTGCACTATTGGAATTATAGGTATATAAATATGTATTAAATTTTTTTATTACCATTTTCGTGAAAAATTTTGAGTTGCCAGTTAATTCTTTGGCTTTTTACCTCTTTAGGGGTTCTCTAAATCCCATCAACATTTCATCAAAATCCATAACCCCAATGTCTGAGCCTCTCATTGTTAGTAGAACTTGTCAGGTACTGCATCCTGACAGAAAGCCCTGGGCAGAACCTCTTGTATTAGCAAGGTATGACCATTTAGGGGCCCCCAAAAGTGCTAGGCCTCTGGTTTCCGAATGCCTTAGTTGGGCTCTGCTGATCCTGCTCCACATGTAAGTTCTTTTTATAAGGATCCATAATGTTGCCATTAGTGTTATCTATCAGCAAAATTTGTAACTAAAATTTTATATTTGCTGTATTCACTTTATTTTTTAAATAAACATACCTGCTTCCAACTTTTATGTATCATCACTAACAAGATATTTATTTTCATAGCTAGAGGTTCATGAAATACCTTGTATATATATTTTTTCATGTTTATTGAGGTATGTTGTTAGTTAGTTAAGATTTGGATATGTTTTCTAAAATCTTTGTTAAATAACTGTCAAAAGGTTATAAGGTTGTGTTTCTATAAATTTTAATCTAGAAATAAAGCTTATTAAAAATATAATATTTTCTTTCTTTTGATGTTTGCTCCTTCTTATGCATATAATTGGTATGCCTATTAACTTATAGTTTTATAAATGGCTGAGATTCCATATACTCCAGCAAATGATCTTCAATTTCTTCATCAAGATTTTGTTACAGTACATGGAGTCCCTACACATGTTGTCACATGTGGTAGATGGCTAGATGAACCATTGCCAGATAATGACCCTGGTCGGTTTCTCATCATTTTCATACCTGGTAAGATTAATGCACTTTAATATTAATTCATTCAAGTTTAGTTTATAACTTAGGACTTTTTTGAAAGCCTAAAAACTTTTGTGTAAATAACTGTCGACAATTTTAATACACATTGTCATTACAGTATAGAACCCGTTATCCGGAATGGTTGGGACCGGGTGTATTCTAGATAACTGAATTTTCTGGATAACTGGTTGAGGATTAACATGACATCTACTGATTTGATTGGTAGCATATATGTTACTCTCTATTTTTGATTAGAATTAAACATTTTGTTAATATGCAAGAAAAATAATATAAAACTCTTAATATGATCAATATAAATAATAATCAAATTAAGAGAAGTAGTAGTAAATGTATGATAGCTTCTTGAAAACTTAGTCACACATTAAAAAAATAAATAAAGTACCTTACCAGATCCCAGGTAGCACACATACGTTGGGGCAACATATGAATGCATACGTTGGGGCAATGTATGAATGCATACGTTATGTTAACGTATAAATGCATACGCTGGGTTAACATGTAAATGTATACATTGGGGCAGCGTAAAATCTGTATGTTGTCACTCTATTATCCAACTGTTGGAAATTGGTTATTTTTAACATTTAGCTATCATAATTGTTAACCGTTACATTTATAAGTTAGTTTCATATGTTAGGCCAATGCAGAAACCTAATGTTGGATAATTATATTTGACGAATATTTGACAAATTGATGTGCTATTTCATAACATTTCTATAGATATATGAAAAACTGTCAAATTTGATATTAAAGTTTTTAATTATTTTACTAACAGCAAATGCAGTGACAGATTCAGATAAGTTTTAAGGGACGGCAGATATGTAGAACGAAGCATATTATCAAATAGTCACATTTTTTTTTTCATCAAATATGGTTCCACCTCAACAGTGGGTTTCTGTGCGCTTAGGAGGAGGGCGAGCGGACACCCCACCCCTCCTAAAAAGTACTTTTGTCGACAAAATCGTCAGTTGCCAAAGGACTGTCAGCAAATTTCAGCTTTAATCACCAATCTGTAAAATGCTCAGTGTATAAATTACCAGTTCTGCCGACAATTTATTATAAGTTATACTACATCATGAACATAGTCTTGTTATGAATTTCATTTTAGTGATTTTTGTGCCAGTAAACAAGTCCCTTTTGTCCCCTCAAGCCAACTTCATTCCCGATCATGTAATGTAGTGTGTATTTAAGGCAAACATGCACATTAAGTATCTGCCTGGGGTGGGGGTGCCTCGGGCGAAGGACTTTCAGGGGATTTAATGCATATTCACGCTACATCTGGAGGAAACCGCCCAAGATGCCAGAAAATCGGTGCATATTTTTGAAAGCATATTGGTATATATCGTCAGAAAATTTTGTCTTTACACCCCCCCCTCCCAACATTTTTGCTTAAAACCGGCTCTAGTCCCGACATTAACAGAAATGTGTTATTTTCAAATAGTAAACAAGTTACAAACATATATTAATCTGTAGAAAACTAACCTATTTTGCACTATGAGGAAAATTAATATTGCAGGTGCAACTTATGAACTGTTAAAAAAAAAGGAGGGGGAGAGATCGGAAGCAGGAAAATATTTAGAAGGTCTTTTCAGAAGCTATCCTTTACAGTTTTAGAGAACCAGGACGGCAGGCAAACCAAAATCATAAAAACTTTTCGAATTAATTAAAAGAAAAAACATATAACGTTAAAGGAAAGAATGCTTATTTTTTTAAATATGATTCAAATCCCTCCTTCTCCTTTGACAGTTACTTTTGTAAAGTGTCCCTCAAAACCTCAGAAAATTTACTCCATTGAAACTTTTGTAAGGAGGCTTAATCTCTTTTTTTTTTTTTTTTAAATATTCATGTGGGGAAATCCAATAGGAGTATAAAGTCACTGGAGAATGTCACAGAAATCATTCTTTACTAAAATATTTATTATTTTTTACATTTATTTCAATTTATGTAATTTTTTAGATTCTTAATTTTTAGTTTGCCCGAATAAAATTGGTATGGAATACAATGACATTTCGTAGTTCTATTTTTATTTTCAGTTAACTGTAGATATTGACTGCAAAGTAAAAGAAAAAAATATTGCATGCGTAATGCATATGCAAGTATCGCACACGCATGAAAGTATCGCAAGAACGCATGCAAGTATCAACACATGGGTGCATCTATATTATCTGACTATGAGAAAGATATCAGTACAACAGAATGTATTAGTGATGCTGCTTACACGCTGTAGCACATAAAATGAAATAGCCATTGATGGTACGCAAAAAAAAGTTACGACGTGTCCCGCATAATTACCATTGCACAAAATTTTGAAAAAAAAAAAAAAAAAGAGGAGAGAGAGAGAGAACTTTTTTTTCCATAGCGCATCCTTTCTCTAATGCAAAAAAATAGAATGTCTGAAGAAAAGTTTTAAAAAATTAGTATTGATTTCAGTTCAGGGACCTGAACTCTCAGTCACAGCCTATTACTTAAAGAGCTACTGATATTTTTCATTCAACTAAAATACGCAGAAGAGACTTGTCAAAGCAATAAAAATGTTTTTTCTTCCAGTACTCTCAAAGAGTATTTGATTGCATATAGATTATGTATTTTTCTCCATAAAATTTGAGTCCTGTAGCATATAACAGGTGTAGATATAAAAATCTCTTCTAAAATAATAAATAAATAACAAAATGAAGTTGGTAAATATAGATATATATATGAACTGTAAAGTACTATAACACATTTGTAAAATATTAAAATAACTGAATTCTTAAAACTGTAAAATATTTTATACATACCTTTAACAACAAAACAATTTTGATGCACAAATTTAAATCCTTGTTGTTGATTAACCACTGTCGACCAACAAGATTTCCAAATTGAAGTAGTGTTAGTTTAATAACTACTTCTAAATCTGAAATCTCATTAGTCATTATAATCTGAGCAAAATATAAGCACGGCTCAAGTTGATTTTTTTTCAGAATAAACTTATTAGGAGAAAACAATTGTGTCCAATTTTACCTTCTCGACTGTTGTACAACTATGAGCAAATAAAACTTTATTATTAAGCTGTCTAGCATTGTTTAGTAATCCAAAAACGCATCTTTTAAGCACTGTGCAATTAAATATATTTATTACCATAGCTGCATAGTAAGTTGTTTGTTTACATACTTTGAAGATCGTTAGGCTTATGGACAATCGAATTATGATCAATGCATCAATAATAATAGTTATCGTGATTCAAATGACTTCGAGCCTATGCAATGAATAAAATTCACAGAAATATAGCTGAAAAAATAAATATTCATTTCAGATTTCAACTATCAATCACTTTATAAAAGTGTATCAACACATCATAACAAGCAATGGCGGAAACGGAACGGACATGAATCTATTGCTTCCCGGTTTCCTGAATGTGTGTCTCTGCGCATGCGCAATCATCGTTGTTAAGCTACGGTTGCCCAACACAACATTCAGCCATCAAATGGCCAACGGTTGTTTACCTACGGTTGCCCAACACAACATTCAGCCATCCGATGGATAACGGTTGTTACGGTTGCCCAACACAACATTAAACCATCCGATGGCCAACGGTTGTTTACCCAACGTTTGCCATCACAACCTTTAGCCACCAGAATACCGACATTTTCATATGGACATCCAACGTTTGCCCAACGTAACAACCTTGTGCCAACAATAACCCAACGTATGTGTGCTAGTTGGGATTGCTTACTTCATAGATTCTAGCTGTAGTACTCAAAATAAAAAGAAACAAAAACATAAGAAATTTAAAAAAATCTCATTTTTTGCTTTTCTTTTGGGAAAAAAATAGGAATTTAATCAATTGAAAAATGATTCTGGATAACTGGTTTCCGGATAAGAGGTTCCATACTGTATTTCATTTTCAGGTAATTTGTACTGAGATGGTACAAGCCCCATCTAAACAAGGCGACATTCGCTGGAGCTTGGCGACCGCAAAGCTTTGCAGTCGCCAAGCTCCAGCGAGTGTCACAAACTCACTACAAAATAATTTTAATATCTTCAAACCACTGGTCCATATTTAACATAAAAAAGCTTTGGTGTCGGTGGATTAAGCAACCTACTTGTACAGCTAATGTAAACTGGGAAAACACTGCCATGGTTTTTTACTCAAAAAAACCTTGGTGGATTAAGCAACGCAGCTATACAGCTAATCTAAAGCCATCATGACTAGAATAGCACATAAATAGCACTAATGAAAACATAAAAATATGTAATATCACTTTAAAAGTGATAAACTTTAAAAAATTAAAATATTTATTAAAAACAAAGCACTTACCTTTATTTCTTATTTGGGTCACTTGAGCCCAGAAATGTCCCTTATGCCAAATTTGCTCCCATTGGCTTAACGTATTGATATAACTCTGTCTTTCCTATTTCACAAACATCAATATACCAACAAACAATGCACACCACATTTCCTTTCATACATCAGTCAATCACATTATTTCCTTTCTTTCCAACCATAACATGAAAACAATTCAAATTCCAAACATCCATTCCACCAACAAATGACGATAAAAACACAATACACGTGTCTTCAGGGTTAGCAGAACATCAAACCGTGCATCAACGGCTTTCCTCACTGGCGGCATCCATTGCCCGAGGATTGCACCAAAATCATCAACAAACCAAACATGTAAGCAACCATTGAAATGTTAAACGGTACCAGATTCTCCATTTAGTCTCCCTTTCATGCTTGCTTATGAACTTTATTTGATAAATTTTATACACAAATTTTATGTGCAGGGAGAGTTTGGTGGGGTGGGACATTTTTAACAAAAAGTATTTCTTACAAATTATTTTTTACCTGTGCAACTTTAAAAGTTTTAAAATAACATCTTCAAACATTTTAACATATTTTAAAAAGTATAAATTTCATAGTAAATACTAAAATATTAATTATATAGGTTAGTTAAAATAGCAAGAAAAATGTCCCATCCCCTCCCTCACACAAGGGAGGGATCGGAAATGTTTTTAAAAGTTGAAAATTTATGCAGAATTTTCATAAGTATTCAGGGAAAATGATACAGACAGTGTGTAATTTATGTTCCCAAGATTTATTGAATATTATAACATGTATTTATCAGATATTGCTAAAATCAAATGAAAAATATGCCTGTGCACAACATCTATGTATATATAAATATGCTAAGCAAAACCTTTGTGTCCCTTTTGCAGCCCACTGCAAGAAAGAATGACTGTGAAATTCAGCACAGTTAATGTTCGTATGGAGGTGGTTGTGCAAATGTTAAAATTTTTGTGTAGTATGCTATTGCACCGTAAAAAATTAAAGAAGTAATTTGGCATGCAGTATTTCGCGTCAAGTCGGGTGATGGATTCATTGTTGCGTCAATTTTGAAATTGCAACACTTAGTTTAGCAGTAATAGGGCTATAATATTACAACAAAATTTGCAAGAAGTGGAATTATTCCCCAGTTTGGTGATATGCCAATGACTAAAATGTGCTTGGTGATTTTTTTTAGACGGCGATAAGGGCACAAAGTGTTGTAAATTCCATGTTTTAAAGCTGTGGAAAAACCTTGGAGGAGAGTATAATATTTCCTCCTAATACTTTCGTTCCTCCAAGGGAAAAACGAACCGAGCAGGACAGGTTTCAATTCAAGAGACGTTACACAGAAATGTGCCAATTCGACAATTTCTTCATAATCTCCTGCAAGGCAGTATGCTAAAGCAAATTTTCTCCAAAAATATTATTAAAGAAATACCTCAGCAATTAAGAGAGAATGAAAATAATATTATAATGAAGTGTATGGAAATATTTCTGAAAACATACTCTCAGCTAACATATTGAAGTCAGGTATAATAGAACCTAAAAATGATGATTGAACTTTTATTAATGTTGGCTTAATCGAATATCTGATGAATAAAGAACATATCGCTGTAGCTATGATAAAATAATTTGCTATGATGACAATGAAATCAATAACTATCCAGTAGAGTTTTTAAATTCTTTGACAGTGAGTGGATTTTTTTTTTTCTTTCTGGTTAGCCGGGAGCAAGTGAAAAATTACAAAAATTAGAATTTGTGCCAAATTCTTACAAACCTAAAGCAACTTCCAGTACGTAGTTATTTATCCCTTTCCATATTTTGGAAGTTTAATTTAATTTCATATATTTATTCAATTCCATACGTTTTCAGAAATTCCTCATTATGTAACCAATAACCATACAAATTTCTTTTTAGTATATTAAAATTTTTGTATTTATTGAATTGTGTATCTAAATAATATTTTGTATACAGATCAAAATTTCCGCCTTTTTTGGGGAGGGGGGGGGAGAGGAGACAGTGTTTCAGAAGTAGTCTTTAAACATTTCTCAGAAGAAGAAACAGTTGGTGGGATTTGCACCTGGCTAACAGAAAAAAACATAGTTTGCCACCACATAAGTTAGTAAATTGCATCGTTATACTTATAAGAAACTTAAATACAAAGGAAGCATTACTCAATGGAATCGGAATGCGCATCAAGTTTATACATTGTAATGCTATTGATTGCGAAGTTTGAACTGGAACCGCAGGCAATAAAGGAATTTTAATTCTACTTATAAAATATTCTGATACTATTTTACCATAGCCTTTCAAAAAACTCAATTTCCAAATATACCTGCATTTGCAATGACAGTAAATAAATCTCAAGGACAATACAATCATTTGAAAAAAGGGCAAATTTATTGAGGCAGCAAAGTTTCATACGTGGTCAGTGATACGCCTCAGCAAGTAGAATTGAATCATTTGATGGTTTAAGATTTTATAACTCCGAACATAATGGGCCTTTAGCCGAGGACCAGGCTCAATTTTCGGAGGGTGCCACTAGACTTTTTAGATTAGCTTAAATTGTTCAAAATGCAAACTGAATGTGTGAAATCCAGGGTCGTTAGAGGGAGATGACCCTATGACCCACTCGCTGGAGCTGCCTTTGCATTTAGAAAAATATGATGGAGTTTTTACAAAAACACAGTCTTCACAGAAAAGTGTTGTGGTTGTAAAGTGAAATTGTACAAAAGTGGTCACTAAAGACAGATAGTCTCTTGGACAAGGTGGTCACTTTAGTAGGTTCCAGTGTATATGGAATGGTGAGGCATATTCTTTAACACAAGAACTTTATTCACACTCAGATAAAAAAAATTAATGCTTTATGGTCGAATTTCGACCGTTGGCAGACAACTAGTTAATATAACTTGTTTAAGAATTACTTAATATAATTTATGGGCATTTTAAAAGAGGTACTGTAATTTCAATTATATTTAATTTAACTGAATATAAGTCTCCACATCTGAATTCTCACTGAGGAATATTTTATTTTTAGGTAACCCAGGTGCTTTAGAATACTACATTGAATTCATTAAAGCCTTATATGAAGGTCTTCAAAGAACAGTACCCATATGGGGTATATCACATGCCGGTCATGTTAGTGCTCCACCTGGATTTGCAGTTCCAAAACTACAAGGTATGAGGTATTTTTGTCAATTTATGCATCAATAAATTCTTTTTATCCTTGACTGTAACATTTAAAGTGTCAAAAGTAGTTCACTGATCTATAGTTTTTAATTATCTAATTTAGAGATAACTGCATTTTAAATCAGTGTTGTCTAACCTTTAACTTAATGTGAACCCATTTTGAATTTAAAAAACTTTGGTGAACTACATCTATAATTTGCAATTTTAATATTTTAATTATAAGTCTGTATAATTCCTAAATTACAATGAAACACTTTTAACACGAAACTCAATGGAGGACAAAATATTTTTTTGTGTTAAACGATTCATAAAAAAAACCCCCTCATAATTCATCAATATTTTCGATGTTCTTATATTTTACTGCTAGTAGGATGCATCCATTGGGATGAAAAGCAAGTATAAAAAATATTATTTTGGGGCGAAAAAAATCGGTCATCTTTTTTGAAATGTACTGTTCAGCACCATATTGTCCTCAAATTGTTCAGGATCACCATTTGCTTTATTCATCTCTCCATTTGAATGTGCATCTAAATAACTGCCCATGCTTTTAATCATTTTCTGCATGTCTGAAAGTAGAGGGGATGGAAGCTGTATCGTTGATTCCGTTGTCCAATTCATCGTCGGAATCGACATAACAATCCTTTGGATTGTGATTTCGTACATACAGTAGAACCTCGATTATCCAAAGTAATTGGGACCGAACCTACTTTGGATAATCGAGAATTCACCAATAATCATCTAGTTTAATATGTAGTATCGCCATTGAACTGTTGTTATGACTATTTCAACTGTTAAATAAATTAAAATTAGAAATGAAAATAAATTTATTTCTGAAACAAAAACTTACAATTGTTTAAACGGAAGCTTCATCTGGTGTACATTGGCCATCCTTTGTCGTGTAGCTCTATCCCGAAGTTTTCTTAAAAGCATGATTTCAGAGGAATCGCACTGCTCCTGTTGTTCCAACCAAAGAAGGCCTTTTGAGAAACACTCAAAAGCATCATTGTTACTGATCTTATTTACTTCAGAATCATTCTCATCTTCATCATCATCTTCTTCTTTTGGAGATTTTCAGACTTCTGCTATTAATTCCTCATCATTGAGCAACTGGAAGCCTGCATCTTCCAAGTCACAATTCAACCAATCTGTGATTTCTCTATCCCAACAATTTTCAAAGCCTTTCATTATGCTAAAAAGGCTTGAAAACTCAGTAACAGTATCTTTCACAATGTCTGTAGCATTTTCATCTGCGGCAGTTGAAAAATTCGACAAAAGTTTTCGCCAACTTCGTCGTTCGATTCTTACACGTTATATACATTTTTTAGAAAGTGAATATATCAACCTTTCAAGTATATTAGGCAAGTTGGAGTGTATAGGCTGATTATTTTACCAACTATGCGAAAAATTCCAGAGCTGGGGCTCGAACCCAGGACTACCGCTTAACGTGCGGGTGCTCTACCACTGAGCTACTCT
The DNA here is from genome assembly GCA_038373885.1 of Cheiracanthium punctorium. Taxonomy (NCBI): domain Eukaryota; kingdom Metazoa; phylum Arthropoda; class Arachnida; order Araneae; family Cheiracanthiidae; genus Cheiracanthium; species Cheiracanthium punctorium. The sequence goes on from JAWZYV010012899.1 coordinate 36,039, forward strand.
GGGACGATTCCCAGATGAAATTTCTCGCTTTTGAACCGTTGGCATTTATCATCTTCCTCTGCAAACTACAGATGGAACAGATGAAACAATTAATTCCCGACAACTCCATTATGCCGCGGAAGTTTTATACATTTTTTAGAAAGTGAATATATCAACCTTTCAAGTATATTAGGCAAGTTGGAGTGTATAGGCTGATTATTTTACCAACTATGCGAAAAATTCCAGAGCTGGGGCTCGAACCCAGGACTACCGCTTAACGTGCGGGTGCTCTACCACTGAGCTACTCTGGGACGATTCCCAGATGAAATTTCTCGCTTTTGAACCGTTGGCATTTATCATCTTCCTCTGCAAACTACAGATGGAACAGATGAAACAATTAATTCGCGACAACTCCATTACGCCGCGGAAGTTTTATACATTTTTTAGAAAGTGAATATATCAACCTTTCAAGTATATTAGGCAAGTTGGAGTGTATAGGCTGATTATTTTACCAACTATGCGAAAAATTCCAGAGCTGGGGCTCGAACCCAGGACTACCGCTTAACGTGCGGGTGCTCTAACACTGAGCTACTCTGGGACGATTCCCAGATGAAATTTCTCGCTTTTGAACCGTTGGCATTTATCATCTTCCTCTGCAAACTACACAACACTTACTCTGCAAACACGTTAAGCGGTAGTCCTGGGTTCGAGCCCCAGCTCTGGAATTTTTCGCATAGTTGGTAAAATAATCAGCCTATACACTCCAACTTGCCTAATATACTTGAAAGGTTGATATATTCACTTTCTAAAAAATGTATAAAACTTCCGCGGCGTAATGGAGTTGTCGCAAATTAATTGTTTCATCTGTTCCATCTGTAGTTTGCAGAGGAAGATGATAAATGCCAACGGTTCAAAAGCGAGAAATTTCATCTGGGAATCGTCCCAGAGTAGCTCAGTGGTAGAGCACCCGCACGTTAAGCGGTAGTCCTGGGTTCGAGCCCCAGCTCTGGAATTTTTCGCATAGTTGGTAAAATAATCAGCCTATACACTCCAACTTGCCTAATATGCTTGAAAGGTTGATATATTCACTTTCTAAAAAATGTATAAAACTTCCGCGGCGTAATGGAGTTGTCGCGAATTAATTGTTTCATCTGTTCCATCTGTAGTTTGCAGAGGAAGATGATAAATGCCAACGGTTCAAAAGCGAGAAATTTCATCTGGGAATCGTCCCAGAGTAGCTCAGTGGTAGAGCACCCGCACGTTAAGCGGTAGTCCTGGGTTCGAGCCCCAGCTCTGGAATTTTTCGCATAGTTGGTAAAATAATCAGCCTATACACTCCAACTTGCCTAATATACTTGAAAGGTTGATATATTCACTTTCTAAAAAATGTATAAAACTTCCGCGGCGTAATGGAGTTGTCGCGAATTAATTGTTTCATCTGTTCCATCTGTAGTTTGCAGAGGAAGATGATAAATGCCAACGGTTCAAAAGCGAGAAATTTCATCTGGGAATCGTCCCAGAGTAGCTCAGTGGTAGAGCACCCGCACGTTAAGCGGTAGTCCTGGGTTCGAGCCCCAGCTCTGGAATTTTTCGCATAGTTGGTAAAATAATCAGCCTATACACTCCAACTTGCCTAATATACTTGAAAGGTTGATATATTCACTTTCTAAAAAATGTATAAAACTTCCGCGGCGTAATGGAGTTGTCGCGAATTAATTGTTTCATCTGTTCCATCTGTAGTTTGCAGAGGAAGATGATAAATGCCAACGGTTCAAAAGCGAGAAATTTCATCTGGGAATCGTCCCAGAGTAGCTCAGTGGTAGAGCACCCGCACGTTAAGCGGTAGTCCTGGGTTCAAGCCCCAGCTCTGGAATTTTTCGCATAGTTGGTAAAATAATCAGCCTATACACTCCAACTTGCCTAATATACTTGAAAGGTTGATATATTCACTTTCTAAAAAATGTATAAAACTTCCGCGGCGTAATGGAGTTGTCGCGAATTAATTGTTTCAATTGTTCCATCTGTAGTTTGCAGAGGAAGATGATAAATGCCAACGGTTCAAAAGCGAGAAATTTCATCTGGGAATCGTCCCAGAGTAGCTCAGTGGTAGAGCACCCGCACGTTAAGCGGTAGTCCTGGGTTCGAGCCCCAGCTCTGGAATTTTTCGCATAGTTGGTAAAATAATCAGCCTATACACTCCAACTTGCCTAATCTTACACGTTAGTTCGTTCGATTGCGGCATAGATTCCCACGCGTCACTGATCACATAAATGCAGTCTTTGATATTGACAGTTTTCCAAAACTCAATTATTGAAACTGCATCAGATTCAGAATTTCCTTCAAAAAGTAATTTTCTGATTTTAAAAAAATTAAGAAACTGACTTCGGTTAATGGAGAGTTTCGGTTAATCGAGGTTCTACTGTATAAGGGTTCTATTCATTAGGGGGAGAGGGTGAGACCTGATGGATGATACTATTTATATTTCAAGGATGAACACAGGAAGAGGAACCGGTTCTCCGAATTTTAACAATTCTATGAATATATTCTAGTGACTTGTTACAAACATGCCACTGAAGATCAAAAATGATTTTTTTTTTCATGTTAAAGGATTTTGTTTCAGGTTAAAAGAAAAAAATGTATTAAATTGCATAGTTTACAGTCCAGACTGCTGCGTCTTTTTCCGCTAACTGATTTTTCATGTTAAGAAGCATTTTTGTGTTAAACGTATTTCACTGTATTAAAAATGTGATGTGTAATATGTTAAAGCATTTAATTGCATAATTATATTATTTTTTTATTACAAATTCAACAAAACATGAATTAAATGAGAAAAAACATAGTTTATGAGAAACTTGGGGCGGGGGGGATTGAATAGAAATTCTAAAAAAAATTCAGATTCTGTTACCTTTTCTAATGATTCTTTTGATTTGTATAGGCAATGAAAGTCTCTATTCATTAGAAGGACAAATTCATCATAAAATGGCATTTGTTAATACACATGTTCCTCGTGATCGTAGGCTTATACTCATTGGTCATTCCATTGGTTGTTACATTGTTCTAGAACTTCTAAAGCGATTACCACATTTACAGGTCAGTATTTAGTTTGAATTTGATCTTTTACAAAATTTTAAAACCAGTCAGTTTCACCATTTCTCAACAGCACAACATTTAATGGAATACAAATTTAGTTTGAAAGAAGGTTTATGAAATCAAATGATTTTATTTTCTTGATTTAGAATGTTTAAACAATGTAGTTGGAACATCCTTTAGGTTTTATCCTATAGGGTGCGCCTAACAAATTTTCCAAAAAAAAATTTTCCCCATAAACTTTTATTTTCCAGAAAATGCAGTTGAGTTTTTTTAACTTCAGAGGTGAACTGGGCCCCTCCTTGGGTAAGTGGATATCAAGACACTAAACATGGCATATGGCTGAAGTGTGAAGGTCCCCGCTTCAGACCCGTTGCACAGCCATTGATCAAAGGGTCTGAAGTTTTGAGTGTTTTTCTCCAAATGTAAAGTGAATACATGTTAGAAACCTTTAAAAAGTTCTCTGCCCAAGGCACCCCTCCTTAGGCAGATAGTGCTGGAGTAGCTTTGCCTTAATACCCAAAATTAAATTAAATTTAAAAAAATCAGAGGTTAACATAAAAAAAATGTTTGTTTAAAAGGCAAAAATTTTCGTGTTTCATTCTTCGAATTATTTATTAAATGATAATGAATTTATTATCTGATATAGAAGTGAAAATTTTGGTTCATGTATATAAAATAAGTAAACACCTAGAATAAGTGTAAATGTGAAATAAATAAGATTCTTAATAGCTCTAAATCTGCTGTTAGTGAAAAAGAATTGTATGGAAAGCAGAAAATATATCACAGAAAAAAAGCAGCTGTTAGATAGTTTCAAGACAAATTTTCTAGCTTCTATCAATAAGCTACTAGCCTACCTATAAAATAGCAGGACAGACAAGTAAATTATAAGTGTCTCATGTAACTGTGTGGTGAAGTTTAATTTGAACATTCATGTTAATCTTCAAAAATTAAGAAAAATCGAAGACTCCTTAAATGTTATAAAAATGCACATCTAAAATGTTTAATGAATGTTATTTGTTTATGAAATGTTCCATGAATTTCCCGGAGTTTTTCATTGAAAACTAACACTTTTGGGCTAAAAAAAATATTTAAAGTTTTGATGGCAATAATCACTATTAGCAATACAGTAATCTCTCACTTATATGCCTTTTAAAGGACCGATTTAAAATCGTATATAACTGAAAGCAGGCCCTGATTATTGCAGGCGCCCAATTTTGAGTGGTCCCTAAATTATTACAGTATGTGAATTTAGGTTTTGTTTTTTTTTTCTTTCTTAATGTAGTAAATGCCTAATTTTTTTTTCAGTTAAGAATTTACAAGTTACAAATAGTCAAAATCTTTTTTTCTTCTTAAATCTACCTCTCCATAGAAAAAGTATCACAGCAGTTTAACGGTTTCTGCAAAAAGAAGTGATAACTAGGATGGGAGCAAGATTTTAAGTGATTACGCTGTAAGTTGCTGGACCTATTAAAGTTTTTGAAGTGGCTACCCTGCAAGAACAAGGCCCGATTATGACCATCAGGGGCCCTGGTCATTGATGAATTTGGAGGCCCGCATCTATGAAATTTGTTTTCCTTTCATAAAATTTTGACATATAACAGGCTATTTCAGAACAACGTTTGAAATTGGCGGCCCTTTCCAACCGGGGGTTCTGGGCAAAGTCCCTTTTTGCTCATGCAATAGTAAGGCTCTGAACAAGAATAGGGCACCCATGAATACAAATTTGCCAATTATGATTATTAATTGTATGAAAAAGTCCGGCTTTTAGTTGTATTTTTAAGCCTTTATTTTTAATAAAGCTTATTTCATAATGCTGATGTTTCATATGTTTATAATGTTCATAAACATTCTTATTTACCTAATATTAGTACATTTCATGTTGATACATTTAATCATGACAAAGAGTTATATACGAACACAGAAGAAATACATAAAGTAGTTGTCAGACACAGTAACAAAATGTAGGGGGCACCCATTCAGATTTTTGCCCCAGGCCCTGGTTTGTCATAATTGGGCCCTGACTGAAAGGTCTTATTTTCTAACTCTTTATCTAAATTATAAGAAACAAAACATTTTTTAAAAAATGCTTAGTAATATTTTATTTTTTCAAAGAAAAATTAGTAATATTATATTTTAAAATATTTAACTATACAGTTTAGTTTAACTTTTTATTCAAAAATAGAATTTACGTATGATTTTATTTTGCATTGCAGAAACTTTAATTGTACTAACATTCCTTTACCAAAGTGTCATCAATACTGTAGTTTTTTTTTGTTAGTTTAGGCCGCGTTTGTAATTTAATCTCTTCTAACTCATTTAAATGTTATATTATTTGAAAGTAAGTTATAATTTTACAGGTGTCTCAATCTTTCTAGGGCTCCTAAAGCAGTAGCCTAAGATGAGACAGAAAGATCAGTTGCATTCTTATCATCTTATTTATCACACACATCATCAACATTCCCAACATTTGTGTTTTTTAAACCTCGTGTCTTTAAAGATGACGATGGAGTAAAGTACATCTGTGGGACGAGATTTGTGAATTGTGCTGTATATTTTCACTGAGAGAGATAATTCAAAGTGGCACATATAAGTGAGAGACCATATCATTATTTTCCTATTCCTTGTGACGGAACCTTTCAAAATTAGTGCATAGAAGAGAGATGTGTATAACTGAGAGGTGCATAAGTGAGAGGTCGCTGTACTAAACAAAAATTTTTTGAGTTCATTATACTATGGTGAGTACTTAATCATAACAGAATGGATTGGAGGCGATTCTGTTATGCTCTGGGGTATTTTTTTTATATGCAGCAAATACAGTCATAAAAAAGAGTTTATGGCAAAATGAGCTGTACGATTTTTGAAGGTTGTTATACAGAAGCCTGATACACTTCTGCTTACTTTTAAGAGAGTCAAAATGGAAATTCTTGAAGCATATTGTTACTAGATATACATCTAAATTAACTATATACAGTCAATTCTGGTTATAGTGAACCTCTGGGGATCAGCAAATTTCGTCCACTATATCCGAAGTTCATTAAAACTGAAGTGTCCTCATAGTGAACAGAGATACTGTATGTGAATCGGGACTAATGGGTTGCATTCACTAATCTGCAAGTTCACTATATCCAAGTTGACTGTATATATATATATATATATGGTTTATAAGAGAAAAAACTTGGGCTTAAATGGGCACTGATCTTGACTTAAGTTTCCTAAAAAAAACAAACCTATGGGATTATTTCTCGCTGTAAGAAAACATCAAACAATATTGTTTGGCATATGAAATAAGAAATCATAATTATGAAGAAATAAAATATTCCAAAATGTGTTATTAAAAAATTATTAAATTGATGCCAAATCACATAGTTCAAGTTATTCAGAAAATTAATGCAATTATTTTCTGTGTAAATAAAACAAAATATGTATTAACATTAATACATATTCTCAGATAAGGATTTTTGTCTACTCAAAAAATGGTATATTACTTTTCAAGGGTGGCCAGATAGCAGAGTGGAGAGGGAGGTTTTGTGAAATGTCAAACACTGCCAAGGTTTGCTGTTTTTTAAATTTATGGCTAAGTTTGTCATAAAAAAATAAATCCCCAAAACTGAACCTATCTTGACAGCATCTTCTAAAGGCAAGAAATTGCCAAACCCTACTGTTTAATGGTTTACGCTTACTGTTAATGGAGTAAGCGTAATTAATTAGTGTTTATAAAGGTGTCTATATTCGTGTAAGTAATGGTGATGTGTCGTTAGAATATACCTGAGAAAGGTTGTAAACAGTTTTAGTAGGCAATTTTAATACAGATTTTAATTCTAAAGAAGTATTGTATGGACAAATATTGCAAACTCTCACAAATTATGATGCACATTTTGTGAAATATAATTAGAATATGCTTGATGCAGATTGTATAAAAGATTTAGTAGGCTATTTTAATGTAGATTTCAATTCCAAACAAGTGTTTTATAGAACACAAGGAAGGCAACTATGGCACACTCATGAATTATGATGCACATTTGACAATAATGCAATAATGAAGGCAAATAGGGGTGACACATGGAAACGGTATGTTTTCCAATGTAATGAAGCAAAAACTACAAATAGGACCTACACATGAATTATGATAAGCTTTTAATTTATAGCACTTTATTGCATACTTAAAATATGAAAGTGTTTCAGATCCCCCCCCCCCCCCTTAATTGCTTTTACATTACTTTAAAATGAATTTGTTGAGTAAAAGTTTCTAAATTTCATAAATGGCATGGAGTATGTTTAATCTTGACTTAATTATAAAAAAAAAGACCTTATAGTTTCATAATTTTGTAGCAGACCATATTACATTCATATAACATATCATATTATGCTATTGCTTAAATGTATTTGAATAAGGTTGTTCTTAAAAAAAAAAGGCAAGAAACTAGTGAACAGTTTTGAAGATAAAGAAATAAACTTAAGTATTCAAATAAAGTGGGAGAGGCAATGTCTTTTGATAGGATATGCTATGCATTTATTTATAGAGTTAAAAAATCTTCAGACAAAATTCTCAAGCATTAAAAAAAAAAATTGGAATCATCATGACATGATTTCCTTGTACATCTATTAAATTATATACATTTTTAATGCTCTTTACTTATTTCATTTGAAAATGAAGTACAGGGTGGCCATAATTAAACTGCAAGTGTTCAAGGGGTGCTGGAGAGAAAACTACCAAGAATATTCCAGTGAAACTTGGTATCTACACGTTTCAGAACATGCACAAGTCAAATATGCAATCAAAAAAAATTGCCATTTTCACCCGATAGATGGAGCTATATCATGTTTCAATGCTTATGGACATCATATATGCAAATTTTAAGCCCATCGAACAGTGTAAAAACAAGACCACATTCAGTAATGGTCAAACATGACTCTGAATAAGAAGGAACGTGCATTGTTAGTGAAGATATTCTATCAGAATGGTAGCAATTATTCGGCTACTCTGAAAGAATACCGGCATATGAAACAATTAAGAAGAGGTCCAATGAGTGTTAATGAGAATAAATAATGGTTTGTTTTCCTAAGCGTCTTTATGAATTGTTTAATTTGTGATCTTAATTTACGTTAATTTTTGATTACATGTTACTGTAAAAATTTAATTACTCAAGCGAATTGTATGGAATTTTGATAAACTGTAAATGATGTTTTATATTGTTTATATGCCTCTTAGAATGTCACTATACTCTGTCTATCGGTTTTGGAAGTTGTATAGGCCACCGGTGAGCTTTGAAATATGGTACAGCGCCATCTATCGGGTGAAAATGACGATTTTTTATTTTTGCATATTTGACTTGCACATGTTCTGAAACGTGTAGATACCAAATTTCACTGGAATATTCTCGGTAGTTTTCTCTCCAGCACCCCTTGAACACTTGCAGTTTAATTATGGCCAAACTGTATGATAATATTAATGTATGCTGTAGTAACCTTGCACTAATATTCACTTATGATTCTCCTGTTTGAATATACTTCTTTAATTGAATTGTATATTTAATTTCAGGTAGCCCGCTGCTTTTTACTTTTTCCTACTATTGAAAGAATGTCAACTAGTCCTCATGGCCAGTGGATCTGGCCAATGTTAACATACCTGCGCTTACCAGCTTTAATAAGTGTGTATGCTCTTAGCTGTCTTAGCCCACAAATGCAATGTAGGCTTCTTGAATGGTATTTTAAAGATCGTTGCATACCTGACTGTGTGTTAAATGCTAGTCTAAACTTGTTTCAACCAGATTGTGCCAAATTATGCATGTTCATGGCACGTGATGAATTGGAAAATGTGACTACACTTGATGTTGACAACATTCGTGATAATGTATCTCGAATCACTTTTTATTATGGAGCTAATGACAACTGGTGTCCTCATTCATATTATCAAGATTTAAAAGAAATTTTCCCCCAAGGTGATATACGTTTGTGCAAGAATAATTTTGAACATGCATTTGTGCTAGAGAATAGTAAAGAAATGGGGGCATTAGTGTCTGGCTGGATTTTAGAAGAACTTCTTGGATCATCCAGAGATGTGCACAAAAACTCACTTTTAGTCTAGTGTTAAATGTACTTCATTGACAGTTTTGTTGTTTTTCTTTTATATTTATTTACTAGAGTAATGTAATGCAGTGGAAATTTAACCTATCACAATATGCTATACGTGACTAGTATTTTATTTCTGCAAATTTGAAAATCTTAAAATAGACTTCAAAAACTTAGAAATGCATATGGTTGTGTGTAAAAATTTTTAAAAATCTAATTTAAATGGTGGCTGCTTCCATTTATTGCATCTTTGCTCTATTGAAAAGAAAAATTATTTTACTTTTAGATGTGTGTGTCATTTAAATTACATTATGGCCATAAAAAAAAATAATAATAAAAAAAATAAAAAAATCTTGATATATGGATCTCTAATGACCATTCTGTTCAACCTATCAAAATGAGATTTCGGGTGTAGTTATTCAGAAGTATGAGCTCATAATTCTGTGAACAACGACAGAGTTGCACTCCTGGTTTCGGTTTTAGGTACATACACTCAAGATTTTCCAATGTTAACTCCCATTTTTTTTTTTTTTTTTTTTCCCATTACAAAATGCAACAAAATTGAAGAACGGTATATGTATTACAAAAAATTGATGCACAAAAACAGCTTTATGAATGGCCAATAAAAACACAACTGGGGCACATGAAATGAGACTAAACTTAGTTACCTTCTTATCACCCTTTTAAGTTCATATTAAGGGAAGTGGAAATTCACTTAACCTTTTTTTTTATAGAAAATTTTCCATTTTTCTTTCTTAAAACATTTTGACTATTTTTATGATATATTTGCAATTGTTTTTTATCTGTCTATTAAATTTTTAGCATGGTATTTCTTTTTTCAGTTTCTACAGATTAGAAAGTTAAGGAAATACAATGAATAAAATTATAAATCAGAGAAGTTTAAATTCTGGGATTTTTTTGTATTGCTTCACCCCGCCCCCCTCAATGCACACAAATGTAATGTGACAAAAATATATCGGTAATTTTGTGGCTATTTGCACAGTTGTAGACAGAATTCCCCACATCCCCCATTAAAAAATTAGCATAAAATTAAATTGAATGAATGGAAATTTTTTTTTTGCATGTGAAAGAATTCATCATTAAAAAAGCTTGGTTGTATAGAGAACTAAGTTGGTAACATTTATGTAGTTTAATTATTACAAATAACTTACACACGCACACACACAAACACACACATATATATGTATATATATATATTTTATTGAATAGTTTAATCTTAAACTATTAAATGGTGGTGCTATCTTTACAATATTGGCAAAATCATTTATTTGGGCCCCTTATTTATCACATTAATTTTTGTTTTCAAAGAACTACTACTATTTTATAGGAGTTTTCTATTTTATCTGGATATCCGGGTAAAAATAAATAATAAAAAATAAAATAAAATAAATGTGCCCCAATTACGGAAATATCACTGCTGAATTTTAGAATTGATATATGTTCTACTTAAACTATTTTGAAAAGTGTTTAATTAGAAATTATGCTCTGTATTGTATCTCAGCATTTGAAACTAAATATTAATTAAAATTGTAAAGGGATTAGTTTGTTAAAATTCACTACACTACAGCAAAAAAATAAGTTTAATTATTTAAAATGAAAACAGATCAACAGAAATAATATCAGAGAAAAATCAGGGGAAAACACTAAAAAGTTATATTCAGGGAATTGAAACTAGGCTGTATGTAAAAATCCTGTTTATTTATTTGTAAGCATCATTATAATTTACAAGAAATGTGAAATGTAGGTATTTAAATCAAAAGTAGCAATCCCACTCAAAAACAAAAAATTATTTAACATTAAGTGAATAAAATCCTGAAATTCTTGATCTATGTTTACTTTGGAAAGCATGAAGATTCTTACAATTAACTGTTTGTTCAACTACAGTCAAGGAAAATTTTAGGTGTCTGGAACACCCTTAATTTTCTCTATCTCTTTTTAAGGGAAAGAATGTAATTTCAAGAACTAGGAAAGTTTTTAAATTTTTTCTAAAAAGCTTTTTGCAGTTTGCATCCTCTATTACTCCTTGTCTCAGGACATACTAAGACTGTACATTATTAAGCAGTCTTGTCCATACCAGTGATAACAATGTAAATTCTTACTGAAAATATTATCTGAAACTTCCACAGAAAATACCAGTCTTCCAGTAGCTGAAAAATTTCATTATCTCCTGCTTTTAATTACTTCCCTGTACAAAGTAAAAGGAAGTATAGTGATGGCAAAAAATTTCGGTATGCGAATTTAAATGAAAAAGCAAATTTTGACTATCTCTAATAATAAAATACTGGTCTATATTTTTCTTTTTATATGAAATGTTTGTATATATGAAAATCTGAAATTTAATTTGTAAGGAATTTCCACTGCGTGTTTTTGTTATCTTATTTTTCATATGACCCATGTTATTATTATTATTATTTTTTTTTTTAATGCCATTCTTAGATTTATGTTTTATTAGTTTCAAGACATGTATATTGTAGATAGAACTGTAAAGCATGGAATAGAATGGTGAATTATAACTTTTTGTTACTTGTTTTCTTCTAAATAATGTATTCAGCTACTGCTGTGCTTCCAAGTGGTCATTTTTTAGAACAGTTTTGAAATGTGTTGGTTTTGTTTTATAGATATTTTACAATTTTGGTTATAGTATATTTATATATATATTTCTTTTTTGCCTAAAAATTCTGAAAGCCAACAGGATTTAATAGATTTGCATAAAAATTTGTTGTGGTATAATGTAATTTTGTTGTGAATGTTATTTAATTTGTTTAGCTCACTTATTGTTTGTGTAAATTCATTTTGGCTGCCCACCTACTTTTTAATGCTGTGCCTGGTAATGTACAGGGTGGCCATAATTAAACTGCAAGTGTTCAAGGGGTGCTGTAGAGAAAACTACCAAGAATATTCCAGTGAAACTTGGTATCTACACGTTTCAGAACATGCACAAGTCAAATATGCAATTAAAAAAAATTGCCATTTTCACCCGATAGATGGAGCTATATCATGTTTCAATGCTTATGGACGTCATATATGCAAATTTTAAGCCCATCGAACAGTGTAAAAACAAGACCACATTCAGTAATGGTCAAGCATGACTCTGAATAAGAAGGAACATGCATTGTTAGTGAAGATATTCTATCAGAATGGTAGTAATTATTCAGCTACCCTGAAAGAATACTGGCATATGAAATGATTAAGAAGAGGTCCAATGAGTGTCAATGAGAATAAATAATGGTTTAATTGTTTTCCAAAGCGTCTTTATGAATTGTTTAATTTGTGATCTTAATTTACATTAATTTTTGATTACATGTTACTATAAAAATTTAATTACTGAAGTGAATTGTATGGAATTTTGATAAACTTTAAATGATGTTTTATATTGTTTATATGCCTCTTAAAATGTCACTATGCTCTGTTTGTGGGTTTTGGAAGTTGTATATGCCACCGGTGAGCTTTGAAATATGGTACAGTGTCATCTATCGGGTGAAAATGATGATATTTTTTTTTTTTTTTTGCATATTTGACTTGTGCATTTTCTGAAACGTGTAGATACCAAATTTCACTAGAATATTCTCGGTAGTTTTCTCTCTAGCACCCCTTGAACACTTGCAGTTTAATTATGGCCACCCTGTACTATTAATACAGTAAAACAATAAATTTAAGCTTAATATTCTATTTTTGACATATGTGTTAAAATTACTTTACTACATATTTTATCATATCCAAATCCCTCTGCTTGATATGCTTCTGCAATTTTTGAATATAATCTTACCTGTATAATAGATAGACTAAGCTGCTATTTTTCACTTTTACAAATATTCCACATGCTTTTAATATGGCTTTGTATAAAATGCTATTTAAAAATGTCCATATTTTTATTTCTATAATTTATTTAAATATACAAATAATTTATATCTTAAAATATATAATTTTTAATATTTGAAAAGTAGTATATTCCCTGTTTACTTTAATATTCAGGTAACTGTGTCAAGTTATATTTTCATTATCTTTTAAATGAATATTTTAAATGTCGTCACTGTAGAATCATTTAGAAACATAAGTGTCTACAAGTAATTTTTGTTGAGTTGCCCCCCCCCCCTTCCTTACCTATTGATTTGTGAGGTAATAATTACTTTTGTTGTTTAGTAGGTTTTATAACTACATAAGATTGCCCCTCCCCCCTTTTTTAATGACAAATGTTTTATAGAAATAATTATTTCAAATAGCTCCATTCAATGATATATTGATTGTATACTTGTTATATTACTAAGACCAGTTTATATGTGTGTGTTGTGTCATAGATTTATTTATTTATTTATTTTTTCTGTTGAATGCAATATTTATATATTTGTTTTACTATTTCGTTGATTAGCAGTTTTTTGACTGGATTATTTTTCAGACGCAATAATGTTGTTTTTAATATTAGTTATAAATTTTACTATGTTGATTTTTAGTTTTTTACAAAAGGTGCATGTTAAATGTTTTTGTGCCGTTAAGGCAGAGATGCTGAAACAGGGGTTATTTTATATTCTCACTAATTATGTATTTATTTAGAATTTCAAAAGATGGTTAAGTAACAAGTAATTTTTGTTGAGTTGCCCCCCCCTTCCTTACCTATTGATTTGTGAGGTAATAAAACATCACGGAAGTAATGTAACTCTGTGAAGCACACATTCATAGTTAATTTATAGACAAAATGATGAAATTTATACTTTTTTTTATTAGTATTTGTACTCAATTAAATTTTTTTCATCTAGTTTCAAAATCTGAAACCAGTATTAAGATTTCACTATAATTCCTTCTTAACAAAGTATTGACTTTATACTATAAACATATCAGATTCAGTTTTAGACATTAAAATAACTTAAATTTATAATAATAATAACAATAATTTTTTTTTTTATATAGCTTCATACGTCATATTATGTAGCTCTTTTTCAATATGTCATAAATGAAATTTTATTATAAAGGTTTCTGTATATAAATGTAATACTGTGTCAGTTTATCGTTTAGTACATTTATAAAGAGGCTAATGATGCATATTTATGAGATTTTGTAAAAGTTTAAAATTTTGTACATCTATACTATTAGTAAAAATGTTTTTCATATAATTTTTTCTTTGAAATTTTGTTTTAGAAAATTAATCCATGGTATATTAAATACCAAATCAAATCCACATATGGTGTTTATTCTAGTCACAATACAGACTCAAATTCATATTTTGACATAAAAGTTATATTGTATTTGAGAGTTTTGTACTTTATGTTAATTTTTTAAACTGTACAGTTTGGAATGAAAGTTATTTTGCTAGATGTATTTTAGTACAGCAAAAATGTACTGTTTTTATTTTTGAAATTCTTTTGTTTAAGAATTTGTATGCTAAGCTAATTTAAATTTGAAGTATACGTTAAATCCTTTTCAAGTATCCATGTCTAAGTAGTAAAATATATGATGAAATGAATTTCTCCCTCCCCCTCCAGATTCAAAGCTAATTTCTCTTGCATTAAATTAATGGGTTCCTGTAATAATGTTTTATAAAGGTAATGAAATTTTCTTGTGATACAAAATATTTTTATATTTTCTTTTTGAATTTCTGTCTTCATTATTTACTACTCTTCAAATTAAAAAAAAATTGCTTTTAAAAAAGTTTTTTTCTTTAAGCTAGATAAATGTATTTAAACATTTTATTCATTTTAAGGGTGTTCTAACTATGGATCGTTGTCACAGAACTTTTGAACAGCTTTAAAATCAAACTAATGATGTTAAACACTTGAGCAACTTGTAAAGAGACATCCTGAAATTTTCTGCATCTCTAGCTCAATTAAATTTTTTTGTAAAGCTGTTCAAAAGTTGTGTTATTTTCAAGCCTTAATGCAATTATCAGTTAACCAGTTTTATACACTTTTTAAGCATTGTGTTTATGAAAACTAAACATTGGCACAACAGCCCACATAGGGCCAAGGCCTGTGCTGCCCAACCACATCTTCACGGCCATGGGCTCTGGGATGCAGAAGCATATGCCTTGGCCAGGTGGTCAACCTGATGCGAAGCCCTCTGCGTTTAGTCCCTAATCAAGCATGGTCCTCATTTTAGTGACCTACTTAAAGGATGTAAGTCTGAGTCAACCTTGCTCAGCTCAGTAATTGAACCCCCGATCTGTGGTTCAGCAACACAATGTGCTAACCGTTACACCACTGAGCTTTATAGTGATTATAGCTTTGAAAATCAAGCTTCACCTGTTTTGAGACAAACCTCAGCAAGCAAATCCGGATTCTCAATTGAGCCACTAACGGGTATCAGGGGTCGATGCAGACAAAAATTGAGTCTTTTATGTGGCCCCTTCACAAAATTATAACCGATTAAAATGATCCCTTTACAAAAATACAATTAATTATAATGGCCCTTCATTTGCATTGCACTCTACATTTTAATCTGTTTTATCAATTATTTTAGCAAAAAGTTACATTTATTAAAAATTGGTATGAAAATTCACGAAAATAAGTGTGAAAATTCATGAGATTAAGTACTGAAATTCACAAAATTAAGCAATTTTCACAAAAATGAGACCTTGGAAAAAACTTCTGGATCGACCCCTGGGTATTGTAAAAATAGTTTTGAGGTAGTTAGTCCTTTATCGATAGTGCAAACCATCTTCTAGATATTGTTGATCAAGAGCCAACTATCTCAAAAGTTAGTCTCTTAATTGGTGGTGGTAGCAAATTTTGTTCATTTCTTAAGAACCACTTATTTACTTCTAAAAGTCTAGCTCGCTTCAAGACAAATTTTTGGCAGAATTAGAGCTGATTAGTATAGAAGTTTCACTGTCCCATAAATAAAAATTTTAGCTGTGCATTTTCATTCTGTATTATGTAAAATTACTGTTTGTCATGCTCATGCTCATAAGCTATGCCAAATAATGTACATACTGTGATTTAACATAAATTAATTTGAGTGATACATCTAAAAATTAAGTGTCGAAGGATTTTTTATGTGCTATTAATTTGTTAAAAGTTGTAAGCATAGGGTGCTTTCTTTTGGACAAAAACTAAAACAGGTTACAGAATTGAGATTTCCTTGACTATCTTTATCAAATTTTTAGAACTAATTATATACAGACAATATTCTTCCAAGTATGAATCGTCCTTGCGTAACATGCGTTTCCAACAGGTGAAAAAAAAAAGAAAATTATACATAATTACACAATATTTATAAAATATTGGTTTGATTTCATAAACATAAAAACAAAATTTAGTTGAACCCCCCGGTGAGGGAGTTGTTAAAAAAGAAGCAAGATTGGCGAGATCCTGCTTTCAAGCAAAAAAATATCTATTCCTGGCTATGATTGGCCTGTCTGGCAGTAAAACAATCATGTTGTCAAGGCAAAAATGACAAGTTCATTGATTTTTGTGTTCTTGTATGAAATTCTTTAAAGTTGCTTGACTTTTCCCCTAATCTGTAGCCACCCTGCAAAAAAATTCATACCAATGTTTTAGAAAGAATAAAGCTCACTAACAAACACAGGCTCAGATGCTGATATAATGGATATTTATGAGTTATAGAGGACTCCCAGTGAAGTAAAATGTGAAAGAAATAGCCCACAATTCTTGACTTTTTCCCAGAAAATGCCAGTTGTTATACATAAAGATGATTATATACCAATTATTTCAATAAGTCTATGCTAACAGTAACACTCCTTGCTGTGAATGTGGAGGTCCTGGGATCGAAACTGAAAGTCTCCTTTTTAATTTTTTTCCCTTTAAAGATACAAAAAGCAAAAAAAAAAAAAAAAAAAAAAATTAAAATGATCATTATTAAAAAGTTAATGGAATTGAATGGTAAAAGCTATTATTTATTAGAAATAAATAAACACCAAATTAGATGGTAGAAATTACTTGCATGGAATATTATTAATTACATTTTACAAATAATTCAGCTTCATTTTGCTAGAGGTCTGGAGTTTTGGGTTGGTTTTCTCCAGATGTAATGCGAATACGTGTTAGAACCCCTTAGAAAGTCCTCCTACCAAGGCAACTCCCATCCTTGGCAGATCGCCCTAGTGTAACGTTGCCATAATCACAAAGAAACAAAACATTTTGCTAGCGATTTCGATAAAGTACATGACGCGGGGTGATATAAATCATATCAACATCTAGTGCAAGTTTTTGGAATCGTGTACAGGAATATATTCCTTTGAAAAGAATACAAGTGTACAGCTCAATCCACAACTTGTTTACATGCATTGTTTTGAAAAAAGAATAAATTGAAAGCAAAGCATTTAAAAATGCATTTCTCATTACAAATAAGTTCTTGCCTGAAATTTTCATACTAAAACATTTGTTTATTTTAAAGTTCTTTGCCAAAATCATTCTAAAATGTATAAATCTTTGTAAAACCAAATTATTTTCAAAATGTAGTGAACAATTCATGCAAGTAATTTCTGATACTGTATGTTGTTTGCACTTAATTCTAATACATAAAAATAGCTTTTATTCATTTCATTAATTTTCTAACAACAATCATTTAAAAGTTTTTTGTGCATTTTAAAGCATTTTTTTATTTGTATTTTTAAAATAAAAAAAGGAGACTGTTCAGTTTTGGTCCTGGGACTTCCAACTTCACATCACCACATTGTTAGCACAGACTTATCGAAATTATTGGTATATAATCATCAAATCTTAAAATGCCATTTTGTGAGAAAAATGAGAGTTGTGGACTAATACTTAGGTGTTTTACTTCACTAGGGGGGGGGGGGGTCTTCTAAAATCCACCAATATTTCATTATAATCAGTGTCTGAAAACCTTGAAAAATGACTCTAAATCACATAGCACTGTGGGGTCACAAATGTTATCTTTATGCATCCGTTGGCTTGTCTGTGAGCATTGAGATTTGGTGTTCAAGTCCCCTTAACCCATGGTTGTCATTTTCCTTGTCTCCTGTGTTCGTACTTCTGTTGTATTTTCTGTGATTGTTAATGTCTATTGTTCAGAATCAAATGTTAAAAGGAAATACCAAGGTATTAGACAGTCTTCAAGATTGTGGTAAAAAAAACTGATCAAACAATAGCAAGCACATTGCTAAATTTTTGCAACATGCAAACAATTGCAAGCACATTTTAAAAATTTTATGGAAATTTCTAATCTTTGTTTAAAAAAATGTTTCACAATAAGCACATGGCTAAAATTAACATTTTAGAAACTGTATTTCATTTTAAATTATACAACTTTTGTAGAAAAAATGCGTTCTTTATGAAAACCAGTTAAGAAAGTTACTAATGCTCTAAAAAAGTTATTATATTACTGGTGCATAAGGCTGATAATTCTGAGTGATCTTGATCGCTGTCTTTTTCAGAAGTTTGTGACTTTCAAGATATTCTGAATTGATCTTCCAATACCGTGTTTACTTGCATAACAGTTGCCCTCGCATTATAGTCACACCCCTGTTTTGAAGCAGAAAAAATCATCAAAATATATTCCTCACATATAAGTTGCAATTGCACATTTGACCTTCATTTAGAAAATGCAAAGTTATCAGCTGTACTCTTCCCAGAACTAGTGCTCATAATGAATTCAATTATTCTGTCACTCCCATTGGCATTCTCAATGGTTACTCCATAGCTCCAAAAATGCCTCTTTTTTTGTATGCAACTGAGGAAAACAGTATTTAATAAACAGAACATGATCTGGAAACATTTGGTAATTTACTAATTCTATTATAATGTATTTTTTATGCCAGTAATATTTTAGCATTAGAATGTACGGTATTGTATAGTGGATTTCTCTACATAATAGTCGAACTTAAGACTTTCACAGTTGACAAAAAAAGTGTGACTATAACATTCGAAAATACAATATTTGTTAAGCTAAAAATGTTATTTACTTAAATAAATTTTATTGCAGTTATATATTACTATTGTTTAAAATTTAAGTATGTAATAATTGTTAATATAATTATCCTCTTTTATTACACATTTTTAAAAATGTCCAGTTTATCAAGACATTCATTGAATACTTGGTTATCCCTCCCCCCTTTTCTAATTCATCTACATGTAATATGTAGTATTTCTTTGTGTCCTTGATGCCTGAGAGATGAGTTGAACTGCCATATCAAATTATCCCATCCATATTCATTTATACTAACTTTTTCGACATCCAGTTTATAATCAGAGCGTACTTTTATTATAAGAGCATTATTTGTTTTTTTATAAGAGCATTATACAAGCAAATTTATTAGCTTGTACTTGAAATATAAGAATGTAGAAAATGTTTAGATATATATGTCAATTTTAAAATATTTGAAGCATAAATTAGTTAGAAAATTTAAGTGTTGTACTCAGGAATTCATATTTATTTATATAGTTCTTTAGAAGAGGATTTTTTTTTTTTTCACATGCAACTCTTTCTAAAATTTTTTAAAAATCTATAATTTTTCAATCTGAATGCAGTTTACTAAAAATATGTTGTAAACTTTGTGTGTAAAACAATTTTTCTCTGCAGTAACTGGATTAGTGGGCGGTATCGTTTTTTGCAAAAGGGATGATTGATTTGCAAACTAAAATTTTAGTAAAATTAACGAAGCAAAACGTGATAAAATGTAGGCATTAATTAAAAGTCTGAGAAGTACAAAAATTTTCTAGTTAATTTTATGGCAAAAATTGAAATTATGATAAAGATCTACTTTCAGCATTTCTTTCCAATCTAATTAGTTTTTACCGGGCATGAGAGTTACCCTGCAGATCCATGTTTTTGTTTATTTTATGATTAGCAGATTTCTACCTTTTTTTTTTTTCAGATTGACTAATCCCGATGTTTGTTCATTAAAATTTTTAGTAAAAATAATTTTGTTGAGTATGCTCCAGCCATAGAGAAGAAATAGGTGGAGTGAGCATGGGTCAGTTATCTCGGGAAGCAATTAGATGCAAAACCCCCTTAGCAGTAAGGGTCAGAAAAAAAGTGTCCATTTGGCTGTTATCCCCTCTAGGAGATTTTCTTAAGTACAGTGTGTAAGAAGCTGCTGGGACTCTCCTTGTTAATAATTTTTATTGGATTCCACATCTGCAAAATAATTTTACATTATCCAAATAAAATTACCTTAGTAAGAGATAATTTACTATCCAAAGAAGATTGGTTAAATTTAAATGTCACCAAGTAGTGCTGATTTAAATCAATAAATGCATTCGGTAATACAAAGTTAATTTCTATCAAATCTTTCACAGTTAAAGATTGCATGCTATTCTTCTTAGTTAGCATACCTGCAGCATTTGGAGTGCTTAATACTTTTTTGCAAATTCGGGGATAGTAATTTAGTTTTGACATTAAATATGAAATTAACAAAATCCGATGTAGTATTGAATCAATAATTTATACCTGTGTATGTATTATTTATCATTCCTAATAAAAAAAATGAATTTTGCATTATTATTTATGCAATTTTTAGAAAGTTAGAAATAGCTTAACAGTATTATATAGAAACCCGCTTTTAATAATGTAACTGCCAAAACATGCTGTAAAGTGAAAAAAAAAAAAATGCAAAATAACTTCACTCTCATTGAAAACTATTGTGAGCTTCAACGAAATCCACTCTTACTGTCTGTCTACTTGTAAGGCGGCAGATATGAATGCTGCTCTTCAGGGTTGAGTTTACTATTGCTACTTATTTTTTGTGTTTTTTTAAAAACTTAGTTAAAGAATTAAGCTGAAATAACTTTGAGTGTTTTAAATTTAACTATTTATCACCTATTTTCCATGAGTCAAAATTTGTTCTACAATATATATATATATATATATGTACTTTTGTTAAAGATAAGAATTTCATTTGCAATTCATTGTAATGTTTTATATTCATTCATGTGAATCGTGTTTATTACATTTAAAGAGCTCTCAAAATATGCAAATGCTTGGAGATCACACAAATTTCTGTATTATTGTGCTTTATTGTAGCTATTAATAGAATGTAATTTATAAAATGTGAAAATGTTTATGTATTGCTCTTAATGAAGGCATTTAAAAGAAAACTGTTGATGCACTTGGAATTGTATAAGGCTTCTAGTAAGCACAAATTCAGAGCACTTATGTAGATATATGCTTCAGTTGTAGTTCCTATTTCTGTCAAGCTGTGAATATGAGTGATATTTTCAATATTTAAAAATACTTGTTAAAACAAATACATGCATTTTCTTTTTTTTTTATGTTATTTGCAGTAGTAGATTTCCACTTATTTTCAAGATACAAAATACCAAAAATCATATTAAAAGCATAAATAAACAATTTTTTTCTGCCTCAATAAAGCAGTTTTTGGAATGCTTATACAGGGCATTTAATTAGCTACAGAACTCTCTTACACAAACTAATAATATTTGTACAATTTATTCCCTGTTTTCAGGAAGATAGAAACATGTCTTTTGTTCAATATTTGTTCACGTGAGCAAAAGATTGCCCTCCCTCCCCAGGTCATTTGCTACAGTAAGTTTCATTCTGTTACTGAATGACCAAAGAGAAGCAAAGTGATCATCAGTACAACAATTTGACCAGGAAGTTAGTTCTCTCATGGTGAATGACTTGCGTGCTTACTGCCTTTAACCAACCACAAGAGGAGGAATCGAGGTCCCTCCTACGACCCTCTTCAATGTGGGGCCAAGATATTCACTGTTGTTGGTAATTAATAGGAGAGAATAACCACCAGAGGTGACTGTTATATTGAAGCTGTAGTCTTGTTTGTTTGCTGAAACAAATGTTGTAGCAGTTGGCCTTAAAAAATAAACTTAAGCAAATGAAAAAAATGCTGAAATTGATATTTTAAATGCCTCTGTGTACAGTTTGTAAAATTAAAATTTTATTACTCTAATGTCATATCTGAAAAAAAGTCAAACTTCTATGTATTTAGCCATCCAATTTAGATAGATTCAAACTTAAGAAGTTCGCCACATTATCATTGCCTTCAAATTTATTTAACAATTAGAAACCAATGAGTCTTCACTAATAAGCCACCCATTAAAAAAAAAAATAAAAAATTCAAGGTTGTTTTTTATACAGTATTCAGAAAGAATTTGATAATATTCGAGTTATTTATAAAGGGCAAAATGTTTTTTAACCCGACTCGATTCATTACTCAATTATAGTGCCTGATGTCAAAATTCTGCTCTGTTAAATAACACTGAATTCAACTGTATGTTCTGATTCAATGTTTCTTTATCCTCAACTTTTTTAAGTAAATGAAGGTGAAAAAGTAGATTTGACTGAGGCTTATCTCTGTTTTAATGCTAAGAAATATTTAGATTTCTGAAATTTTCTCCTCAATATTTAGGTTTAATTTTGTTTTTCTGTGCATATAATGAATGTGTTTTAAATCCTAAAATCATTTTCTTTTGCTTGTATACTTATTATAAAAGCATTTTTAAAACAAAATTTATTCTGATATATAAATGGTAAATATTTTAAAGTATGTTTTGCTAAGACTATATTACTTTGACTGTTATACAAAGATGTTTTGTGATGTAAGCAATTTTTGCTATATTTAATTTTGTGCAATAAACACTTAAATGTTGAAAGTCGTCTTTGATCTTGCCATATATTGCTCCACTTAAACTAAGAAAGTTTATCTTGTTATAGCTTTTGCATAAATAACTATAAATTAAGTAATTTTCATGATCAGTGAAAATTTGTTTGTCAAATTAGTTTCAAAAAACAAGATTTTCCCCCCTAACTTAAATTAAAACATACTGTAAATTTAACAAAGCCACTGACCTCTCTCCCCCCCCTCCCCTAAATAGTTCATGAAGATTGCCACAATTTTTGTACTAAGCATGGGATACCAAATACTTACTCTTATAAAAGTCATTATACAAAAAATCTATGAAATTAGATAGTTTAATCCATCTGGAACAATGATTTCAGGGTTCATACAAATTCGAAAAGAAAAAACTGATATGTAGGCAACACATCACTTCCTTCCAAGTCCATTAAATCACACACTTTTTTGATGGTTTTCACTAATCTTATTACTTCCTTGTACGTAGTATAAGGAAGTAATGTGATCCCGAAAAATTTTGGGGGCCAAATTTCGACAAAAAAACCGATTTTGACTACCTCTAAATTTAATTTAAAATTTTTTTTCGATGCATCCTATCGTAGGCTAGCATGTACGATCATATTAACGCGTCTGCAACTCATTTTGACCAGCGGCGAGTCTGCTGTGGCCAGTTTTTCCATGCCGTCTGTACGTACGTACGTATGTATGTAACTCGCATATCTCAAAAACTACTGGTCGTAGAATGTTGAGATTTGATATTTAGGATTGTTCTATGATCTAGTTGTGCACCTCCCCTTTTGGTGGCAATCGAATGGATAGTTTATGTACAGGACCGCCCAAAAGATTCGAAATACATTACGCTCTATGGGCCGAAATTCATTAAACTCGCCTAACTCAAAAGCTATTAGGCGTAGAATGTCGAAACTTCATATTTTGGATAGTTGTAACATCTAGTTGTGCACCTC
Source organism: Cheiracanthium punctorium (assembly GCA_038373885.1). Classification (NCBI taxonomy): domain Eukaryota; kingdom Metazoa; phylum Arthropoda; class Arachnida; order Araneae; family Cheiracanthiidae; genus Cheiracanthium; species Cheiracanthium punctorium. Next base: position 59,682 of record JAWZYV010012899.1, read on the forward strand.
TTCTGTTGGTTCCATTCGACTGGATAGTTTATCTACAGGACTGCCCAAAACATTCGAAATACATTACGCTCAATGGGCCGAAACACATAAAACTCGCATATCTCAAAAACTATTAGGCGTAGAATGTTGAAACTTTATATTTAGGATTGCTGTAACATCTAGTTGTGCACCTCCCCTTTCGATTCCATTCGACTGGATAGTTTATCTACAGAACCGCCCAAAAGATTCGAAATACATTACGCTCTATGGGCCGAAATTCATCAAAGCGTTTTTTAGAGGTATTGGGCTATTTCAAACGACTCAGAAGTGATGTATGCTGTAAAGAGTTAGAAAATGAATTTCTCCATTAAAAAAAGTGTCTTTATCATTTGTAGTTCTGCTACAGGAACACTCAAAAGATTTCCAATACATTACGGTCAATGGCAATTTTAGGGGCATTCATCCATTTCAAGCACAATACCGTCCTACAACATAAGTTAGGTAATGGTCCGACCAGGGTCACGTGCCTCCCTCAAGAACTATGCCAAAAGTCGCCAAGCTTGGCGACTTTTGGTGTACGTGTGTGCATATTTAACTCTCAAATCTCAAAAACTATTATGAAATTTCATATATAAGAATGTTGTAACATCTAGTTGTGTATCTCTATTTTTGGTTCCAATCTACTGGAGAGTTTATATACAGGACCACCGAAAAGAATTTTAGTACTTTAATGTCTATGGACATCTTCAATATAATACAACTGTAGACAGTCATTGTTTGGTGCATGCCCAAAAACTCGCTGTCTGTCCCCGACCTTGGCGAAATATCGCCAAATTTGGCGATAGTCAGTCATTTGGTCCATGCCCAAAGTATCGCCATTTGTCATCGTTCTTGGCGAGTTTTGGCGAAATATCGCCAAATTTGGCGATAATCTGTCATTGTTTGGTTCATACTTAAAATCTCGCCAAATGTCGTCGACATTGACGAGTTTCGCCGAAATATCGCCAAATTTGGCGCCAAAAATTATTTCGTATTTTGTATAACACTAAAACTTTAACCCGTAGATTTTTGAACTTTTGTATTTAGAACTATTGCAATATCTAACTGTTTTCCATATCTTTTTTGACAGCAATCGACTGAGAATTTATTTACAGGGTGAGCCAAATGACTTTTAATACATTGAGGTGTATGGATGCATTCAATTCATTGAAAGTCTGTGGTCAATGACTACTTTGGCTATCCCCAAAATCTCACAGACTATCTCAAGTTTGTCGGCTTTTGGTGAAATATCGCCAAATAAAGTGTCAGAAGGAAATATTTCAAATTGAACTCAGCTTGGCGATATCGAAATATTTGTCTAGAAATCGCTAAACCTTACTATTATTGATATTTTATCTCTTTCAAACAAATAAGTTTAGAGGAAGTGCGTCGAAAATATTTTTGATCTAATGGACGTGCAAGGAAGTCATGTGTTGGACACATCAGATTTTTTTATTCAAAAGTGAGGTATAATACTTCAATAACGTTCAGGTTGTGCAATTTCTTTCCAAATATAAGAGGAAATACATAAAGCCAATCAGTTTTTAGATTATCAGTTTGGTTTTTCAATTACCCTTAAATCTGACATATGTGGCAACTATAAAGTATAATTGTTTGAACCTTAATTAAGTGTGGGAGATAATTTCCATCACCGTGGGACTGTTATAAATTTATGAGGTGAAACAGAGACATACAATATTACTTAATCCTGTGATTTATTTTTTAAAAACATAATTTAATTCAAATATTTATATTATTACTAGCTGAAGTACCTGTTCTTCGCACGGGAATGAATGGACTTTTGGATATTAATATTTGTTGTGATTGCTACTTATTGTAATAAACAGATGTAGCAAAATGGATATCGCGTTATATTGTGTTCAATAATCATGCATACTGAATTTCAAGGCAATCGTTTTTATGGTGCTGAAGGCGATGTGGCGTAGCGCAATCTAGTGACGAGTTTTAGGTAAACGGATACGGTGAAAATATTCTTCACATTCAGATATAGATGTATACGAATTTTCATGACGATCGGCTGAATAGTCCTGAAGTTCATGTGTTGACGCGACATCTAGTGTCAAGTTATAGGAAAATGGATCGTGCCAAACTCTTCCCCGTGTTCAAATATCTATGTATACCTATTTTCATAGCGATCATTCGCACAGTCAAGAAGTGATACACTGCAGGGCCATCTAGTGGTTAAAATAATGATTTGCTACAGTGTCGTCATGTGGCAAATTATAGCAAAATGGATAACGCCAAAATATTCTCATTGTTCAAATAGCTATGTATACTGATTTTCATAGCCACCGTTTGAATGGTAAAAAATTTGGCCTGCTGCAGCGTCATCTAGTGGCGAGTTAAAATAATAATGCATTGCAGTGCCATCTAGTGGTGAGTAACATCAAAAGTAACACAGTTAGAATATATTTTTCGTGCTCAAATGTGTAAGTATAAATTTTATGCCGATCGGTCGAACGGTATAGAAGTTGATGCGTTGCAGCGCTATTTAGCGGTAAGTTACAGCAAATGGATAGTGAAAAATATTCTCCGTGTTCTAATATCCGCGTGTACCAAATTTCATCGAAATTGGTTGGACGATATTCGTATAGCAAACGGCTAAACGGAATAGAATTCGACGTTCTGCTGCGCCACCTAGTGGAAAGTTAGAGGAAAACGGATAGCATAAAAACCTTCTCCATGATAAAAGACTTAGGTGAACCAAATTTCATGGTGATCAGTGAAACGGAGCTGGAGTTTTTCAACCTCCTACACACATACCAACATTCATTTTTATCTATAACCAGTCTTATTATACGTATACACCAGTCTCAAGTAAAATCCAGTTTCAAATCTAAGCCTCGCCAAAGTGCCAGCATACGCCATTTCGCAAGAGTTTTTTCAGGGAATCATTCGAAGCATTGACTTAGCAGCAATCAAAATGGGAAATGGTTCGACCGCCAGGCATTTATTTGAAAAGTGGAATCCCTTAATACAGCCGCATTTTTTAAATTATCAACTATAACATGTTTTATTCATCGTTACCTCGATGTACTAAATGCGAAGATTTCAATTTTCTGAAATTTGGCGGATTTCCTCCAAGTTAAATCAATGTACTCAATTGGCGAGAATTCTGAAGCTACATCGCTTGAAATGCCCTAATAACTGCATTATTTCTGCACGGATAGTTAAAATTTAATGCTGTATTCTAAGAAAACCTATCCACTTGTTTTCAAAAATGCTATTCCCTTAAGCTCTCCAAAAAGCCTAAAACTGTGCAAACCGCTAGAACTCACTTTCTAAAAATCGGCCCATCAGCCATTTTATTTTTCGCCAAACTAAAAAAAATTACATATTAGTCTCGGATATCTTCGATCCTCATTGTTTTGCGTATAAAACATTTCATTCCTGCTCTCATTTCTTATGCGCACACGATATTATAATTAAAAAAATAACCTTACAAATATAAACTAAAAAAATCATTATTATTCTTTTATTTTTACTTTAAGAATTTAAAACATTTTATTCGGCAAAATCGCCACACATGGCAACCATAATGCTTATTTCACTACAGGGGTTACAATTACGGAAAGCTTTCTGCGTGGAGAACATAAAAAATCTCTTAAATTCCGGGAACGGGTGGACTTTCAAAGTTTTAAAGTGGACTATCATTTATTCTATATTATTTTACATATCTGTGTGAAATTTCAGGCTAACAGGTCCATTTTGGTGGAATTGTATACTACCCAAATCAACAAATTGACAAACAGAATTTAATTTTTATAAGATAACCTACGCTTGTTTTTAAAAATACCCTCTCATTAAATTGCGCCAAGCGCTAGAATCATAGAAAATCTGACACACTTTCAGATTTTAAATACGCACTAAAGTGCTATATATAAAAAGAGTTATAATCCATGGATCTTCCCTATTTTCGTTCCTTCTTTCATTAAGTTGGAAAGTGTATCATTATTCATGAGTGTGATTAAACAAAATTAAAATTGATATTTCTAACATCCTTTTTTCTGGATGTAATACATTAGAATAGATGCAGAAAAGCTGCTCAGAAAAATGCACAATTCCAACTGAATGAAAATTTCAAAAACTTATACGCAGGTGTATTCATAACCCAAATAGCAGACGATTAAATTACGATAAATAGCGCCAAGCGTTAGAATCCTCCTCAAAATCGCACATCAACCCCTTTTATTTTTCGACCAATTAAAAAGTTGCACATTTATTTTCGGAAAATTTCCAAATTCTATTTTTCTTTTGAGTATAAATCATTTCATTCCCGCTCTGATTTCACATGCACACGATATTTTAATTTGAAAACAACCTTACAAATAATCTAGACAAAATTTAAAAAAATCGTTATTCTTTTATTTTTACTTCAAGAGTCTGAATCATTTAATGAACTGCCGAATGTGGCAACCTAGATAAGCTTAATCGTCGCTTAATGCACTGTGGGGTTACAATTACGAAATGGCGGAAAGCAAAAATTAGCCTTTTGCGATACGTTTTTATCGATATTTCCTAAAATAGTTCGAATTTTGAAAAAATCGCTTCGAGATGTGTCGGGGCCTGTCATGGAGAATTTCCGTTCAAAATTTGGTAGGTCTACGATCACCCGTTTGCGAGCTACGCGAGACACAGACAAACAAACTAACAGTTTACACACATTGTTTTATTATAGCTACAGTCTCAATAAATCCAGTTTCAAATCTAAGCCTCGCCAAAGTGCCAACATACGCCATTTTGCAAGAGTTTTTTCAGGGAATCATTCGAAGCATTGACTTAGCAGCAATCCATTTTGGAAATGGTTCGACCTTTAAAAAGTAAAGCACGCTTTTATTTGAAAAGTGGAATCCCTTAATACAGCCGCATTTTTTAAATTATCAACTATATAACGTGTTTTATTCATCGTTACTCCGATGTACTATATGCGAAGATTTCAATTATCTGAAATTTGGCGGAATCCCCCAACTTAAATCAATGCACTCAATTGGCGAGAATGCTGAAGATAGATCACTTGAAATCCCTTAATAACTGCATTATTTCCGCACGGATCATTAAAATTTAACGCTGTATTCTAATAAAACCTTTGCACCTGTTTTCAAAAATCCATTTCCTTAAGCTCTCAGTAAATTGCGCCATGCCGGAAACTGTGCAAAGCGCTAGAACTCACTTTCTCGGCATTTTGAGCCATTTTATTTTTTGCCAAACTAAAAAATTTTAACATATTAGTCTCAGAAATCTTCAATTCTTATTGTTTTGTGTATAAAACAATTCATTCCTGCTCTGATTTCCCCTGCACACGATATTATAATTAAAAAAAAAATAACCTTACGAATATAAACTAACAACAAAAAAAAAAATCATTATTATTCTTTTATTTTTACTTTGAGAATTTAAAACATTTTATTCGGCAAAATTGTCAAACATGGCAACCACGATCCTTATTTCACACTTTTTTCACTACAGGGGTTACAATTACGGAAAGATTTTTGCGTGAAGAGCATAAAAAATCTCTTAAATTCTGGGAACGGGTGGACCTTCAAAGTTTTAAAGTGGACTATAATTTATTCTAATTATTTTACATATCTGTGCAAAATTTCAGGCTAATAGGTCCATTTTTGTGGATTTGTATACGAATCAAATCCACAAACAAACAAACAGAATTTCATTTTTATTTATATGGATTTTCCTTACAGCAAATGTTGAAAATGTATGCCATGATTTTGAATGCAAACATGAACATGTTGAACCAAGTTTTTTGCATACTTTGCAACATTGTTGGTGTTATTGACGAGATTTCTTCAGTTATGTTTAAATTTATCGATGTTTGCAAGACTTATCTGGTATCCTAGTGTCTGGAAAACACTATCTTTAAGATAACCCCCTTCAATCTAACTGGGTGAAGAATAATTAATAATGGAATGTTAATCTAAAATTAAATTTATGAATTAAATTATGCTTTTATAAAATAAAATTATCACAGGATTAAGTAACATTGTGCATCTCCATTTCTTTTCACCTCACAAAGTTGTAACAGCCCAACAGTGTTGGAAATGGTCTCGCACACTTAAACAAGATTCAAACATTTATATTTCAGTGTAAGAATAGTTGCCACATCCGTAATATTTAAGAGTAATAAAAACTAATAGGTACTCTTTTTAAATTGAGCACCCTGTATAATATTTTTGGTGCCAATAACATAAATTTGGTAAAATTTGTCAAGCCTAGCAACAGTTGAAATTTTGATCATGATTTCGCTTTTCCATGCATTCTCATGACCTTCTAATGTCTGCTATTTCATGCCTGCATTTGTAGCGAAGAGCCTGGTCATCATACCTATAATCTCTATTTCGAAGCTTCATATTAACGCAACCCATAGAGAAAGAAAAAGGGTGGAGAGGAGTAAAAATAAGAATCCATTTTAACAGCAGTGACAGATCCAGCAAGTGGGCAGTAGGAGCAATTGCCTCCCCCAAGAAAATAAAGTTTGTATTACATAAAATGGCAAATTAGACCAATAGTAATAAATAATTAAAATAATGAAAGTTTTTTTTTTCAAATTTTGTACATACACACACATCTTATAAATAAAAATGAAATTCTGTTTGTTTGTTTGTTTGTGGATTTGATTCGTATACAAATCCACAAAAATGAAACCTATCGGCCTGAAATTTAGCACAGATATGTAAAATAATATAGAATAAATCGTAGTCCACTTTAAAACTTTGAAAGTCCACCCGTTCCCAGAATTTAAGAGATTTTTTATGCTCTCCACGCAAAAAGCTTTCCGTAATTGTAACCCCTGTAGTGAAAAAAGTGTGAAATAAGGATCGTGGTTGCCATGTGTGGCGATTTTGCCGAATAAAATGTTTTAAATTCTCAAAGTAAAAACAAAAGAATAATAATGATTTTTTTTTTTGTGTTAGTTTATATTCGTAAGGTTATTTTTTTTTAAATTATAATATCGTGTGCATGGGAAATCGGAGCAGGAATGAAATGTTTTATATGCAAAACAATAAGAATTCAAGATTTCTGAGACTAATATGTGAAAATTTTTTAGTTTGGCAAAAAATAAAATGGCTCAAAATGCCGAGAAAGTGAGTTCTAGCGGTTTGCACAGTTTTCGGCTTGGTGCAATTTATTGAGAGCTTAAGAGATTTTTAAAAACAAGTGCAAAGATTTCATTAGAATATAGCGTTAAATTTTAATGATCCGTGAAGAAATAATGCAGTTATTAAGGGATTTCAAGCGATCTATCTTCGGAATTCTCGCCAAATGAGTACATTGATTTAAGTTGGGGGAATTCCGCCAAATTTCAGAAAATTGAAATCTTCTCATTTAGTACATCGGAGTAACGATGAATAAAACACGTTATAGTTGATAATTTTAAAAAATTCGGCTGTATTAAGGGATTCCACTTTTCAAATAAAGGCTTGCTTTACTTTTTCGCGGTCGAACCATTTCCCATATTGATTGCTGCTAAGTCAATGCTTCGAATGATTTCCTGAAAAAATGCTTGCAAAATGGCGTATGTTGGCACTTTGGCGAGGCTTAGATTTGAAACTGGATTTTATTTGAGACTGGGATATATAATGACACTGGTTATAGATAAAAATGAATGTTAGTATGTGTGTATGAGGTTGAAAAACTCGAGCACCGTATGCACCATGAAATTTGGTTCACCTAAGTCTTTTATCATGGAGAAGCTTTTTATGCTATCCGTTTTCCTCTAACTTGCCACCAGGTGGCGCAGCAGAACGTCAAATTCTATTCCGTTTAGCCGTTTACTATGCGAATATCGTCCAACCGATTTCGATGAAATTTGGTGCACGCGGATATTAGAACACGGAGAATATTTTTCAGTATCCATTTTGCTGTAACTTGCCGCTAAATGGCGCTGCAACGCATCAACTTCTATACCGTTCGACCGAACGGCATAAAATTTCTTATACTTACACATTTCAGCACGAAGAATATATTGTAACTGTATTCCTTCTGATGTTACTCACCACTAGATGGCACTGCAATGCATTATTATTTTAACTCGCCACTAGATGACGCTGCAGCAGGCCAAATTCTTGACCATTCAAACGGTCGCTATGAAAATCAGTATACATAGCTATCTGAACAATGAGAATATTTTGGCGTTATCCATTTTTCTATAACTCGCCACTTGACGGCACTGTAGCAAATCATTACTTTAATTAACCACTAGATGGCACTGCAGTGTATCACTTCTTGACTGTGCAACTGATCGCTATGAAAATAGGTATACATAGATATTTGAACACGGGAAAGAGTTTCGCGTTAACACATGAACTTCAGGGCTGTTCAGCCGATCATCCTGAAATTTCGTATTCATCGATATCTGAATGCGAAAAATATTTTCGCCGTATACGTTTTGCTAAAACTCGCCACTAGATTGCGCTACACCGCATGGCCTTCTGCGCCATACAAACGATTACCTTGTAATTCGGTATGCATGGTTATTGAACACAGTATAATGCGATATCCATTTTGCTATATCTCTTTATTACAATGAATAGTAATCACCACAAATCGTAATATCAAAAAGTCCATTCATTCCCGTGCGAAGAACGGGTACTTCAGCTAGTATAAATATAAAATAGGTACTGTAATCATTATTCTTTAACCCCTTAAGCCTCGCTCAAATCAAAATTACGGACTAAACTTTCGTCCTTTATTTCTCGTGCCCGTCATTTCCGGGTAATAGCATTCAAATATTATGCGCCAGAAAGAAAGAGCATTTCTATTCTTTCTAGGGCATTTAATAACCCTGGCAGATGGAAAAGTATATTGTTGTTCTGCTCTCTGATATTTCTCCTCATTGTCCTTTGAATAATTGGGTGAGGAATGTTTTACAAAGGGTAAACTGGACTTTTCTATTTACATCAGGATAAGGAGATATTATTATTCTAGCTTTTTTTTTATATCATGCTTAAGAATACAGCAACAGTGTTTTAAATGCAAGTATCTAAAAAAATCTTTGAAACTCAGAAATGCCTATCACTTAAAATGAATAAGAATTTTTTATCCATTAGTTTGGGCTTCAATTCTATTCAGGACTAGAAGGGTACTTAGACTTAATATTAAAATGATTACTACTGATTTATGTATTTTTGCTCTATAATTGATCATTGTAACAGATTTAAATATTTCACATTAATAATTGATTTTTATTTTAATTAGTTGCTTTAAGTAGCATTTAGTAATAAAGAAAAATTTTCAAACAATATGAACCCAAGATTCTTAACTTAAAAACTTCTGAAAAAATCCAAAAAACCTGGCTTTTTAACACTGCCAACCCCTCATCTTTGTAACATAGCAATCTTAATTATTCATTTACTCAATTTCAACTCAGAAAATGTACTTATAATAGAAGTCCCCCTTCCTGAAATTATTATGCAAAGGCTAGTACTGTAGCTTTGGCAAAGTTGAGCACCAGCAGTAAGTTGATGTCCTGCCATTGCTTATAAGGAGGCTGTGCCAGCCAGAATTATTCCAGAGTCCTTAGTGATGTTTTATGTATAGGTCTGCAGTAACAATACAAATGTTTTGACCAATATGCAAGCTACACTGTCTACCAATAAGTATTTGGACACCTGTGATAGGAAAGAAAAACTAACTTTATTCAAAATCAATAGTTGGTAGAGCCTCCACGAGAGGCAATTATAGCGTGAACCTTCTGGGGCATACTTTCCACAAGTCTTTGTATTACAGCTAGTGGTATTGTCTTACACTCGGCTTGGAGTAGACATAGAAGTTCCTTCACCGATTTTGGACGGGTAGTGCATCCCTTAATTCGGCGATCCAACTCGTCCCAGAGGTTCTCGATAGGGTTCAGGTCTGGGCAGGCCAGTCCATTCGATGAACTCCATTGGTACCATACCAAGCCTTGGTTAACCCCGAAACATGACAATGGCATTGTCGTCCCGAAAGCAACAGGGGTCCAACCCATAAAACTGCCACAACCTAGGAAGCACATTGTCATCCAAAATAGTGCAGTAGGCATCGGCGTTGAGCTTACCATGAATGGGGACCAAGGGTCCCAGTCCATACCAGGAGAAACACGCTAGACCATAATTCCACCTCTGCCGAACTTGACTGTTGGCACAATGCATTCTGGCAGGAGACGTTCTCCATGCAGATGCCAGACCCAGACCCTGCCATCCGAACGATAAAGGGTGAACCTTGATTCGTTGCTCCAAAGAACCCGTTTTCACTGATTTACGGTCTAATTTCGATGTGCTTTGCACCCAATTAACCGAGCAATGCTGTTGGACTTTGTGATCAAAGGCTTATGGGCAGCTGCACGATGATGAAAACCAAGCAGATGTGCTTCCTTACGTATGGTATTCATTGAAACAATACTCCCGGATGCCTGTTGAAACTCCTCGTGGATGAGGGCCATCAGATGGGTGCGGTTCTTCCGAATTTCTCTGGACAGCACTCGTCGGGACACATTCCGACTATCACCGCTCACCTTCCACTTCTTAATCACATAGGCCACTGTTGATTTTGGGTACTTCAGATCACTAGATATGCCCCTTCAGGATCAGCCACATTTACGATACCCGATAATTATACCTTTCTCAAAATCAGAGAGCTCCGAACTGCGTGGCATCTTGCATGCTACTAATGCCAATGCTGTTTCCTACACGATATATACCGGCAGAGGCCGTGACGGACCTCAGGACCGCAGATATCGTCATTTGCATAAGTGTCCAAATACTTATTGGTAGACAGTGTATAACAAGTGGTGCAAAAATGAAAATTTCATAGTAACACGAATGTGGCATAAAAGCATTGTTGACCTCTCAATATTTATCTGTTAGAAGGCTTTTTATGACTAAAGGGTCTTCTAGGAAAGTTGTGTATAATCCAGTTGAGGATGCCTTTGCCCTGCATTCACAAAATTCAAGGAACTAATCTTATTTTATTTAAATCCAGATTTCTTTACTACGAGATTTCATAAGTAATACAGTTTCCCAACTATTCAGATACATCAATAATTATTAAATTTAACTGTGAAGAAAATCTCAAAATTAGAGTTACCAAGTCTTTTCAAGTTATGGAGAATACATTTGTGTATAAAAATCAAACTGCAATAAAGAATTTGTATTGAATTAGTTATTATTTTTACATCTCTGAAGAAAGTGTATTCTAACTGTAGTTTAGAGTTCTACTCTACTCTATTCTAAACTTAAAAATAAGGCAAGAAATGAAAATGTAGGAAGATTGGTTTGTTAGAAAATTTCTACGCAGGGCCCTAATAAAAATAATCATAAAGTAAAACTTTTAAAAGAAATGTTTCTTGCAGTTTCTTTTCATATATTTACAGCTATCTATATTTCTTTTACAAGCACATTTCACGTTTTAACATTCACGGGTGAACGTCAACATTTGCCAATTTCGGGAGGAATTTGCTGTGGACACTGAGGCATTTCTCTGAATTGCTGATACACGCCCCTTTATTGCACCTGTCTTTGAAAGTACTTCAAAGATCTATGGTGAAACGAAGAAGGGGGGAAGGGGGTATATGGACGTCTAGCACTGATTCTTGGTTTACTCCTTTTGTGTGTTCCACATGCAAGTTTGGTGTTTTGATGGATTGCCGAACCCTGTTGACAACAAACAATCTCATAAATCGCACAATATTTATTTCGCAACATTACTTTTTACAAAATATCTAATTTTTGTTTGCCGCATTGTTTTAGCTTTTTCTTTCAATGCCTTTTCTTTAATTAAAGTTACTGTCATTATTTCTTGCGCTGTATCAAAACCATGCTGCTGACATCGTTCAATGAACTAATCAGTCTATCAATCCGAATTTTTTCGTCACGTACCTCACTTTCACTGATTTTATTTGTAAAAGCTCATTATAAAAGGATTAACTCCTATGGAGGAAAAAAAAAAAAAAAGAAAAAACCCAGCATATGCTCTCAAATTACAACAGATACATAACAAAAACACAATATTTTACAGCTGCAGTAGCTAGTATAGAAAAGAGGATGGGGAGAAAAAAAAAAAGCAACTTGGTCAGCTGGCTCTGTTTATTTAAATCTTAAAGATTCCAAAGCGGCAGCGCAAAAAAAAAAAAAAAAAAGCCCACATAAGAGCAGAAAGACTGATAACGGATTATTGAAATCTAGTGAGTCGTGACCTACTTTCTGGCTCGACATTCCAAAGATTCAACTATATTATCTCAACGCAAGAGGTGGGAAGCAAAGAACAACACTCAATTTTCTATTTTTTTTAACCATTCTCTTGTATTATTTTTTATTTTTATTATTCTTCCAACAGATTCAAACACATAAATTAAAAACTTTGTTTAAAAAATACCTAAATAAAAATAAATCTGTATGCACGTGCGTAACCCACCAGTTTTGCTGGTCAACATTTCTTTCCTTTTTTACAAACTCAACTATCCGGAATTTTCACTTATCCGACATTCGATGTTTCGGATTGCTTTAAAAAAAAACAAGGGAAAGTAAAAATGCTCAGTTTTTAGGCCATTCCGGGTTTGCTTTCACCCAAGGAGAGAGGAGAGCTCTTTCACCCCACGACCAAAGCACGTTCCTCAATCTGCTTTACTCCGGACTGTTATAAAGAAAATAATGACATACTAGCGTAATTGCACTACTCCTACAATTTAATAATGTCTTTTTCCCTCTTTTTTTTTTTATTCAAGCAAAATGTGGGAACAGTCACAAATTTTTGAAAGACCCTTTTTTCCCCTCTATTTCATTATGATGATCGGCTAAAAGAAAGAGACTGGCGGCCATTCCGGATTTTGGAATTCCGGATAATCAGTCCTATACTGTACTTATATACCTAATATGTAATTTTTATCATTAATTCCATATTGGGAGACCTCTGACTTCATTTAATATGAAAACATGATTATTTGATATAACTGTGCTAACATACATTATATACCTTTTAAAATTTTCGAAAATTTTGTCGTCCCCCCCCCCCTCCCCCACGAGACCAAAAAAATTTCAGCTAATTTTTTTCTCGGCCAATCACATCCCTGTAAAATATTTTAATCGTTTATACCTTTTATAAAAGAATATTCAACTTGAAAATTGAACTTTAGGACAAACTTAACTTTATTGAGTTTCTTCGTTTAGTCATTCAAGATTCTTAACAAGGTGACCACATAAATTTTTTATTAACACCTTTGCCACTTATGCAAAATCATTACTTAATTAAGCATTGTCTTGCCTATTTTGTGTACTTGGGTGGTTGTTTTTGTTATAAAAAGAAACAAAATCCTGTTTTAAAAATCTTTAGAAGAAATGTTGTTGTTAACTATATTTAAGTTACTTTAATGATATAAATAAGGATAATTAAAAAAGTTACTTAAAAACTAATTAACTATTTTAATATACTTTATTAACTTAATGTTTAATATATTAATGAAAATTAGTAATTAATTTATCCATAATGAATTGTTTTACTTAATTTTATAAAGTAAAAAAGTTTATTTATTTGCAAATTGGAAGTTTTTATAAATTTGGATTTGTAGTGCCCTTTTTAAGAAATGTAATGCCCTTTCAAAATAATAATGCCCTTTTTTTAAATCTTTGCACCCTGCCCTTTTCCCCACCTAGAATGAGCTCTGATATAATGTATTGTTATGTATGTTATAATATCTTTATAGCAGTATTAAATATATCTGTTAAAATATCTTTAATAGCAGTGTTTTAATATTTTTGTGTAAAAGCACAGTACTAATTGAGAGAAAGGTAACTAAAAGGGTATTTAAACATTTATTAAACTAAAAAAATATAATTCAATCTCTTTTTCCTCGTTTAGGTGTCCAAGCAGTAATCAAGTGTTTAGCACACATAACAGAGTAAACATGCATGTAAAATGAACCGGCAACAACAGTTGATTTAACAGCAACAATAGGAACACCATTAAATTTTTCAATTTTATCACTGGCTGATCCATAAACAATAAATGTCTTTAAATCATCTGACATTAACAAACATATAATAGCATACAGTAAAGGAATAACACTAGTAACAAAAATTCCAGCTGCATATGTTTTCATAGCTGCAATATTATTTTTCTTCAGGGCCATCACAAGTGAAAAAAGGAATAGGCAAGAAAAAACATAGACCCATTCCCAGATATCAGGGTCTGGAACCCTATAAACGTCATTAAAGCCACACAGCCTTGCAACTGTAGGTGCGAGCTTCGCTACATAATAGAAAGTTATTAATATGTGAGATACCATGAAAAGCTTCAACTTCCTTTTACTTTTGACACTGGAAGAAAAAGAAAAAAATATATATAAATATCAGAAAATTATACACATGGAATAAAAAAAAAAAAATTCCAATATTTATTATCAAACAGTCATGTTATATTTAAAAATTTGCAAACCTTTAAGAAACAGACAAAGATTTGACATTTAAAATAAGAAAGATGATTCGTACATATTGATTAACATCATGATGATACATCAAACACATCTATATAAATAAAACAAACTGTAAAATGTCAGTGATTGATTAGTTAGTTTGTTTGTGTCTCGTGTAGCTCCTAGAACTACCATATTTTGTATGAAATTCTCCAGGACGGGTCCCGACATACCTAAAAGTGATTTTTTCAAAATTTGAATTATTTTAGGAGATATCGATAAAAAGCGTATCGCAAAAGGCTAATTTTTGCTCTCTGTCATTTCGCAATTGTAACCCTGCAGTGGAAAAAGTGAGAATTAAGCATATCTAGGTTGCCATATTTGGCAAGTTTATTAAATGATTCAGACTCCAAGTAAAACTAAAAGAATGATTTTTTTTCAAAAATTATTTGTAAGGTTATTTTTTCACTTTCTACTATTAGGTCACACTCTCCCTATATATATCTTGTACAAATTTTCAATCGTTAATGAAATACTTTTTTATTCATCCACTCAAGTTCAAATACATTTTTTCAAACTTATAGCAGAGTAACAGTGTCGACTGGATGCTACTACAGTTTTGGTCCCAATCCACTGGATAATTTATCTACAGGACCGCCCAAAAGATTCTAAATACATTACGCTCTATGGGCCGAAATTCATTGAACTCATATTTCAAAAACTATTAGACGTAGAATGTTGAAACTTCTTATTCAGGATTGTTTGTAACATCTAGATATGCACCTGCCTTTTTGGTCCCATTCGACTGGATAGTTTATTTACAGGGACACCCAAAAGATTTTAAATACATTACGCTCTTTGGGCATTTTTCCATCGAAAATAGCGTCTTTATCATTTATAGTTCTGCTACAGGAATACTCAAAAGATTTCCAACACTTTACGGTCAATGACAGTTTTAGGGACATTCATCCATTTCAAGTACATCCTATCATATAGTTAGGTAATGGTCCAACTACAGTCATGTGCCTCTCTCAAGAATTACACCAAAATGGCGACTTTTGTATGTGTGTATGTATTTTACTCTCAAATCTCTAAAAACTGTTAGTCATAGAATGTTGAAACTTTACATTTAGGATTGTTGTAACATCTAGTTGAGCATCTCAATTTTTGGTTCCAATCTACTGGAGAGTTTATTTACAGGACCACCTAAAAGAATTTCAATACATTAATGTCTATGGACATCTTAATATATTACACCTGCAGTCAGTCATTCTTTGGTCCATGCCCAAAATATTGCCATTTGTCATTGTCTTTCACAAGTTTTGGCAATAGTCAGTCATTATTTTGTCCATGCCCAAATCTCACCATTTGTCGTCAACCTCCGCGAGTTTTGCTGAAATATAGTCAAATTTGGTGCCAACAATAATTTTGCACAACTCTAAAACTTTTAGCCGTAGAATTTTGAAATTTTGTATTTAGAACTATTGTAACATTACTGTGCATCTCTTATTTTTATTGCAATCGACTGGGTAATTTATCTAGAGGGTCAGCCAAATGACTTTAAATGCATTAAGGTGCATGGATACATTCAAGTCATTGAAAGTCTGTGGGCAATTACTACTTTGGCTATATTTAATACTTTATCTTTTTAAAATATTTAATACTTTTAATCTTTTTAACCTTAAAAAAAAGAAAAAAAAAGCAAGCTTTAAGAAAGAAAATTTAGTTTTTAGAGAGACCTTTTTAAGTATGTTACAAAAAATTAAAAATAAATTATTTTAAATATTTTAAACTTTATTTCATACTTTTGGATAATTCCATGAGTTAAAAAAAAAAAAAAAACCTGCTAAAAACTTACAGCAAATACAGCTGTAGTAATTATTTTTATTTTAAAGAGTACTAAAAAAAAAAAAAAAAAACTTATATTCACTTTCATGTGAGCAAACATTAAATTAGAAGTGAAAGAGGAAGAACAAATATATTTCAGTGATTTAATATGGTGTTGTACATTCCAACCATTGGATGTAACATAAAATTTGTATAATTTGTATGACAGCTACAGGGATCGCGCTGACATCTGATAAAAGTGGGTCACAAAGGCCGATTATCTTGAGAGATATGAGTTTTTGCATATGCAAAATCCATTATGTGCGTACTTTTTTGCATCACAGTCAAGAAAATTTGGGTAAATGACTCAGAAATCTGAGTAAACGCGAACCCTGCAGCTATCTTCTGTGTTCTGAATTCAATTTTCCCAGTTGCTATAGTTATCAATTGATGGATGAGTTAAATTGTTTGATGCAATTCCAAATAATGTCTAACAGTAATAAGGGTATCTATTCAGTAAGTTTAAAAATCTTTACTTGGTAATCATTCAATAATTATTGCGAAAAGAATTTAAATAAAATTCTGATTTATATTACTGAATTTTATATATCCTGCATTGCAGAAATTTTATTATTTTTATTACATGTTAAACATATATAGTATCCTAATCCACATACACTGAAAGTCCTTATCTGCTTAAAAGTTTGTGCCAATAGGGAAATATCGTATATGAATGAGACCTAGTACTTGTGGCCCAGTAATTATAGTGAGATAAAATTGAGGAACAAAAATTAACACACCCTCTCCCCTCCCCTACTGCCTAACAAATCATACCTGGCTAAAATTTTCTGAAACCTTCTTCAATAAATGTACTATGCATTCTTATAAATAAAAAAACGACATTGTAGTGGTTTGGTGCGACGTAAGATCACCATCAGGTTCAGCAGGAGACATCTGAAGTAAACACACAACCTTGAAGCTGTGTAATATCGTCGTAGGGTTCAGGATCAAAGGCGGCACAACTCAGTTGGGCTCGGTCATAGACAGTGCCATATTACCGGCAGGGCAAACGGGGCAACTGCCCAGGGACCAAAAATCTTACATTTTTATAAATTTTATAATAAAATTACAAAGGATAAAAAAATTTCAAAAGTTAAATGATTTTTAATTATAAAGTATCAAAAATGAAAATAATCCAGATTTACATTTGTATAAATTAATTTAAACTTATTTTTAATTCTTCGAAATGCTCTATAGTCGATATAGCGTACAAATGTGTAGGAAAATAACTAACCACATTTTTAAAAGAATATTTTTAATGTTAAAAAATAGCAAAATTATTAATTATTTGTTATTTTAAAAATATTTACAAAAATGACTTTACAAAAAGTGGTTGTATTCCGTACATGTTAGCAACTGCATTTCGATGTAACGTTTAACTATCTGTTTCTTTGACATCATGTAACTATTCTTGTTTATTTCAGATTACTTAAAACAAAATTTGTGTTTGAAAGAGGCACAATATTTAAAACTTTCAGTATAAACCAATCATAATCTGTTTTTTGTTTATTTTGGACTATATTCCCTATCCGGTGCTTTGTTTACATATCAATGTTTTTGTTTACAATTCATTGGCGAACAATCTGATGCGAGAGTGAGCGATGCACCGCCAACTGCCGGTGGTAGTTGTGACTGCAACCATAAAGAATATGTGTTTTGTCAGGTTTGGGAATTTGAAATTGTTTCTGTTATTGATGGAAGGGAATGAAATGTGTTATGTTAATATATGAAAAGAATTTGTGTGTGTTTGTTAGAAATACAGTATGTTATAAGCCGGTGGGTGTTGGGGACATTTCTGTGCGGTTATTTAAAAAAAAATTAGAGGTAAGTGCTCTTTTTTAACGAATCTTTGCAATGTTTAAGGTTTTTAATGTGAATTTTAAATTGATATTGGATGTGTTTATATTTTCGTAAGTGCTATTCTAATCATACTGACTTTATAAGAGGTGTACAACCAGGGATCACTCTAGAGCGTTTCAGGGGGGCGGCCCGCCCTGGTGCCCTTTTTCCGGTAAAATGCCGCCCTCCCTGCCCCTTTTCTAGATAAAATTCCGCCCTCCTTGCCCTTTTTTTGGATAAAATTCTGCCCTCTTTGTTTGTTTTTTTTTTCAATCAAAATGCTGCTCTCCTTTTCTCCACCCCTCCTTGTTTCCCCTTCTCTTTGATTCTCGTTACCATTGCGGCTAGACCGGAGCCACGTGGTCCGGGCCTAGACTCCAAAAAAGCCTCTCTCCAACAACAACAACAACAAGGAAGTTGATTTGTTTCTCTTATCAATGATGTGTGGGGAGGAGGGGGGGGCATCTGCTCAGTCGCCGCTCTTCTCCCTCCCGACCTGAGGAGAGGGTTAAAACCATTCGCTGTAGCTTGAGGTCATAAAATATCTCATTAGAGAAACAATCTGTCATCCAGAAGAGTAGTCATAACAATAAATTATTTCCTACTGTAAATGGCGCTTTACCATGTTTTTATAAATGCTGTAAGTAATTAATAAACGCCACTTAGTTATTGTTTATTTTTTCAGATTTTCAAAACACATTCATCCAAACTTACGGCTGGCTGCACGGAAAGTTCAAGACAAGGGCAATTCCGGAAGTCTGGGTAACACTCCCCCCCCCCCCCCACACACACACTCCTCCCCATCGATGTACTAAAAAGAATAGAGAAAAATTGATTCATTGACAGGGTGTGCAGCAGTCAGGAAATACTACTTGAAAATATCGAATTTCCGGTCAGCATAGGGGCCAAATTGATGACCAATTGATGATTATTCTATAGGGCCATGGACGCCGGCAGCATAGGGCAAGGGGGGGGGGCAATGCCCCCCCCTGGATTTTTGTATGCAGTGTTTTCCCTTGCTTTTTTGCTCTTTCCAACATGGTAACCATATGTTAAAGTAGTCTTTGCCCCCACCGCTGGGAAATATTCTGCCGGCGCCCATGTTTAGGCGGAGATAGGGCTGGGAACTGTCAATGCAAAATTTGTGTCTATTTTGCAGCCCCTCCAAAAAAAAAATGAAATTGTCGACGATTGCGAGAATGCAGGTCTCGTCGACTGCACGGGCACGCGCCCCTGGGATGTTCATTTTTACTATACTACGCGCTCAGCAAAAGCCCAATGGACAGTGCGAAAATGCACAGTGGGGAGAGCCATTGAGACTATTTTGAATTCATCGATAGGGAAATTAAAAATGTGCGCAAGAATGCCAAATTCTTTCCGATCCCTGAAGGGTCGGGAGTTATTTTATAATTATCTAATTACGAATATTACACAACAATAATTATAAGACTTCTTGCCTGTTTAGAAAATCCTTTGCCGCCGCCCACGATAGGAAATACTATTGTCCCCCCCCTCTTTTTTTATTATGTCGTGCACTTGCAATTTATTTTTCCCTCGGACACGTCTTATCTAAACTGGCGTTCTTATTACAGAATATTTCCAAAAGTTATGCATATAGTGCTGCAACTAGAGGTCGAGTCGCCCGGAACAAACCTTTGTTTTGGTGCTCCCTTCTTTCCATTTCAATTTTGACGTAACAGCACTATGCCTGGGGCAAGTGTCCCGTTTTCCCTCCACTAGTTGCAGACTAGCATATATACAGAGAGAAAAGTTGCAGTGACGCTGAATACGATAAAATTTGAATCTAAAACTGAATATTTTCGGATCCGAAAATTGGCGTGATTATGAAAAATTTGTCGGCAAAACCGGATTCCCGTTATTTTGCGATTACAAAATTTAATTTTTTTATGCTTTTTATGTTTTGTTGTTGTTGTTGAAATAAAGCACAATGGACGCCTTACACAATTTTTGTAAAAGTGTAGATTTCATTAAGTGAAAAATTTGTTTAATCATTTGCTTAAGAAATTGCTATTAAGAAAACACATTTTCAGACATTAAAGTATGTTTATAAAAGCTACCCTTATGTGTTCGCAGACAATAATTACAAAAGTTGCCCTTTTTGTGTGATATGATATGCCCTTTTCCCAAACACTGCCCTTTTTCTGTAATGTGCACCCTGCCCTTTTTCATTTCTAGAGTGATCCCTGGTACAACTAGGTTGTTTAATCCACCAATGTTTTTTTGAGTTGAAAACGGGCCAGTGTTTGCCCAGTTTACATTAGCTGTACAACTAGGTTGCTTAGTTCACTGTTGTTTTTTTAGTTAAAAACGGTCCACTGGTTGCGTAGTTTACATAGCTGTACAACTAGGTTGCTGAATCCACTGAGGTTTTTTTAGTTAAAAACGGTCCACTGGTTGCAGAGTTTACAAAGCTGTACAACTGGTGTGCTGAATCTACTGTATTTTATTTAGTTAAAAACGGTCTACCGTTTGCTCATTTTAAATTACGTGTTACTGAATTTGCAGACGTTCTTTTGGTTAAATATGCACATTGTATTTTGTTTTAATGTTTTTGTAAGTGGAATATATGTGCAATTTTAATGTGTTAAAATACTTTGACATTGCTGATCGTGCAAAATGGTTGGCGACAGTTCAGCGACTGTCGCAGTGTTTACATGGGGTGCGCACCGGCTTGTATGATTTTACCTTTATTTTTTCTAGGGGGGGGGGGGCGATGTCATTGCAAGAGGCCCAATTTTTTTCTTTTGCCCAGGGCCCACAGTTGTCTTGATCGGGCTCTGGTCATAGAGCCTTTCCCCAGTCGGCCGCTGCTACTAGAACTGGTAGTCGGGCCAAGTAGAGAAGATCTTGCAGGTTTACATATTTTTATTAGACAATCTGATACAGACTTTACTAAGTAGTTGCTGTCGCGCGAAAAAATTGCTCCTGGGCTGCATCAGCCCCTTTTATTAACTTTTGAGGTCATGTCACATGACACACGCACATTGCAATTATTGGCCAAACTGAAAATCTGGGCAGCGGTTTTTTAAGGTTTGTTATGACTTTAAAGACGGCAGATTGACTAGGCGCAGGGACTGCCTAAAAATTTACAAAGGAATTGCAAGGGACCGTGTAGTAGTTGCAGATTTTGAATGCGAATTCCTTTGTTCCAACAGAATTAAAACTTCGCAGTTCTAGAAATTTGGGAATTTAGCAGGCTTTTTGATTTATTATGTTTAAACATAATCATAATATAATAAATCATAACAACAAAATAAATCTCAAGAATACCGAAATTTTTTCTCGCTACACCACTGAACAAATTGAATAACGTACTGAAAAGAGTTTTTGATACTTTATTTACAAAGTTAAAACAATTCAAGTATTTCTTTAGCAATTAAACAAATCTAAAGCGTAAAGTGTCCTATTTTTTTTCAGATATACAGTATACATTATTAAAGGGAAAAGGGGGGGGGGTGAGAATCATGCTGAGGAATTTTTATTACGTGGATTTACTCGTAACTAAGCCATCATACATAAAGTGTTATGTGCATTTGAAACACATTTATCAGAATTATAAAGCATACATAAAAAGTTAAAAACATTTCATATGCAATTCTAGTCTCATATAATTTTATTATTTAGATATGATTTTTTTTTTTAAATTTACCTAGCTTGATAATGAGAAGCTACAGTTTCACGATGTGCAAAATCACTTCCATCGGTACCTCTAGCCCTTGCACCGTCTCTAGACGCCATAAGAATTTAAAAATGGACAATTAATCGCAATCATTCAAATCAAAACCTAATTCTTAAATTCGAAGATGAGCATCAGCTCCGCAACTAGCACCAAGACCAAGCGTAGCATCAATCAAACAGTAAAAGTGAAAGTAAAGAAGAGTGGCTGCATTCGTAAACGCCAAACGAGGTTGCATCGAGGTCATGTCCCCGATTTTGAGACAAAATTGGGGAGAAAACTGGGGACATTTATAATTAATGAAATAATTAACAGTAATTTAATTAAAAAACAATGCAATAATTAAAAATTGTCCCCAGTTCCTGTTTTAGATTTTGGGACTTGCTAAGACTCTATCCCTTGTGTTGTCCTTCTGACGTGGTTTTATAAGCAGCTTTCGGATCAAGCACAAATCCGAAATAAACAAACAAATTCCACTGAAGGGGAAGTGAAACTGAAATGGGTTGTTCGTCGGCTATGAATTTTTGACATTATAGAAAAATGAACTATTTAAATTTGATTTTTGTTTCTGTTCATTTCTATACTTCATAAATGTGCTTCTAAAATGGACAGTAAACCTGTGGTTACCTGTAAGCTTTTTAATTATGATCTGAAACTTTCACCTAAGTTTTGTCTTTATCATAAATTTCATTTTCCAACATTAATTTTTCTCTGTTTGATCACAATATGAAAACATTTCGATTTTTATATAAGTGAACCGTATTACCTTTTTTTCGGTCTGTATGAAATATAAAGCATGTTAATACTTTATAACTATATCAACACTTTTTTAGAAATCCTTGAAAGTTAGGTACACATAATTATTCAGTGAACAGGGCCTGATTACTGAATAGGCCCATAAAGCCCGGTCCTATAGTAAAAAAATTCTAGGGGTCTCAAAAGTACAATATTTGGGTAAAATCGTACAAGCCGGTGACCACCCCATGTAAACATGGCGACAGTCGCTGGAGCTTGGCGACCGCCAAGCTCCAGCGACTGTCGCCATGTTTACTAGTCATTCTAGGCAACCAGTGGTCCGTTTTTTACTAAAAAAACCCCAGTGGATTCAGCAACCTAGTTGTACAGCTATCTAAACTAGGCAACCAGTGGTCTGTTTTTAACTAAAAAAACCTCAGTGGATTCAGCAACCTAGTTGTACAGCTATCTAAACTAGGCAACCAGTGGTCTGTTTTTAACTAAAAAAACCTCAGTGGATTCAGCAACCTAGTTGTACAGCTATCTAAACTAGGCAACCAGTGGTCCGTTTTTAACTAAAAAAACCTCAGTGGATTCAGCAACCTAGTTGTACAGCTATCTAAACTAGGCAACCAGTGGTCCGTTTTTAACTAAAAAAACCTCAGTGGATTCAGCAACCTAGCTGTACAGCTATCTAAACTAGGCAACCAGTGGCCCGTTTTTAACTAAAAAAAACCTCAGTGGATTCAGCAACCTAGCTGTACAGCTATCTAAACTAGGCAACCAGTGGCCCGTTTTTAACTAAAAAAACCTCAGTGGATTCAGCAATCTAGTTGTACAGCTATGTAAACTATGCAACCAGTGGACCGTCTTTAACTAAAAAAACCTCAGTGGATTCAGCAACCTAGTTGTACAGCTATGTAAACTACGCAACCAGTGGACCGTTTTTAACTAAAAAAACAACAGTGAATTAAGCAACCTAGTTGTACAGCTAATGTAAACTGGGCAAACACTGGCCCGTTTTCAACTCAAAAAAAACATCGGTGGATTAAACAACCTAGTTGTACACCTCTTATAAAGTCAGTATGATTAGAATAGCACATAAATAGCACTTACGAAAACATAAAACACATCGAATATCAATTTAAAATTCACATTAAAAACCTTAAACATTGCAAAGATTCGTTAAAAAAGAGCACTTACCTTTATATTTTTTTAAGTGACCGCTCAGAAATGTCCCCAACACCCACCGGCTTATAACGTAACACCAGCATGCTTTCTTTTATTTAGCTTTATATCACACTATATTTCTAACAAACATGCACAAATTCGTTTCATATATTAACATAACACATTTCATTCCCTTCCATCAATAACAGAAACAATTTCAAATTCCCAAACCTGACGAAACACGTATTCTTTATGGTTGCCAGTCACAAATACCACCGGCAGGTAACTTCACTTTGGCGGTGCATCGCTCACTCTAGCGTCAGAGTGTTCGCCAAGGATTTGTAAACAAAAACATCGATATGTAAACAATGCACCGTATACGGAATATAGTCCCTTAGAATAATAAAATAGAAAACTGTGACTGGGGAAAAAAGGCCTCAATGATAAACTCATTTTTAGGGATGGCAACTCATAAGCAGGCCCGTTGCTTAGCGATGGCCCCGATCTGGTGCTGTTTGCAGTATGCAGTCGCTAGATGTTGGTGTTTATTCTTGTTTCAAAAGTAAACTAAAAATAGCTTTTAATGATTGGATGGCTTCTAATCCAGGAAAAACCATCACCATATATGAAATAGCAGAACTATCATCTAATGCATACCTTAATTCTTTCACTCCAAAAAATATCAACTATTCATTGAAGAATACTGGAATATGGCCTATTAACAGACTAATTATCAATAAGGAAAAGCCTTTCTTCTAACCATAAGCGCACCCACAGGGGGGGGGGGCTATGGGGGCTGAAGCCCCATAAAGCTGGTGAGTTAGATAATGAAAGCATTGAAAGTTGTCATTAATTAATTAAAATATTTTATCAGATCAAAAATTGGATTATTATTCATGACTCTATAATGAGTTACGTTGATAGTGGGCTTGTATTCTATGGGCAAGTTGTGCAGAATATTTTGACGTTATAAGAGAGTTATTAATATAATCGAGGCCACTATAACCAAGTTTATTAGTATTTCTGGCCTTAGCCTCCCCCCCCCCTTGGGCGCGCCACTGCTTCCAGTATTTATCATTGATTAACCTAACCTCGCCGAAATATCTGAAGATGCAGAAATTGAACATTCAGATTCTCTTTCTAATGAGCCTGTCTTCATCTACTTTTGACCTTGAGAACTCAACTGAATCTGTCAATTTTAACTCCAGAAGTTGTAAGACCTTTTCCTAAATCTCCACCAAGAAAAAGGAATCTACATGAAAATGAAAATTTAGAATTTACATAGATACTCCAGTAAAGGAAAGAATTGAGCAAATCGCTACAGCAAAAAGGAAGAAGCTAGATTTAGCAAAGAAAGAAAAGAAGCATTCATAAAAAAAAGAAAGTTTGATTTCAAGTAATAATAATAAAAATAAAAATTAAGATTGGTATGGTGGAATGGATACATGGTCAGTCAAAGATCACATCACATTCTGAATAAGATAATGGAGTAAAATCTAAATCAGATGATGATCTCGTGGAGTTGAAGGTGCTTTTAGATGATGAGTCCCTTGAAATAAATAACTTTGTTCTAGTACAGTTCAATACAGAGTCAAAATTGATTTATTATACATTGGTTGAATTTAAAAAACTTTAGATTCTTATGAGTATGAATTCAAATACTTATAAAAGAAAGTTGGATAGCAAAATGTTTTCAATCTTCTAGGTGAGACAGATCAGTTAACCAGCGAGGAAAAAAGGGCATATTAACTAAACTTCCACCTTCAATTATAATAGGAGGAAATGAGCATGTAGCAGCAAACTTAACATTTCTGGTCAATTTAGAGTCTTATAAGTGAAAAAGGAATTTTTTATACATATATATGTAAAACTTAGTATGAGATTATCAGTTTTATGTATGAGTATTTGATTATTTTGCCTTTTTTTGTTTCAATTCTTAAAACATTCACCGTAGTTTAAAGCAAATTTCTTTTTGAAAATAAACACTCAAAAAACTGGTGTTAAAAGATAAAATAAATAAAAACTTAGTGAAAAAAACACACATAAAAGGTTACTTCAAGGCGTAACGATCAGTCCCACTGCTCTGTATGACGGAAGGGTTTGTCTGACGAAGACCGAACGAATTTTCGGTCGAAACGATTGTTTCGCCTTGAAGTAACCTTTTATGTGTGTTTTTTTTCACTAAGTCTTTATTTATTTTATCAAATTTCTTTTTGTTTAGGTAAAAAATTGTGACTCAAACCATGATGATCATAGAACATCACTAGAATATATATTTTTTCTTTAAAAGTCTTATTTCTTAAGATTATAAAATATAAATAAAATCCCTCACTGTGCTTATTTATAGCAACAAAAATATTGTTCCTAGTGAACATTTTCAACTTATTCAATTTCAAGTCATTTATCTTTGTTATTTTAAATTGTTGATAATGTTATCTACTAATGTTAATGTGAAAATATGTTTGTCCAAATGTGCCCCATGTAGGAGCACATGTGGACAATTTTTGTAAGTTTTAAAATATTTTTTTACAAAATTTTTTTCACATCTCCTAATATTTAAGTGCATATATTTGAAGAGATTAGGCATAAGATTATGATTAGTAAAAAAAAAAAAAAAAAATGTAAAATAAAGAAGAAAAAGGTTAGATTTTTGTATGAAAAGAAAAACATCCACATGTGCCCCCTTCTCCCCTACTGTGCTCTGTTGTTAATCAACTTACCCTTTCATAAAATTTGGAATAGATTTTGTGATTTTACAAAAATTGCATAAATTTCGACTATGCTAAATGAGATTTACAAATTTTGTTGATGTTTTGCCCCATTTGGTATAAGATTATAAGATCCATAAATGTGATCTGATGAAGCAATTTACCTGCAAACAAAATCTGAATTTTGACTATTTAAGTGTCTAGAATATGTTCGAAATATCATCAGAGTGAGTAAAAGCAGATCTTGTATGAAATATAGGCACTTCAGCTTGTAAATCACATGTTTTATAATAAGTATCTTCCCATCAATTTTGAAGCCCACCTACCCCATGGCACAAACAGGGTGACTTGGGGACATTGCTGCAGAAATAGAACGATCCTCTTCAGAGAATTTGTCTTCAACAGAGTTGAAAAATGCACGGAAGACCACTTTCATGTAATTGTAATTTTCAATTAACAGTGTTTAAATGCACCCTCATCTTTGTGTGTACATGCATGCATAAATATATATTGTGCTGCAGAAAGATTTCTGTATTTCTGCAGCTTGTCGCAGCAAGCATGACAAAATTCTGGCACTGGGCCCACCAATTTTAGTAGCTGGTTGCCCTATGTGTACTATTCAAATTATTTTTCAATTTAATTTGTACTTATGTAATTATATATATGTGTATGTATTATTGTTTTTAAATTAGTGTTTAATTGATTGGCTCATGAATATCTGTTTTATAGGTGCTGGTGATGAAAAATTATTTTCCTCAGTAAAAAATGCCTTGATTGAAGGCATTTCAGAAGAAAGTGTGGAATGGAAAAGGTAGTTTTTTTTTTTTTTTTTTTTTTCAATATCTACCACTCTAGTATTTTTGAAGTATTATCATAATCAGTTAAAAATCTGATCATATATTTTAGATTTTAAAACATTTTATGCAGGGCATGAATATTTTAATTCAGGATATTTTTAAGCCCTCCTATTTAGTAGTTTTTTCATTTACAGTGTACCTAAATTTTAATGAGAACTTGCTTGTATGAGATCCAATTTTATGCATGCCATAATGCTATATCCCAAATTTTTTTTAAAACTTTGACATAGGCCCATTGAAGGTTGCAGTTGGCCTCTGAGAATTCATATACAGTAAACTCCTGATTATCCATGGGCAGATTATCCATATTGCAGATTATTTGTGGTCTTCCACGATTTCTTTTTTTTTTTTTTTTTTTTTTTTTTTTTTGGACGGCAATTATTTACGGAATGTAGAGAAATAAACACACACCTTTCATGATCAACAAATACAAAATGAATTTTCATGCTAATTTTCAATCAAAGTAATTTTTGGTTAAAATAATTCATAGAACAGATTAAAATTTTTAGGGTAAAATGCCAATGAAAAGGACTGTTTTGAACGATTGTATTTTTGTGAAGGGTCTATTTTAATCAATTGTATTTTTGTGAAGGGGCCATTTTAATCAATTGCATTTTTGTGAAGGGGCCGTTTTAATCGATTGTATTTATGTGAGGGAGCCAATTTAATCGATTGTAATTTTGTGAAGGGACCACAAAATGGGCCTAATTTTCAGCTACATTGATCCCTGGAATTTCAGTACTTAATTTTGTGAATTTCCACACTTATTTTTGCGATTTTTCATATCAGTTTTTAATAAAAGTCACCTTTTTGTTAAAATAGTTAACAGATTAAAATGTAGGCTAAAATGCCAATAAAGGGCAGTTTTTAACTATTGTAATTTTGTGAAGGGGCTGATTTAATCGATTGCATTTTCGTGGAGGGGCCGTTTTAATTGGTAGTAATTTTGTGAAGGAGAAAACAGACCCAGTTTTCATCTGCAGCGATCCTTGTATACAATCCCCGCACATTTTCTTTTTCTTCCAATTAGTAAAATATGCTTCAGATGCTAATGAGGTGATGCACAAAATCTGAAAAATATATCCTAAAAGTGTCAGAGATATGAAGCAAAATATGCTGACTTAAACCACTTTTCAGTGGCTCTTGGAGGGAAAAGAATCACTTTATATGATTACGTTTCAGGGTTCATACAAAAATTACAAAAGAAAAATTTTCTGCATACTAGGAATAAACATTTACTTTCAAATTCATGTATAGTTCCTGACATCTTTATTTAAAGATTTTTCTGAGAAATTTTATGACAAAATGCTGAAATTTTGTACATTACCTCACACGCAGTTATATTATAGCATAACAATAAAACAGATTTAAGTTTAACCAAAAACAGTTAAAAGGAAACTGGTGTTTTAAATATGAAATAATTAAAACTGTAAAATAACACTCACTGCAACTTTTGAAGCTGATTAAGTGTGAACATTTTTCATCCGAAACACGTGTATTGATGATAAATACACATTTTTTAGTGTTATTTTACAAAGCTTTAGTTATTTAAGATTTGACTTTATTTAACACTCTCTTTTAAACCATAAATTCTGTAGTTACATTTAGTATTCCGAGGGGGCAGGGCCTGCAGCCCCCTACCCCCCCCAAAATCTGACATTTTACATAGCATACAATTTCATATTTAGCTTACAGTTGAAATTTAGCTTACTAATTGATACACAGCCCCCCCCACTGAAATAAAATCCTGGCTATGCTACTGGTTATATTATCAGTAATTAGTTAGTAAAAAATCTGATTTTTAATTCAAAAAGTATACAGGGTGTCTACCGCTCCGGAAAGTCTGGAAAAAGGCCGGGAAATTGGAAAATGGGTCCGGAAAGTCTGGAAAAAACCAGGAAATTGGGTAATGGGTCCGGAAAATTCACCAAAAGAATCAATTTTTTTTCGTGTTCTTTTTTTTACCCTTCCTCTTTAATTGTCAGACTGGAACCGAAAGCAACTGCAACACATTTTTCGGACCGCGAAAGCATCAAGCGATGTATTTGTATAAGGAGGGAAAAATGGGGGCTCATTAATCAGGATGGGAGGGTAAAAGACAAATTATCTTACTTGGTAACTTATGGGTTAGGACCGTCTTTCCAAGAACAGATAGTTAATTCTATCATAAATTGCGACTACTTCTGTTTCTTTTAATTGATGAAAGCTTAATCCTGTATTTCAAGAAGTTGTACAAAATATGCAAATATAAATACAAGGGAGAGGGCATTGTGCAATTCCCCAAAGTAAAATGCATTGGTTAGGAATTTTTTTCCCGGGACCTCCCAAAAGTCAGGAAAAAGTCCGGAAATTGACTTTCAGAAATTTGGTAGACACCCTGGTATAGTACAATTAAAATATGTTTAAATTAATTATTAGACTTTTAGTTTGGTCCTGAATCTAGTTATTTGTTAAGTATCTAGTTATAAAATAGACTGAAATTTGTTTGAACATTTTTAAACTACAATATTAACTACTTATATAATATTTAATTATCTCATGATACTATGTAATAAGTCTTTTAAAAGTAAGTTATATAATATTTTACACTATTATATGTTATACGTTTGGTAAAATTGAACACATTACTCCCCATTTGTTGACAAAAAGTCAGCAAACTGACTGACCCTGGTTTCTTATCATTGGCCTAATTTCATTTTGTAGATCTATATTATTGGAATACAGTAGTGAGGAAATCAAACAATGACATTACTCTTTCAAGAATTTATGAACATTGATGTTGGAGAACTTTTTAATTAATTGTTAGTAATTGTTAGTAATGTATTAGTACAGTACAACAGCAGTTGCATGAAGATTCAATTATGGATTATTTATTTTTAGATCTCATATGAGGAATCCCAAATCTGTGTATGTGACAGCAAATTTTATCCCATTTTCAGAAGATTTATTGCCAGATGAAGGAACAAAGAGCCTTCTTGGTCAAGCATTTTTTCATATATATTGGACAGAATGCTATGTATGAAACTGAATTTTTTTTTTTTTTTTTTTTTTAAAGTTTGTGTACTAAGACATTTCTATCCAAATGAATCAACGAATGTATATCTTATGCCAAAGTACAGTAGAAATAACAAAATGCATGCAGCTAGTACCAGATTGTGTAGATTTCAGGTTCTAATAAAATGATTGAGTATTTATCAACTAAATGAAATATAATAAAAAATTTTTGAAGTTAATGTTAATTTAATTAAAATGCTTAATAAAAACAAATGAAAGAAAGTGCCTATTTAATTTTTAACTCAATAGATAAAACAAAGGTATATTATTTAGAGGAAAATAAACATATAACAATTGCCAAACATTTGCTTTAGAGCATAGGTTCCCATCGTGGGTGATAATGCCCCCCCTTTTTGGCATTTGAAGCTTTCAGGGGGCAGTAAAAGACCCAGAGAAAATTAGGGGGTGTTGATATGGCACGGAGGGGCATGGGAAGATTAACCAAATATAGTCTAAAAAAGACTTAAAAATTACGATGTAATATTTTTGACAGCTGTCACATTGAAAGCTATAAGTTTTGTTATATGTATGCAATTAGTTAGCAACGCTACTCTGTTTAGAATTTTTTTTTCACCTAAAAATAAATTTTAATAAAAATACTTTTTAATATAATTAAATACGCGTTTTGATTGTTCTCTGAAACTGTCAATTTATTTATTTAGAAAGCAATAGTTTATTATCTATTACTTCGTATTATCAAAACCCCTGCCTGTCCTTATAACAGGTAACCTAAAACTTTTATTCTTCTTTTTTAAATGAAGAAGAAATTCAGTAGTGTTTCAATTCAAACAATATTTTATCTATTAGTAATTTTTTTAAAATTTAATTCTTGTTTTCACCAAAAATTATGTACGCTCTTGTTTCTCTGGAGTGAGAGGGGGGTGGCATTGAAATATTCACTAGAAAAGGGGGCAACAGTTTAAAAAAGGCTGGGAACCTATGCTTTAGAGTAACATGTTTTAACTTTTTTTAAAGTTGTAATTTGAGGAGTTCCTTTCCATTTTAAATATGCCAGCAGAATTTTCATCAGTTACTTGCAAGAATAACCTCAAAATCCATAAAAAACCCCTTTTATTCACCAAACACAGTTTTTATCAGTTACTGTAATCCTTTAAAATCTGTAAAAGATCTTTTGACTGTCAAGCTCAGTCTTCATCAGTTACCTGTGAAAATACTTTTAAAACTTGTAAAAGAACTTTTGACTGGCACGCATAGTCTTCATCAGTTACTCCTAAAAATATTTTTAAAATCTCTAAAAGAACTTTGACTGATTTGTATAATCTTCAAAAGTTTACCAGTTTACATTCCATACTATTTAAATTCTTCATAAATTTTTTAAACTGTCATACTTGATCTTTTCAATTTTCACGTTCTGTCACACTTTTTTAATAATTTAGCAGTTCATCATTTACTTATTTTATTACTTTACTAACTGAGTGCCCATTCTTTGCATGGTAGGAAACGAATATGTTCCTAAAATAGATCGTAACACTACCTGTACAAAAACAAAATCTAAAAAAAAAGTTAGTAGTTTCTTTGCTGAAACTATCTCGTGATATATTAACACAACGTAGGATTCTAGCTTAATTAGGTGTACGACGATCGTTAAAAAATGATGAATAGAACACTTTTAATTTCATAAAATATTTATTAATGTGATATAATGTGCTTTAATCCATATTAACCTAACAATTCTACTATTACTACTTATACTAATATTATCTATCTTCGTTTCTCTCTCTTTAATGCTCAATTCAAAGAAACATTTTTGATATTTTAAACCAATGGTGCCTTTCTACTCTTTGGTGATTTTTGGAATCTATGCTTTGCTATTAAAACAGCTCTCCATACATTTTTAAGCATAATTCTTGTCAGATTGATGTATTTAGCATTGCAAAATATTTCATCCCGGCGTAGTGGAAAATATCAAAGCTGTACCAATTTAAATATTTAAATCCTCCATGGCTCAGGCTCATGAAAAATATCAAACTGTGTACCCTCGAGGAACTATTTAGAATTGCTCAAATTGCGAATAGGACATTAAATTGTGATGCAGATTTTACAAATTTCATGCAACTTTTAATTAATGACGTCACGTTCTGACCCCAAGTAGTTGAGTCTGGTTAGCACAGTAGTTTTCAAACGGAGTAATATTGAAACATACGACACTGAAAAACTCTCACTTGTAACAGAACATATTAAAGTTAATTTGAGAGATGTTAGGGTTATTCCTAGCTAATCGGTATTTCAAATATTTTCTGGAGGTGTTTTGCTAACAATGTAACTTTTGTACAAGAGTCTGTCAAGTTGCTAGAATTCAACAAAAAAAGTATATCTAATATATATATACCACCAAAAGTCATCCAAATTTGGCGACATTTTGCACGATTTTTGGGAATACATACGACCGATGGAGAATACTATATATTATGTTAAATAGTAGTTTCTACCTTGACATTCGAATTTCCCACGATTTAAAAAAATGCAAGTTTCCTTATGGTTGCTGAAAAATCATTGTGCCCAAAAATCACCAGGGGAGCTCACACATTAAACAAACTATTTAAGGTTTTTATAGCAGTAAATTTTTACGTCAAAGCCTTTTAACTAATGCTGGGATGCTGAGGCAGACTCTATTTACCGTCATTATAAATCAACTTATTGACCAATTCTAGTTTTACTATTGGTTTAAAAACTGGAATCGTCAATAAAACTGGTTTGAAATGATGGTCAATAGAGGTCTGCATTCCAGCCCTAATTAGATTTCTAATTCTTTTTTAAACTCATGACGTCATAAGGTCATCATTCTCAATTGCGATATCTAACTTGAATTGGTGAATGAAGAAGAAGGGAAAAAAAAAACTTATTTTTTTACTTTCCTGTAGACTTGTTCTATGTTTACTAACAAATAGCTCAGTGATGTCACGTAGAGTAACTCTATTGGTTACTTATGCCAACCAGTCGTCCCATAGAATAAGTCCATTAGTTAGTTTTGCCATCCAAGAGGAAGTGTGACATCATATGGAACAAGTCTATAGCATCTAATAAGGTGAAAGTTTATTATTTTGCTCAGAGTTTAATTTTTTGTAAAAGCTTGTTAATCTAATTAGGATTCCTAATGCATTTTTAAACTCGTTACATGAAAATGATGTCAATTTCACTTAAATTATTGAAGGTAATAAATAAATAAATCTAAATTTGTCAACAATGCTCACTAATGTGCTCAAATCGGACATTTGAGTAGCTTTCTACCCTAAAAATTGTGCAAAATTAGGGAACAGGTGGACTTCCAGAATTTTAAAGCAGCCTATGACCTCTCCTGTACTGTTATACATGTATGCGCAAAATTCCAATCCAATCGATCGAACGATGTAGGAGGAGTTCCTGGGCAAACAAACAAACTTTCACATTCATATAATACATGTGTCTCTTTCTACCATTGCTGGAGGCTATCAGTGGAAGGATTGCAACATCTGTTCTTCTCCTGCAAAAAATTAGCAGCAGTTACTATCTCAGTCCCATCTCGAAGAAGTTGTAGATGGGCAGAATTAGCTTCAACCTATTGTAAAAAAGTTGACAAGCCAGTAGATGAACAAACGACAGAGTAAGGCCACTTGCTATGTTATCAAAGAATGAGGAAGTATAAAGCCCTTTGTCCATTGCATATCGAAAATTGTGTGAGATAATTTCCCCTCGATGTTCTTAAAGCACTCTTAAGGGAAAATTATTAACTGGCAAGCATTAAAGCTAATTCATAAGTTCTTCCTATGGTAAATAATACGACATCATGTACTGTTCATTTGTGAATTTCCCATTATTTTTCCCACCACAAATCACGAAGAATTCAACATATATATATATACTAGCTGCGTGCCCGTTCTCTGCACGGTAGGGAACGAAAATTTTTCTTACATGTATAGTTCGAATTGATTCCAGAGATTTGGAATCTAAAAATAAGCAAAACGATTTGACTCTTCGCGTAAAGTTACTCATTACTTATTCGTTAAGTTAGTATAAGTACTGACCTGTGACCATTGTTAATATTATGACGCAAAAAACCATGTCGGTGTCATTCACGATCAGAAAAGGAAAGCATGACGGTTTTCAGTGAAAATTCCTAATTTTCAAAATGTCTCATTTCTGCATCATACTGTTTTTTAGATTTAAGTTATGCCATTAATACCTTAAATACTACATGAAGTGGAGAACTGTTTTATTTTATAATTAAATAGTTGTGTACCCACTCTTTGCAAGGCAAGAGAAGAACATTTTCCTAAAATGTGATCATAACTACTTGTGACAAAACAGAATCTTTAAGAAAAAATAAAGTTCTGTTACAATCTTTTCTGTTGAAACTACCGCGTGATATATTAACGCGACGTAGAATTATTTAATGTTTAGTTAGCTGTGATATAATACGTCTGTTGAAAAATGAATAGAAGACTTAGTTTCACAAAATATTTATTAATGCGGTATATTGTGGTTTGATCAATATTGCCTTATCATATCTACTTACTATTACTTAAACTATCTTTTACTAATACCAATACAATATATTGTCGTTTTGCAACCGTTAATGCTTAATTTAAAGAAATGGTTTAGATATTTGCCACGAATGTAGGCTTTTACTCTTTGATGATTCTTTGCAATTTACGCATTAGCATAAACGATAATCATTTCAATTTATGGTTGCCACTAAATCAGCTCTCCATAAATTTTTACGCATAGTTCTTGTCAAATTGGTGTATTTAGCACCAGGGCCCTATTATCGCACGGGCAAATCGGGACTTTGCCCAGGGGCCTCCGGCTCGAAATGGCCCCCAATTTCAAATGTTGTTCTTTTTTTACAAAAAAAAATTATGAAAAATGAAACAAATTTCATACATTTGGGGGCCCCAAAATTTATCAATGCCCGGGGTTCCCTGTTGATCACAATCAGGCCCTGTTTAATACCGCAATATATTTCCTGCTATTCGAAAACGTCACCCGTTTAAAATCTCAATCGAAAATAATGCTGGATAATTCACTGGTGAAAACACAGCATTCAATTATTTATCTGGCAACGTAAAGTAAAATATTGAATTATTTCATGCATAGCGTATGTTTTGCTTGTGAGTCCGTTATTCTGATTGAGTTTCAAAAGAGGTTTTAAACTTATGACATCAAAATCAAGCACTTTTCACATGCGAAAACTCAGTTATTTTAAAGTAATTTTATTTTTTTTTTCAACTGGCAATTTTAATAATTGTTACTGTCTCCAAGACAACCAAAACGCAAGATATCATACCGAAAATTTTAAGCTGCAGCTATTGAAATGAAAATAATTCTTTACTTCAAAATTCGTAAAAAATCTCCTAATTTATATTTTTCTCTGGTTTTTCTTTTAAAAGAGGGCGAAATGTATGCTCCGTCATTTGACAAAATATAAAAAAGTTATGACGGATAGAATTCAAGATGCAGCAATTTAAAAAATATTTTACGAAAGTCAGCGTCAAGTTTAATTTTATTTGAAAAATTCCCAAAAATCTGAAAATTATGTTACACAGTTCGAACAAACAATTTTTAAAAGAAAATTTTCTCCTCTATCCGATGATGTAAATTTCGTTTCTCCTTGCGAGTGCAATTACCGACGTTATTACGTATTAAGCGAGAAAAATCGCTAAAAATCGGACAAAACATAAAATAAAACATTTTCTAATTCGAATTTCGAAAAAATCGCCCCGAGGCGTGTTAGGATCTGTCCCAGTGAAGCTGTATGCAAAATTCGGTAGGTCTGCGACAAACCGTCTTGGCGCAATGCGATCCAGAGACGCGCGCAAGAAGATCGGTGGTTACAAACCTACCTACATAGCTACATACAATGTTTACTCTCGGATTTTATTATATAAGATATTTGTCTGGATGACCCACTATTACTAGTGGGTCATCCAGACAAATTTGCTCCCCCCCCCCTTTAAAAAAAAAGTACACTAATTCTTTCAAAAACAACATATCATTAAAAAAATATATACATACAGAACTCGAGCCTGGTTCAGGCACAGGCTGAGCCTTTCTCATCACTAATAAGTATCAGTTAGGCCAGTAGTATTCAAGCTTTTTCTCAATGTGATCTTACTTTTTACATCAAAGGACCAAAAAGTTATTTAATAAATTTAGTTTCTGAAAGTTCATCATTTATAAGTATTTTTTTATAAAAGAAATTTATAGATGTAGCAGATAGAAAATGTGCTTGAGTACTTAAAATATGTTAAAATGTTTTAACTATGTTAAATAAGGTAATCTATTTTAACAAAACTAAGGAGAATGGAATAATTCATCCAATTATGTATAACTAGGCACACAATCATAATAACATGGAATATTTTAAGAGTAATTTTATTTTTACTGTTTTATTCCCCTTTTTTTTTTATTAAACCTCTGGCAGTTAATTTTATTCAAAATTTGATAAAGGTTTTTAAAGCTATATGAAATGAACTTAAAATATAAACTTGTTCTAATATACACAAAAATCCGAGGTAGCGCTAAACTTTCTACTCAAATAAACAACTTATATTCATTTTTCAAACATTAAATAGAGTAAGTGTGATGCATTTAAAATGTTTCTTTATGCTTACAAATCTCTGTGCTAGTTATTTTTTCTCTATTTGATCTCTACACATACTGAACATAAAACGGAATTTTTCTCTTCGATTTTATAATCAAGTCCACATAATCCAAGATTTTAGTAATCCGAGTCAGTGTTTGGTCCTGATCTATTTGGATTATCGGGACTCGACTGGATTAAAAATTGAATTTTACGTAAAGTTAAATATTTTAACAAATTTATAACTTTTTTTTATCACTTTATTTTGTAAACAAAAGAAAGTATTAAAATTATGAACCTAACAAAATCCCTTAAAATGGATTGCCCTGCATCTTAAAAGATTTTCTATTATGTTAAAAAAATCAAATTTATTGTTTTGTATGAAGAACATGAAAACTAGTAAAAAATTGAGATTGGGAAAAATGATTTAAACCAGTGGCGCAAAAAAAAAAAAAAAAAAAAAAAAAACCACCACCTGGTTTAAACTGAACAACCCTGGAATTCCTGGATAAACTTCGGATTTTTGGGCAGCTGCTTAATTGGACCAAATTTAGTCCCGATATGGCTGAGATATTCAGAACAAATTACATATTAATGACATTCCTATAGAAAGTTCTTCATTGAAAATGATGTGCAAATGATTTTTAGCTATTTACAGGAACAAATAATATCCCCCCCCTATAGAATATACTCGGAAATTGTAACCAAATGAAATGGTTATTACTTTTTTCTACTTGTGCTCTTTATTTATTATGTAGTACTTCGTGTACATATAAGATATTTGTGTTGGAATTTTTTTTTATATATATTATTTACGATATATAAAAATTAAAACTTACTGTTTATTTATTTTTAGGATATTGACCATTATAAGCAGAGTGTGAAAGAGAACATTAACACATGGCTGACAAAGCTGAAAGCAAAGAAAATATATGATTGGCTGATTGTAGTTGTTGATCATTCTGAAAGTAAAAAAACAAATAAAACAAAATTACTTCCAAGAACTACTGTTTTAGATAAAATTAAAAGTGACTTCCCTAGTCAAAGCTCACAGCGGTAAGTGCAAAAGTATGTATGCTGATTGAGTGTTTTAAATTGGTAAAAACTTAAAAGCTGCTGAGCAAAACACTAGGGATGTAATGGATATCTGGTATCTGGCTGATTTTTCTATATCCAAAATACCGTCGGATATCCGAATCATAACTACCGAATATCCGAATCATAACTACTGGATATACGACTTCTCTGCCGGATATCCGGCTATATACTACTAAAGTTATATCTGGTACGGGATGGAAAATTATATTTGATATAATTAAACTTCCCCTATAAACAGGATTCTACCACTAAAATGGTTGAACAGATAGTAACCAAATTGGTTTTATAGACTATACATGCAAAGTTCTTAAGGGAATTTAAATTAAAAAGCTCAAGTTTAAAATGTTCAAGTTGCTATTAAACAAGAAAAAACAGGAAATTTAACACTGGAAATGGATCATTCAAAACAAACACACAATTTCAATATTTGTTCAGTAGTTTTTGAGGACATTTATAACTAGTTAGGCTCATATATTGAGTGTAGAGCTGATTTCATGCTGCAAAGTGCCGCTTAGCAGTCATTTTCTGAACTTTGCATGTAGTGTCCTTGTGCAAATTTGGAGGTGATCTTCTAATCCTCTTCAGACTGCTGTTTATAGGGGAAGTTTAATTATAAGCACTGTTTAGTATCATTTGAAAAATATGTGCATTCGGTATATGCAGTTAAACTCATGATAATGCCAAAAGTAATATAATTTTACACTCTCTCCCCATGGAGTTTCTCCAACATTTTTAATTTGCTCGGGAAATCCAATAATTAACAAAAAACTCCTATTATCCTGTCTTTCAGTAAATTTATTTATGGAGGCAGGGAGAAAATTTCAATCTTCATCCTTTTTGTAAATGACAATCTTTTATTGAGCAGTCCTTTATTGAAGCCTCCATTACCTAATGATTAAAAATTAACCCTTATGGTACATATTTATTTTTTAATTGAATTTAGTTATTTAAATTCACTTATGATTTTCTGCAAGTTTCAATTGATTTTTAAAGTTATGTCTATGTAAAAAATGTGCATTTAAAATGTGTTTGTGAAATATTTATAAATGAAAATTGGAACATGGCTGCTTGTGCAGACAGCCATGTTGTAACACATGATATTTTACTAGTTTAAAATAATTTTTTTTAGTTACTACTACAGTATTGTGAATGATTATCATTCTAGTTATTACTGCAGTGTATGATTATCACTCCATACATAAAGTACTTTGACTAATCTTTTTGTGTGTGTGTGTTGCATGTCGAAATCAAGAGTAAAAAAGTGAAACTTTCCTAAAATTTGGAAACTGATGTTTGAAATGATTTTTTAAGAAATGAATTTGCCACCTCCCTTTTTCCCCTTATGGTGCCTTATAAATGGTTGTACTGTGAAAGAATGCTCGTGCATTTTAAAAGCTAAGCAATTAAATACATCTATTTTTGTTTTTTAATTTGTAGTTAAAAAATACAGGGTGTCCAAAAAGTCTTTGACATGTTTAAAAAATTCATAGAAAAGCAACAGATTATCATATGAATATGCAGTTTGCACAACAATGCGTCACAGGTTCATGAAATTATTTTGACATCGAAAAAAAATTACTTCCAAATTGTGTTCATAGGTGGCACTGTACCCTCACAGTAAGCTTCCTGAATGTCTTGTACAGTCTTATCCGATCTCCGTGGCCAACCACTTCTTTCCCTGTCAAAAAAGGCTTTCAGTTTCTAAAAACTTTGCATGGCAGGCCAAAATTCTGTTTCCACTCGGAAGGTTTTTCTTAAACATGTTACGAAACTTTCTCTGAAATGTATTTATGAATTTTGATTCGAAATACCAACCTATGCAATGCGCTTTCTCAGTTGCAGTTATGTTAGCTAGAATGAATAGTCCTGAAACTGTCAGTGCTATTTGAAACTGACGAAAACTCCCTATTGGCTCTCATTGCTGAAAACTGTAGATGCAGCACCATCTATGAACACATTTTGGAAGTAATTTGTTTTAAGATGGAAAAATAAATTCTTGATTCTGTGAAGCAATATTGTGCAAACCGTGTATTCATACAACAGTTTTTTACTTTTCTGTGAATTTTTGAAATGTGTCAAGGACTTTTCAGACACCCTGTATTATTTTTGATAAAACAAATTTAATGCATAACCTTAAAGTTCTGTTCCATACCTGTATAAAGCTACAAAAAAAAGCATTATAATTTCATTACAAATATTTAAAAGAGATTTACTTTTTATTTATCAATCTCTGAAAGTAATTTAACAAACTAAAATGACTTAATTAATATTAAATGATTAAAACAGAAAAAAAGTCATGAAACCTATACTTGGATAAAAATAACTCATCTATCATAGGTATCTTATCAAAATACATCTTATTTTTAAATAAATTTTAAAAATATGCATTTCTTTGTAAAATTAATCAACAATTATATTAATAAACTAGCTGCGTGCCCGTTCTTTGCACGGTAGGAAATGAAAAATTTCCTCACATGTATAATTCGAATTAATTCCAGTGATGTGGAATCTAGAAAAAGCAAAATTATTTCACTCTTGACTTAAAATTTGCGTCATATATGTAATAACCTGAGATCATTGCAATATAATGACACACGCAAAAAAAAAAAAAAAAAAAAAAAATTATGTCAGCATCATTCGATATCAAAAAAGTGAAAATGGACCGTTTACAGTTAACTTCTCACTTTCAAAATGTCTTATTTCCGCAGACATGCTGTCTTTTAGGTTCACGTTTTAGCATTAAATACCTCAGACACTACATGAAATGGACATTTTTTAAATTTTAAAAATACGTCACCCTCTCTTGCAACCCTTTAAAAAAAGAAAAGAGATAAGAGATAAGACTGCACTATTTATAAAGGCTTTAAAATTGTTTTTCTAGATTATGCAGTTTAATTTTTCTTCTCTCAAATAAATCTAGTATTTATAAAAGGAAATCGAGCCAAGCAAAGAAATCGTCTGCTTGGACATAAGAATGACTATGTACACAAAACGAAATCTTCGGAATGAGAAACTTTTTTTACGTTTTCAGAAGAGTGCTTGTTGTAATTGCTTCACAACGGGCTTTGACTTTTAGTTGTACAATAACAGTAGTATTTGACGCATTAAGGCAATAAACAACAGATGTTTTAATTCGAACTTTGCAAAAAATCGCTTCGAGATATGGTGCAAGACCCGTTTTTATTTATTTTTTTCAACTGGCAATTTTAATCTTTGTTACTATATCCATGACAACCAAACTGTAAGATATCAAACCAAAATTTATAAGCAGGTGCTACTGAAATGAAAATCCTTCTTTACTTAAAAATTCTCCTAATTCATATTTTCCCTCCGTTCTTCTTTTAAAAGTGGGCGAATTGTGTGCTCCGTCTTTTTCCGAAATATAAAAAAGTTATGACAGATAGAATTCAAGATGCAGCAGTTTTAAAAATATTTTACGAAAGTCAGTATCAAATTTAATTTTATTTGAAAAATTCCCCAAAATCTGCAAATTATGTTACACAGTCCGAACAAACAGTTTTTAAAAGAAAATTTTCTGCTCTATACGATGATGTAACTATCGTTTTCTTGCGAGTACAATTATCGGCGTTATTATGTATTACGCAAGAAAAATCGCTAAAATCAGACAAAACATAAAATAAAACATTTTCTAATTCAAATTTCGAAAAAATCACTTTGAGGTGTGTCGAGACCCGTCTTGGAGAATTTCCGTACAAAATTTGGTAGGTCTACGATCACTCGTTTCGGAGCTACGCGAGGCACAGACAGACAGACAAACTAACGGACAGTTTACACATTGATTTATTTATATAGATGTGTCATGGTTAAAATTTATTTGCTTTGCCAGTAGTCTACACATGAAAAGAATATTTTAATTGTTTACATTTTAAGTAACATTTTTTATGTACATATACGTAAAGATATTTAGTTTTTGTAAATTATAAGTCAATTATTAAAAAATACATTAATGATGGGTGAAAGATGTTTGCAATTTATTGTTCTGATGTCATATAAAGAAAAAATGAAAAAACACAATAACTAAATATATGTTTAGTGCCAGATATCCATATCCAGCCACCAAAGGAGCTCCGGATATCTGGTATCTGACAAAATCAATATCCATTACATCCCTACAAAACACTGAAGAAAATTTCTGATAAATATTATTCTTGACAAAGAGATCAAAATTTCTTAATGTTTAAGTATTTTCATTTTTTAAGAATCTCTGCTTCCCCCCCCCCTTCAACATACTATTTTATAAAAGTATTTGATTGACTTATTTAAGAAAAAATTTGAAAGAAATTTTGATTATTTAGGCTTATGAAATGATGAATTAGACTCGTTACTTAAATATATAGCAAAACAAAAGTTAGATTTATTTATTTATTTTAAATTGAGATAGGGATAACTTGCAAATCATGAAATACCACTTTGAAATTTGGAAAGCTCTGCTATGCGCACCACTAAACTTTGACTGTCTAGACAATAGAAAAAAATAATATTTTGTTTTGAAAAATAAGAAAGTACTGTCATATTTGCAAAATTTTTTTGTTTCATGAAAGACAAGTAACTAAGATGCAGTGTTCTATCCCAATTGTCAAAATAGTATTTAATATCTCAAAAATAAAATTCTTACAGACAAACTATGTTAAGCAACCATATTAATTTAAATTAGATGGCCTTTTCAGGGTGTACTAAAAAGGCAACTATTGTTACTGATTTAAAGATAAGGCGACTTGGGTGACTTTTTTGAACAAAAATCGTCAATTTGATACTATTTTCAAGATTGTGGCTGTTTGTACCTTACTTCAGGCAATTAATTTGAAAATCAGATTTAAGTTTTTGTCAACTTTTTTCTCTTTTTAAAGTTGCGATTGGCCGTTCACCAAACATTCTAATCTGTTTTTTTAATCTTACTATAAAAATGAATGTCTATATGATCTGTTATATAATACACAGAGTTTTTAAATTTATCATTGTATTCATTACTTCT
This sequence comes from Cheiracanthium punctorium, assembly GCA_038373885.1. Lineage (NCBI taxonomy): Eukaryota > Metazoa > Arthropoda > Arachnida > Araneae > Cheiracanthiidae > Cheiracanthium > Cheiracanthium punctorium. The sequence continues at coordinate 102,734 of JAWZYV010012899.1, forward strand.
TAAATAAAGCTAAATGACGTACATTTATTTCTTAACTAAAAAATCATGCAAAAAATGCTACTATTTTGGCTACTAAAATTAAGAAAATGGCTACTAAACCGGCTTACTAAAATGTCAATGAGGCTACTAATGATACTATTTTTGCCTCCTAACATTGGTGGACATCCTGTCATTTACTTCTTTTATACTATACACTGCCATTTTTAACCTTTCTAGCTGTAATCATTTACAGCTGCCAGTGTTAAGAAGTAAGGCGCTCAGAACAAGCGTTTGGTGGTTAGAACTTACCAAAATGATTGATACCAATTTGGTACAGTTGACAGGCTAATACATAAATATCAAATATTTATGAATGGGACATCAAAAAAAGAAGAAAAAAGAAAACATCTGACTGAATATGACACCACCTGCAGAAATAGTTGATGAGAGGATAGGAGTAAAATTTACTTTAATATTTTTTTTATTATTGAATTGCTGAAAACTTTAATGTCAGTTGATAAAGCCAAAATTTGACTCTAACATTAAAATGATTTCTTGAAATAATATCTAAAGATGTTGATAATACTGTAGAATCTTTGCCAAAATCCTTTTTAAAGCAGCCCTTAATGTACTTATAAATAAGCATAAATACATACTGCCATTTATTAAATTTATTACATGATTTTTTGCATGTGTGTGTGTGTGTGTGTATAACATTCTTAGTATGTTCAAAATGCATTCAGAAAATTCCACAACATTCTGCTTTGAGGCTTTAAAGTATTAGATTAAAGAATTATTATTATCTCAATCACCAGTATACTTTCTTTGCTAACCTGGGATATGTAATATTATAGGTGCATATCATTATTAGATCCTTGTCGAAATGATTCAAGGGCTGCTGAATCTTGGCAGTCGCTGCTACAAAGAATTCGAAAGTTGATTATCCAAGCTTACAGCCGGCAGCTAAGTCAGTTTGAAGAACACATGAGAACACAAAGAGAAAGACGCAATGAAAGTGGATGGAGTTTTCAAAAATTCTTTTTCTTGCAAGAAGAATTAGCTTTTGTTCTAGAAATGCTTGGTTTATATGATGAAGCTCTTGTGCAGTATGATGAATTAGATGCCCTTTTTACGCAGTTTGTTATTAATTCTAATGTTGGGGGTGAGTATAATATGTAGTAGTTAATAATTTTATATACTTTTTGGACTTTTATTCTTTTTTATTTTTTAATATATTGGCCATTTGTTCGATTTTGTTATATCTGTAACCTATATAGTGATATCTAAAAAATATAAGTATGATAGGTATGCACTATTTCATACCTCAAAATATTTTTGAATTAGTTACATTGTGGATATAACCATTTTCACCGGATTGCTTAAAACCAACTGACTGAATTGTATTACAATGTAGTTACTTTCTAATGTGACTGTAAAGCAAGTCTCCTAAGAGTGATATAATAGGTTACTATTCTCTCTGTTTCATGCCCATTCATTTTCATGCACTCTCTTCATGTGTAAGAACTAGCTGAAGCATAAGCGTAAAGTTTTCAAAATTATTGGGGTGGCCGAGCCCCACAACCACATATATTCATGTCAGTGGCATAGTGAAGGGGGGGGGGGTTAGGGGGGTCATAACCACCCCCCATGAGGAATTTTTTGCTATACAAAATGTATATTCTTCACTTCCTTATCATACACCCGTATACATAAATGTGACTTGCAGAAGTCGTAACCCCCCTCCCCCCCTCATGAAAAATTTCTGGCTACACCACTGATTCGGGTATATATAACTTACTCATAGCTGCCAACTACTACGGAATATAATTAACCACTTTTTTTACATGATTTTTTGGCTTAAAATATAGCAAAATTTTTGTGCTGTGCGCACAAACTGGTTACTAGTTTGAAAAAAATAATTACAAAATATCCTGTTTACAAAAAGTGGTTAATTATATTCCGTAGTAGTTGGCAGCTATGACTTACTACATAAGTGTAAATTATTCGAAGCGCTCACGCTCTATGAGTCCATAGAATTCTGCACCTATGTAAGGTAAGTATTCATGTTAGTATCTTCCTACCATGTTATAAGTTAAAAATGGAAGCAAAGTAAAAAATCCAAAGGAGGAAAAAAAAAAAAAAACATTTTTGATGAGATAGTGCATTTTAGACACATCTGAACTTTTCTTCATAATTTACATTGCATAAACTGATTTTAATTAACCAGAGCCTGGCACGGGTAGCTTATAGTAACATTGTGTGTTACGTGGCATCCCAATGAATACTAAATCATGATTGAAATCAAAAGAAAATTTTTAAAAGTAAAGGTTTTTATAAACATTTGTAAATGGTGTGAATACATTTTTTTGTTAGTATAAATTAGTTTTCTGTATTTAGTGATAAATTATTGGGTGGGCTCAGCCCCTATTCACAATTTATTGGGGGGGCTCGAGCTCCATGAGCCCATATAACTCTATGCCTATGAGCTGAAGTATGTGCTCTTCAGATAGGGATGGGATAGTTCTAACCATGTTTTAACACACTAATACAGTCTGACTTCGGTATAAGATCATCCCTTTGAGCCTCGCTAAAGTGACCTTAAAAGTGGGTTGGTCTTAAAACCTATTCCTAAGTTGTCAATGAATAAGCATTATATAAATACAGTATATTTCTTTGTAAAATTATGTACATACAGAAATATCAGTTTATTGGGTTAAAAAGTTTAGTTGAGTTGAACCAAATAAAAGTAATGGAATCAGAAAGAAATTATTTTTGAAAACTTTTAATTTGGAAAAAAGGTGTATACAAATATGCTCAAGCAAAGTGCTGGTGGACAACTGAAAATAATACAGAATACAGGATTGTAGCAAATTTGGCTTCCTTTTTTGTTCAGTACTCTAGGCGTGTTTGTTCTGTGCAGGGGATTCAAGTGTCTCTTTTTTCCTATAGATTTGAAAGGATGAAGTGTTCTGTGAAAAAGATCTCTTCTCTGTTGTAGGAGAAATGATGCCGATTCAAGATCTTATCCATGGAAAATGACTGAAATTACTCGGTAGATGTCAGACAAAAGTGACCTTATTGCCAATTACAGTATTTAAGACCAGACCATCTATTTGATAATCTATAAAATAGAATTTCTATTGAATGAGCTGAGACTTAAGAAAAGTGACCTTATATCGATATCCAACTATATTAGAGATGAGACAGGCTCTGTAATTCACAATTGTGCTCGGGCTCGTGAAAAATTTCTCCTTTATTGAACATACTGCTTGAAACAGATTTTAAAAAGTGATTCATGAGGAAAATAAAAGTACTTATTAAAAAAATAATAAAAATAGTGGCACGGGCACCTAGAAGGTGTGTGAAGCTCTTTGGGTATTTTTGAATGGCGGTTTATATTCCTTGGTTAGTCATGAGATCCGACATTTTTTGATAAAGTATGGATACAAAGAAGTAGAAAGTGCATTGGGAGTTTGCAACTATATTTGTCTTTAATTTGCACAAACGGCAAAATTTATTGTATTCTATCAATGAAGTAATTGAATTTTTTAAAAATCTTTAGCTGAAATTTCGGGCTCGGATTAAAAGTCCTTGGGCTCGAGCTTCAAAAAATGAGTCCAAACGCATCTCTAAACTATATACACAAGTGAAAAAAAACAAAACTGGGTTTTATAAAATATAATTCTTTTTTTCTCTTCTAAAATTTGTTTTTCTTTTTGTAGATATGCCTGAATGGTTGAGTTCTTATTCAAAGCCTTGTGATTTGTGGTCTGGTGTATGTCTTCTCAGGGAAAAATATTTACAGCTTAGAAACATATTGCTTAAAGACAATGCAAGCCTTCTGGATCTGAGGAATTATTTGTTCTCTCGGCAGTGTGCACTGCTGCTTCTTTTATGCAGACCGTGGGAAGTAGCCCAGAGAACTTTACCTTTTCTGCACAATTGTATTAGCGAGTTAAGAACTTTAGAAGTGAGTGTGTGTTTAATAAAATACTTTTTTTTGGAATGTATTAACCCTTTGAGGTGCAACCCTTTCCTAATGCTGAAAAAAGGGCAGCCGTCGCCATCGCTCGACTTAACTACCAGCAACATGGCGGATAATCGAAACGTTCATCGCGTGCCACAGATCTAGAGACCCCTTTTTTGACGACAGCTGGCTGTGCCCAGCACAGCCAGCTGTCACAAGTGTGACACAAAATGACACTATGAGTGTGACACAAAATAACACATGTATGTCAGTGTATATGTTATGCATGATGTGATAGTTTTTGTAGTTTTTTAAATCCTCTGTTATTGAGGACGCTAGATTTTAAAAATATGTAAAGAAAAATGTAAGAACATACAATTGCAGATGTGTCAAGTCTCAGGCTTTTTTTTTTTTATATTATTTTGGGCTGCAGGATTTTTCTTAATTTTGCCAGGTTTTTTAAGAGTTTATTCAGAAATTGAAACTTTCCCCAATTTTGTACTTTAGATTCACTAGATAAATTCTTGTTTCTTTCATGTTCATCATGCTCAAGAACATAATGACATTTTATTTGAAATGATGCATCGGAAGTTATTTTAAAAGATTATATTATATAAATGGTTGTTCGTTTTGTTTCTAGAAACAAGCCTAAAATTTAAAAACTGTTTGAAGTTAGTAAAAGTATTTTTTATTAAAAAGTTAGTTTTCCCCCCCCCAAGTTCTAGTGTCATCAGATATCTTTGTATAAATTTTATATATGAATAGTTTTTTCATATCTATTTTGATTGCTGCTTTAATTTTTCTGATATTTGACAAATTTTCAAAATTGAATTTACACAATATAATTCAAGTAATTATCCTTTTTTTTTTTTTTATAAAATTACAATATTAAAATACATTTATGATTTTTGTAAGTCAAAACAGAATTTTAAGGTTGAATCTACCTAAAAATCTTGCATGTTTATGTAAAAGATTTACTGACAATAGTTGATGAAAATTTTAACATGCTATTTCTCTTTTTCAAAGTACAGATATGTTATATTGCATCACATAAAATAGCAGAATTGGATGTAATAATTTAAATGTTATTGATTAAACTTAATTACTTTAAATGCATGTGCGACATTTATAAAGTTTTTAAATGCTGCACATAATAGTTAAAATATGCAAGTTAATAAAAATCTCCCTTTTAAAAAAATGCTCAATTATTTAGTTGTAAATGATTTTTACAAACAGTTCATTAGCTTTTTTAATCAATTAGTTCATGTATGTACATGTGAGTTAATTTCTACAAACAGATGTTTTACTGAAATAACAAAAAAACACCCAAAAGAAAATGAAATAATTATAACCTTATAAAATAACACACATAAAAGGTACTTATCACTCAGGATGTGCATTTCGAGCAAAAAATTTTCACTCTTCTGTGGTTACTGTGTGTGGACTTCATCTAGAGAAGGATGAAAATTTTTTGCCCGAAATACATGTCGTGAGTGATAAGTATCTTTTATTTGTGTTATTCTATAAAGTTTTAATTATTTCAGATGATTTACTGATATGTGCTTCATAAAGGTACTATAATTTCTACTAATGCCTTGTGTAAGTAAATACATACACACACACACACATATATATATATATATATTTTTTCTTTTTCTTTTCTTCTGATTCTTTTTCTTTTTTTTTATTGACTAGGGGCCAAGGCCCCCAGACTCGCTACGCTCGCTTTTCATATGAGGCATTCGGCCCCTAATAAGGCTTATTCGTAAAAAAGACATAATTTCAACAGACAAAACCCGAAGATTGGATCAGATAGAATGTTACTGAGCTACACATTGCTTGGTTCTTGCATCTTCATTGGTACATAAAAATTTAAACTTCACACTACAGTAGACCCCTTCCCCCTCATAACACAGAAGATATTTTGTTATGGGAATCCGTGTTGTATGGGTCCTGAGCTATTCTCCACCAGGAGTGCGGACTCCGCTTATAATCGCTGGAAAAATTATTTGCACTCCTCAGAAACACAATGATATTTAATGTTGCCATTCAAAAGTTATATTAATTAGGAGCTAAAGCGTAATAAAATCAGAACATATGTTTCAGCTGTATTTTTAATAATGTAAAACCTATTGGACACCTTGCAAATTTGCCACCCATGGCGATTTTTCATTATTTGGCGACTTGCATACATGTAAAGTTAATAAAAGCTACGGAACAGATAGAATAGCCTGCCACCAATGGCGACTTTTCATTATTTGGCGATTTACACATGCTCACAACCTATAATTACAGTTCATTTAAGGCTCCCGGAAAACTGTTATCCATTTACATAATTCTTTGCAGATTGGCATACTTAGCACCACGAATTATACCATCTCGCCGCGCTGGCAAATATCCAAAGTGTACTATAACTGCTATAATGGCATAGTGAACGCCGCCAAATTTTTCTACTGATAGCAAATAATCCAGCTGGATCGAACCGGCTTTAAAAGAATCTGCATTTTAATTATTTTTCATTTTCAAGATATTAGTTATTCTGTTTTGGAAAAATGAATAATCGCTCATTCTAAACTCCTGCTGTTTAAGCGAACTTACTATTTGAAAATTGTCAACTTTGTGTAACATATTTTGAGTTACTTATTTCATATACTTTTTAATTTGGAGTAAAATGGATGTACTTCTTTTTGACAATTTCACATGATTCTACATAATTGGAATTGCTTTGTTGCAAAGGAATGAATGATTTTATGCCAAATATGGCAACCATTATGTTTTATTTTTTCAGTTTTTTATTAATATCTTCTAAAATAATTCGATTTTCGAAATTTAAGTCACCTTATCAGGTTCCTCGGAGTTTTCTGCGTTCGGAAACATGTTTCTTGAAATTCAAATCCCCATGGTTTAGGAGATGATAGGTCAACCAGCTCTGACAGCGGCTTTTACTTTTTTTAGAATAGAGAGAAACAAAACTGAATATAAATAGGATAGATTTTATAGCAATAATAATTACAATACTTTTTGCACTTGAAATTTATAATTATTATTGCTCAAATATCATATTAACAGTTTTTCAGACTTTTTGCTTTTTTCTCAATCTTATCCCTGACTAATGGTTTCATAATATTACTGAAAAAAGACTCCAAAATTTGACTCCCCAAATTTTTGAAATTTTGGGACCCTAAATGGTTAATCTTTAAGACCATTGAACCCCAAAATTTAAGAGCCTAGCATGACACTCTAGGCCCACATCTATATAAATAAAAGAGGAATCTTCTCTTTCTGTCTGTTTATTTGTTTGCTATAGGCGTCCAGACTGTTCGTCGGATTTGGACCAAATTTGTACACTGACTAAATAGGGCAAGAGAAAGTTAATGTCGAAAAATGGAATTAATCGGATTAATAGTTTTTTAGTTATTTTGTTTTGTCCAGCTTTCGATCATTTTTCATGCTAGATTAGTCAGGTGGGAGAAAACTCAGTTTCTTTGTTCTCGAGGTGGTTCCGGAACCCTTCAAATGGGAATCCCAATCTTGCTCATGGATATACTAGAAAGTAGATACATGAAGCCCATACTACAGAATGTGCCAGACATGTGGGACACATGTTCCAGCTATGGGATGAAAACACTGGTGCTCTCGGCTCCCTTCTAACAGGGAGGAGGATTGAAAGAGATTAATGATCCGGAGTGAGAAGGGGAGAGACATGGTCAGTGGTCTTAATAATCTTCTGAGGGACCATGCGTTTCCTTTCTTAGGATAAATTTGTATGCAAAAAAAAAAAAAAAAAAAAAAAAAAAAAAAAAGATTGGATTTTCATTGTATTTGTAAAACAAATGAGCTAAGTTTATTCCTGTTTGACTCAAATTTTGTTCTTTATTTCATCTTTTTTTTTAAATCTTATGATGATTTTAAAAATTATTGCTCATTTTATTTATAAGTTTGGGAAATTTCAATTGAATGACACACCAGATACCATAAACATTGCACGACCAAAAACTTTTAGGGAAGAAAATTACAAATTCAAGAATAAGTATAGTGAAGTTTCATAAAGTTTTTGGGGAAAAAAATCACAATGTACACATATACAATTAAACCTCTGGAAGTTGGACACTTGCAATTCCCACAAAAATTGCCCAATTTTCGGAGGTGTTCAACTTATGGATAGAGCTGAAGCAAACCGCATGTATTCGGTACTAAGATACGGATAATCACTCAGACTCGAAGTAACGAATTGTTACTTTTCGGTTGATATCGTTACTCGATCCGAAGGTTTCGGATCGAGCAGCTTCGAACTTCGAATACAGACTGCCAGGCGAACAGGTTCTAGTAATCGAGTACTAATATCTTCTGTTATTTGTTACTGGCAGTTACTGGATATCGGATCGCGGTTTCAAGGGGTAAATGACTTTCGAGTGTGCATTTCGGATTGACCAGGTTCGAACTTCGAATACAAGACTGCGGGTGGGAGAAAATGAATTTCGGTATTTGAGTAATAGTATGTTCCGTTCCGTTACTAGGTACCGGAAGTATTATGGATTCTCGCTGTTTGAAGGGAAAAATCAGTTTCGGTATTTGAGTAGTAGTATGTTCTGGTTGAAATTCGTTTGTGCCGAGTCGGATGGTATCGTTTTGATGAGGTTTGGAAGAATCCGTATGTATCGTTACAGTTATGGAGATGGATATACTATCTGCTGCTCTATTGATATGGGTCATACAATGGGAGGATAGGATCCGGTGTATAGCATGTTCTTATGCGCAGTTGAACTTTTTTTTGCGGGGGGGGAAGGAGGTGTTCTTATAATTGTAGAGGAGCAATACATATAAGAGAAGCATGTTAGTAAGGGGTGCTAATTTCGGGCTTTCTAACATTTTGGTACTAAATAGTGGTGCAGTCAGAATTCTTTCTTTCAGGGTGGTTCCGAAGCAGGATTGCGAACTTAACTTTTTCTTTTTTTTTAGCTAGAATCGAAATATGAGTAATAAATAACAAATTATTTAAATACACCTTTTAAAAAATATATTTTTATAAAGTAAACGAATTCACACAGTTTTATTATTTAAAATATTATTTGGAACTAAAAAAAATATTTAGCATGGAAACCTAAACACATTTTTTAAGTAATTGTTTAAAAAATATATAAAAAATTGTGAGCGACCCGGGATTTCTATGCCCACTCCTGCGTAAGCCACTGGTATTAAAATAATTCAATGAAGTTCAGTATGTTTCTAAAATGTCGGCGTTTAGGGGGCCATCTGCCCTATTTTATGGTACATTTTATTCCATGAACTCATGGAATACGCATAGACCGGTGCAACCATTCTTTCTGTATGAAAGGAGTGGTAATTTTTGTTTAAAGAATGCTCTCATATATGCACCCACAGAAGGGGCTAACCCCTTTCATCCCAAAAGTGCAGAAATAGAACTGGAAATATCTTAAAAATAGGTAATTCTCATTGAATAAAACAATTTTAATTTAAAATATGGTAATTTTTAATTTACTTCGAAAAATGGTCCAGCAAAAGAAGTTTTTGATATGAAATAAGAACTCACAAATAATAAAGATATTATGCTTTTAGAGACGCAAAGTAGTTGATATCATACTGAGATCCCCTGCCCTGTGAATTTTATATATGTGGCCCAATCCCTGGATCTCAGTATTCGAGAACCCGCTCCCAGAAAAAACACGAGTCACAAGCTTTCCTTTACACTTTTTATGATAAGAATGAACAGGTTAAACCAGCGTTCAGAATTATAAAAAGGGGGGGGGGTTGAGAAAAAAAAAAGAATGGCATATGTCTTTGGAAGATTTCTATGTGCACTCAGTAATTCGGATAATTTAGCATTGTATAAAACCATAAATGTGTATAAAAACAATCTGTAAATCAGAGAAAATAAGCTCTAAATACAACTTTGTACAACTTCTCTAAAAAAAATTCTTTTTGGTTATGGGTTTATGTATGGGCGGCATATACCCATAACAACACTGTCCCGGATGTGTTGTTATGGGGCACTATATAACATCCTATTACCGATTCTATTAGTAGTAACGAAAGTAACGAGTAACGAATACTTAGTAACGAATAGCGAACATCTAAGTAACTAATACATACGGATACTCATTTTGTCGTTACTTTTACAGCACTACTTATGGAGGTATATGTATATGTCCACTAGCAAAGGGGTACAAATCAGAATTTTCACTAGCAAGTGAAGATGCCTTTAATTTTTTTTTTTTCCCCATTTTGCTGAGCATTATATCTGTGGTCTCAAAATGGCTATGAAGGTCAGTAAAGGCAGTGGGTTATTTATAATGTGAAACCTTCAAAAGTTGGACACTTGCAACTCTTGTAAAAATTGTCAAACTTATTTAAAAGGTAATAGAATGTAGGTTCTAAGAAAACTGACCCATGTAAAGGCATGACCAACTAACAACAGAAGGAGGGATATTATTTATTGATTATTATCCATCTATGCCAGTTACTGTTTTTGCTCACGTAATAGTCACACCTTTCCCCCCCTATTTTTCATGGTGAAAGTCTAGGAGTGACTATTATGCAGGAAAATCTACAACATAATATTGTACACTCTAATGCTAAAACATTACTGGTATTATAATAAAATTATTAATTTACCAAATTTTTCCAGTATCTGCCATGTATTAAATAATATTTTTGTTAGTTGCTCACAAAAAGAGGCATTTTTCTTGTTATAATAATATTTTTATAGACATAAATGAAGGTCAAATACGTGACTGTGACTTTTATGCGGAGATATTAATTTTGGTGATTTTTTCCTACTTCATAATGAGGGAGCAACTATTATACGAGTAAACACAGTAGTTTCTCTATTTTTCATAAAAGGAACGAAGAACGGAAAGCCAAAAGAGCTTTATTGTACTACTTGCTTTACAGAATAGAGTGAGTAGTTAAAATTTTCAATTATAATTATTAAGGCATTAGTGTAAATTAAAAGGTAGCTAGTGAAATATCATTTTTAATTTTTCTTTTACATCAGACAAAACTTTGCAATTTTGTTATAAATAAGTTTTAGAATATTTTGAATGATTTTACTTTTCAAAAATCCTTCTCAATTTTTTAAATTCACCAATTAAATCATGAATAAAGGCAGTACAATTTATCCTTAATTTTAACTTTTTCCATTTGCATCTTTAAAAGTGAGAATACATTTAATTTTAATTATTGATTTTGATAATAAATCTGATTAAATTTACTAATATCAGAATTTGTTCAAGTATTTCTACTTTGTAATTCTTATTTATCCTGTAAAAACAGTAAAAAAATGCAACCTTTTGGAGTCGTGCCAATTAAACTTGTCATTAATAAACTATCTTTTGCACAGGGGGTGTAGCACTGGCAGGGTTTGACAGGCTTTTTTTTCCTGGTTTTAAGTTAATTCCCACTGTTAAAATCCCTCCGCTTTTCTGCATCATCTTTAGCACTCCGTTCAGGTAAGCTCTGCAGCTTTAAGTGTATTACTTTTATGATCCCATGGGAGGGGAGACATTTTCTTCTGATATCAGGCAGGGTGAAAGAGAGAAAGATGGAATTAGGTGAAGATAGGTTATTAGGGATTTGCTCAGCGATTTTACTCATGGTAACACTAATGTTGCTTTTGAAATAAAAAATAATTGGCAAGTCCCCTGTTCATTTCTTTTTTCATTTCAGTGGGAAGTCTCATGTCCTTTTTATATCATTGCGATGGGCAGATTCACATTTCTTCTCTTTACAGTCTCATACCGACGACTGGACTTAATTTGTTTTTAGTAGTTTTGTAGGTATTAGCAATGAATGACTGTTAGAACATGGACATATAGAAGGGGAGAAGGCTAAGTATTGTTATATGACTTGCATAAGACTCAGTGCAATTATAATAATATACAATAAATTTTCAAGTATTAGCATTTAAATTTGTGGAAAATTATTTCATTGTGTGGTGTATGATAGTCAAATAATGTGTGCATTTACGTTTTTTCTTTCAAACTTCTATTTTTATTTTCTTGATCATTCCCAATGAACACTATTTTTCAGCTTGTAAGATCTTTAAAAAAACATTATTTTTAAAAATATAACTTAATATTTTTTCCCCTTCTAAATTTAAGGATGCCAAATGTTTAAAATAAATCAGCATCTTCGGTAGAAATAAACGAAATGTGCCACAGAATTATTAAGATCTAAACAGGTTATTGTTGTAGCATTTTTATTTAAAGAACTTACACTTTCTAATAAAAGTATAGCTTTAGAAAAAAAAAAAAAAAAAAAAAAAATTAAACTCTGTTCATAGGAAATGGAATTTGATTTGATTTGCAGCTTAAAATTTTCAAAATTAAGTTTGATGAGTTTCTAAAAGTATGATTAAAACTTATCATAAAACAGTCTCCCAACCTTGCTTTTTTTTTTTTTAATATTTGGAACATGTCTACCCTTTATGTAGTTGTTAGGGAAGCAAGAAATCTCATAAAAGCAAATGTATTATTTTGATTGCCTTTCTGCGTTAATGTTTAATGCTAATACCTCCTTGACAGTTAAAATTATAAAACTTTTAAATGACTACAATCATAGGATGTTTATTTAAAAGAATTAAAAAGTAAGTAAACTTATCAATGTATCGAGTGCTCTTTTCTGTAAGAATTCATGTGAAATTATTGTAAACATTTCAAGTATTCTTTACTTCGTATGTTTCATTATAGCAGTTTAATGTAGTGCTTAAATTTTATCTTGAATAATGATATCTGTTTCGATTCTTTTAGGTTACAATGCCACCTGGTTCTGTTGCTTGTTGGGTATTCCTTAGCTGCTTTGAAGTTTTGCAAACTTGTGAAAAATTTAGTGATACTTCACAGATAAAGGAATATTCCTTATACTGTGCTGGTTTATGGGCTTATGCCAGAGAAAAGGTATAAGTATTGCATTTATAAATAGAGTATATATTTCTTTAATGTATGAATGCTTTTGAACATAATTCAAAATTTGGAAAAAAATATCTCTATTTATCAGTGTATTAGTTCCAGTATGCTTCTCTCTTCTAACACGAGTTATTTGGGAATAACCAGGGTGCTTAATTTCTTTGGATTACTAAATTAGCTGTAGGTGCTTCCATAATAAAGGTGTCTAACACTTTTGACTTTTGTTGTGGTCCCCTTTGCCTTAAGGTACACAAATGCCTGCTGTCGAGAGAAAAAAAATATCTTTACTAGTTGTGCATTATTTTATTTTATTAGTTATGCTGTATTATATTATTTATTAGTTATGACTTACATAATGTCAGAATTTAATGTTATGGACTGTGGAAATAATGTATAGCATATGATTAATGGGATATTCAGTTTTGATCTTTTCATTTTAATGCAGCTTCACCAGCTTGGCATTTTGTGTGGTTTGATGCCAGACTTGGATGAAAATTCTGAAAAACTTCATATAGTTGTAGGGCTTCTTGCTGGAATGGGAGAAGATCCCTATAATGGTATGATTATAAATGATGTATTGTATGTTAAAGTATGCTAATTTCTTTATTGTTAAAATCAGAATACTTTAAATTATTTGCATGTTCAGTTAAAGAGACTGTTCAAACTAGATCAACATTTAAAGTGTATTATTTATAACAAAAAATTCATTTAGCTCTATTTGTTTTATCAGCATTTATAACAGCTATGAATAATAGTTTCATGTACTTGAACATTGTACATTTTATGCTGTTAGTATTGTAATTCAGTGTTTCCCAGCCATTTTACGTCTGCAGACTGGCTGAAATAGAAAAAAATATTTTGCAGGCTTGCATCAGTCAGAAATAATAAATCTGATGCAAACAAGTATTTTATTTATTAAATCAAGTGGGTACTTTTCCGTTTTTTGAACTCCACTAAAACTTGGGTGATTTTTTTTTTTTTTTGTCACCAGTAAATACAATGCTTTTTTTTTGAAGGGGGGGAGGGTCGATTTTTTTTTTGCTAAATACCTATGAGAAATTTTTTTGGCAAGTTGTTCATTTATTCGCTAAGCATTTACAAGGATTTTTTTCCTGCTATACTCAATGCATTCAGCATTTTTCATACCATGGAAAAATAAAATAGACAATTCTACACAAAATACACAAATAAAAATGTTACAAAACATACTCACGTTTTGAGATTTTTCTCATAAGATTTTACAGATGTCAGTTCCTCACACTAACAATAAATAAACCTTAACACTGTTTTGAAACTCATTTGTGAATTTTCAAACTAATTACCACTTTGAATTCGAACGCCACACATACAGGACTTAATGTTTTACTTCCAAGCAATTCCACTATCAAAAATGTACAATTTAATTTCATGTCACATCAAACAAAACTTGTGTAGAAGCAATTTTCATATTTCTGAAAACTTGAAAAAAAAAAAAAAAATTACCCAGTCTCGCTTTGTCTCCTAGTGCTTCAATCAAGTAAGCATGTTTATGTTCACTATCGGAAATTGCTGCTTGTGTCCATGTTCAGCTGTATTGCTGGGAGCATTATTTAGCCATTAAAAATGGATGTCAGTATTTGCATCATAGATGGCACTCGGGTTTTTGGTATCATGGTACCAAACTTGAAACTAAAATGAATATGGCTGCGCATGTTTAAAAAAAAAAAAGAAAAGCTCCAAGCGTCCTGTTATATGCATCAAAACAAACAATCCATTAAAAATAAAGCTACTCTAATTGAAATAATAAACAAACAAACAAAAAAGCCCCCTATATTTTAAATGAAAAGAAATTTACAGACAAACAGCAAGTGGAATATAGAAAATAACCCCCCCCCCCCCAAAAAAAAAAATGCCACTTATATCCCGAGGAACTGAATTGACAAACTCAAAGAAAAGCCCAAAACTAAAATAAATATGGCTACACATGTTAGACTTCATGGATGAATACAAAACAGAAACAGAATACTTGTACTTTTGTTCGTTATCCACACAAGTGCTCAGCACCTATGCATCAACAGGCAAGGCTTAGCAGGAAAAAAAAAAGGTCGCCAAGCTTCGCCCTCCACTGTTGGGGAAAAATCGCTAAGTTCTTTGGTGTTCATTTAATGGAAAAGTACCATCAAGAGTTATACAAAGATAATTTTTAGTAAAAACAACATTTGCTGCAAATTTTTTAAAAATAAATTTGATATATGGGGACCAATAGTAAAGTCGTGCGAACCCAGTGGTTAGGAAACACTGTTCTAGTCTATGTAAAGGAATTTTTACTAAAGATATGATAAAGCACATCTATTATAAACTTAGATGTAGCAAATAATGAGTTGGCAGAATTTTTTGATTTCTTTGAATATATTACATCATAAATAATAAAATATTTAAGTGGAAAAAGGCTGTAAGTTATTTTTTTTTAATTTAGTGCTTGTAAAGTAGTTATTTTTCTGTATAAAAATATTTTAGTATCTGTCTATATGTTTGTTAACCAGAGGCCCCTAGATCATTTGTTGAAGCTGGACCAAATTAGACACACTGACTAAAGAGCACGAGAGACTGCTATTGCTGGGATAAAGAATGATTGCTAAAATAGTCAAAATTTTTTAAATCATAACTTTGGCATATATCTTTGAACATGATGCACATGATCTTTTGATGTAGGCTGGTCTATAACGTTTAAGACACAATTTCCATATAGCTCACCTAACTTCACTTCCCTCTGCTGCACCAATCTGCAAATAAATAAATAAATAAATAAATAAATAAAAAATGTAGGCCTTTTTAGTGTAGGCCATCTTTAACCCTGTGTATATTTAAGTAGAAAATCCTTGACTTTTCTTCAATAGTATGACTCTTGTAAATTCTGATTTCTGTAGAAACTGGATCTGAAAGTCCTCATGCTAAATTAAGAGCTGCACTATCTTCTAAAGAATCATTCCTGAAATATTACTTGGTAACTAATATTACTTATTTATATTTATTTTTTTATGACTGAGTTTCTACTTTAATTGAAGTAATTTATTTTTATATATAGGAACTATCAGAGTTAACAATGGGGACATTTAAACACAATAGAAGAATCAGGACTGCACGTGTCATTGGAAGAGATTTGGCTCAAATATATATGTAAAAAGTGTATTCTCTTAGTTTTCAATGTATAAAATTAAAATGTAGTTATATGTATAGTTTAATAACTGATTTAAGAAAAACTCTCACTAACAGTTCGTGCAACCTCTGTTTGTCTAACCCAATGGTATTGTTAGATTTTTTTTTTTTTTTTTTCAGTTGTAAATTTTTGTAAGCTAATTTTGATAGACTCTGTACCAAATTTAATATTATTAACCTGTTGCAACCAGACCATGATTTACATGAGAGCCCAATGGACCTTAGTTTCTGTTCTTTTTCCTTTTTTTCAGTGAACACTGAGGTACCTGCATCTTTTTGTGCTAAAAATTAAGCCTCGGTTGTGACGTAGTTGAACAAGCTATGAAAGTATTAAAACAAACAGTAGATCAAAAATGGCTAATGCCACAAATAAACTGAAATCATTTGATTCCTAATAAATTAACTTATTGACATAAAAATTACACCCATCTTGATTCATCATGCGTGTAATTGTATTATAGTAAGACCTACATCTGCTTTAGAACTTGCTATGTAGTAAGTAGGGCGGCATTGTTGCAAAATACTAAAGAAAGCACAATTCTTCGATCATTATAATTTAAGCAGTAAAATAAGCTAAATTTTATTTAAATGTACAAGCTATATAGGGTGGTCCTAAACTATAGGTAAAAAATGTAAAGGCAAGTAGAGGGGACCAAGACACTTCTCAATCACTTAGCAATGCAAGGTTGAAAATATCGTCTTCATGTACCAGTTAATAATCACTTTGAAAAAAGTGTTGAATTAACAGCGAACTTTCCGACCATCGGTTGTCAAAAACAAATGCATATTTTATAGAAAGCACTTAACTAAAACTAATAGTTCACAAATTCTATTTCGTTTCATTTGATGAAAGTCTTGAAGAAAAGCCCATTTCATATGTAGGGTGTCCATCGGCGACTAAAAAGGAAACTTTTGCTAATGATTTAAGGATTAGGCGACTTGGGAGACTTTTTTGATAAAAAATGTCATTTTCATACTATTTTCAAGTTTTAGGCTACTTGTACCTTAGTCCAGGTGACTCATTTGAAAATCAGATTTCAGTTTTTGTCAACTGCCTATTCTTTTCAAAGTTGCGACTGATCTTTCATCAAAAATTCTTATTTATTTTTTTAACTGTGCTATTAAAAATGAATGTATTATATGCTCTGTTACATACTGCAAGTATTTTAATTTATAATTTTATTCATTCCTCCTTAAATGAAGGTAAATGACAGTATGTTTATTCTTAACTACAAAATCATGCAAAAATGCTTCTATTTTGGCAACTAAAATTAAGAAAATGGGTACTAAACTGGTGACTTCTTTATGTCACTGAGGCTACTAATGATACTCTTTTCGTCTCCTGACATTAGTGGACACCCTGTTTATGAAACTTGGTCTTAAGAATTAAGACCAACAGTTCTTCCAAAGTAATTATTAACAGGTACATGAAGACAACATTTCTGACCCCACATTGCTATGTGATTAATAACCTCCTTGGTTCCCTCTACCACCCTTTACATTTTTGACCGTCTCGGGATTTTGGCTTGAGTCTTGTGTAATTGTATTATTTCATGATTACTCAACGATAACATTTTGATTCTGTTTTGGGCCTCAGGAATTTTTCTTCATTTTCTCAGGCTTCTTCAGAGTCCATTAAAAAATTGAAACTTTCCCCAATTTTCTTCATCAGGTTCGTAAAATCAATTCAGGTTTCTTTCATGTTGCTGCATCAGGCTCCACAACCTGAGTGCATTTGATTTGAAATATTGTATCTGAAGTTCTAAAAAATTACATAAAAAATGTTGATTATGTTCTGCTCATCATTTATCTACTATGCTAAAATTTTCAAAGCTGTATGGGATTTAGAAAAGTTTTTTAAATATAAAATGAAATATTATTTCAATTTTATTGTTACAAGTTATCTTTATATAATTTTTAGGTATGAAGAGTTTATCTTCTATGTATTTTAATTGAGGTTTTGTATTTTAAGGTATTTCTTTGACAAATATTTGAAATTGAGTTTATTTACATTATACTACTTAACACTATCCTATTACTTAATTTTTTATGGACGTGCATGGCATTTAAGAAAAGAAACTATGTCTGTATTGATCATATATCCATTTTATGCTGAAAAATCTCAGGCTTTTAGACATTGAAAAGCAGGAGATCTCAGGCATTTTAATTTTGGAAAGTTCGCACATCTGCATATAGTTTAGGATTACCCTCTATATTTAATGTGTGAAATTTATTATCCCAGCTAACATAGGAAAAAGAGCCTCGCTGCTTTTATGCAGCTGCTATCATCTCTTCTTTTGCTCATCTGCCATTTCTCCCACTGCATATGCTGCAGCATCATCTGTTGTGGAATGTCAAGGGCACCACCACAGCAATGAATTATGTATGTACTCTTGAAGGCTCTTTGATAAAAAATTAACAAAACATATCAATCACCTTACTTTGTTCAGTATACCTGCTTATTATATCTTTACAAATACTATGCAAAAGAAATTCTTTATTCCAAAATTAGTTTCAGATATTATAATCAACTCTAGAACTGTTGCATAGTGAATGTTATAAATTATGGAGGTTTATCCCTAATTGCATGAAAATATAAAAATATTTTGTTTATTATTTATGCTGTACATTATGTTTTACTTTCTTGCCAATAACTTTTCAAGATTAGAATGTAGTATCAGTAGTATGAGTCAGTAGTGTGAATAAAGAATAATCAACATACTAAATGTATATGTTATAGGAAAATGAAGCAACCACAAAAGGCTGTATCATTTCTAGCTGATTTATTGAAAACCTATAGAGAAGAAAATTGGGAAGTTTTGACTGCCAGTATTCAACAAGACTTATTTGAATGCTACCTGGCTATGAATGATATTCCAAGGTATCTTAAAACTTGCATACGACTTGCTGCAACAACTATTTTTACAGTAGATCAGAGAAAAGATTATTTTCAAGAAATTATTAAATGTAGTGAAAAGTTAGGTTCAGGTAAGTTTTTTAATGGTATTGTGTGTTTGTATATTTGAACGACTTAAAGACATTGGTCATAATTAACCTCTTTCCCTCTAATCCTATTCTTGTAAACTGTTATTTTTGATTGTTATTTGTTCTTACTAAGTGAAGTTTTTAAGTTTTCAGCGATTTTTTTGCTTCAGTACAGTTAAACCTCATTAAGAAAAAGTCAAAGGGTAGCAAAAATGTTTTTGTATTAACTGAAATTTATTTTAAACAGTAAAGCTGCAAAAAACAATATGTGATTCGGGAAATGTTTTCCTTCATGTTAAGAGAAATTTTGTGTTTTCACCTTAATGAGGTTTGACTGCATATATATTTAAAATTGGAAGCTGGGATACTTTTCAAGCTCTTTTTTTAGACCCCCCTTCTCCCCTCTTTTCAACATGAGAGGTCACATGGTGAAGCAGTTTTGTTTTTCTTTCCTCTTGTTAATCTAAAGATAAGCAAACAGCTTGAAACATGCTTTTGAAGAGACAAATGTTTGTTTTTGTTTTATGTTGTAATTATTTCTGTGTGAAAGTGATTTATATTACCTCGGTGGTAAATGTTTGGAGTTAATGTTTAATTAATTGTGCAATGTGTTTGATTTCGTCTCTTCAGTGAGTCTGTGTTTGAAGCACATGATCATTTTTTATTATTAGGGTTAGGAAGACTATATAAAAGCACAGATGATTTTTTAAATTGTTTTAAATAGTATCAGGGTTTGTACACTACAAATAAACTCTTGAAAAACAAAAATCAGGACCCTTCAAACTTCTGAATTTTACTGATTCCTGCTTCAAAACTCCTGATATTTCCCTGTGTTAGTTGACTTTTCTCGATTGCTGGTGACCTCTCAAGTATACCAGAAGTAGTCTAAACGTAGGGATGCAGGAATGTGTCACCCAGTTATTTTGCCTTTATTATTAATAATTAACCAATTATTAACAAGTGAGTCTTAATGTTAACTCTTATTAATTGAGCCTTAATGCTACTCAAGGGTGATTAATACACAGAAGAATATGGTACATATGTAACTAATATAAAATAAATAAAACTTTGTGAAAAAACACATAAAATGATGCTTATAACAGGATATGATCATTTCAACTGAAAATTTATTCTGTCTACATCAGTCAAAGCCCTTCGTCTAACTGTTTAGTGAGACAAATTGCTTTGATTGATGTAGACTGAATAAATTTTTGGTCAAAACGATCGTATCTTGTTAAAAGTATCATTTTATGTGTGTTTTTTCTTAAAATTTTTTATTTATTTTAATGTTTAACACCATTACTTTAAGTGTTTTTTCCATACATATGCAACTAGTTATACAAATTTCTCAGAGGTAGTAAGGGAAACGAGGTATTTTTTTTTTTTTTTCCAATTTTTGTAGTCACCCTGTTGGAAGCCCCAGTTCTTAAGCCATGTTTCTTACAAAAATAAACTTTCAGAAATTGTTCTAAGAACTTCATTCATATTTTTAAATCAACCTTCATTTGTTTATGTTTTGTTTTGTTTTGTTTCTTAAATATACATACTATTACCTAAAAATTAGTAGATGTCCTGTTTTCTGGAAGAAATTAATGTCTACTTTCAGCATCTAAAGTAAGTGTTGAGGATAGTACCTTTCTTTTCAAAGTATATTCTTTGCAAAAGTGTTACTGACAGCAAAGTAATTGCTATTATCAATTATTGCAACTTTTCCTGTTTCAGAGACTTATAAATTTAAATTGTTGGTCAAGAACAGTTTTTAATGCTGTAACTTGTATCTGCATGTATGTCAAAATGCAATAAAGATTTGAATCAAAAGTAAAACATACCAAACAACTCTACGTTTGTATTTGGTTTTAATTTACAAGAATTACTGAGTACTTAGTTACTAACTCGTATTTAATAAAGTTGGCAGCTATGGTTATATTTAGTATAATTACTTAATTAAAACTCTACATTCTTTTATTTCTTTCAGATCCTTTACTTCTTAGAACAGAAAAGACTTTTCTTGTGAATGGAACAAAAATAGAATCTTCAGTTGTTCCTATAATACGCAACTCTAACATAACAATTACTTTTCACATTCTAAGCAATCTACCTAATGAAATTATTTGCAGAAATGTTAAACTTGTTCTCAAAAAGCAGAATGCGCCAAATTCTGAGAAGCCCAAGTCAGTGGATTCTCATCTTTCACTGCGATCAAATGTTTCATCAGCTCACAGTCCTATGTCTCCTATCCAGTCTGGAGAACTTGGGATACCATCCAGGGACGATATGCCACAACGAATCACTATTCAACCACAGTTGATTACTGGGTCGTATCGTCAGGATGGTTCCCAAATTTATTCAGTCATGTGTAAGAATACTCACCAAGTTTTGAGAAGACGTGACAGCCAAGGGTTTCACAAAGATGACATCACAGAAGAAGATTCAGGGCCTTGTTTCAAAAGCACTATGGTTAAGCTCGTTCCAGGGTTGAATGTTGTTGCAGTACATGTTAAGGTCTGTTTGTGTTTCTGCATTTTTTCATGTTTACTTCTATAAATATCATATAGAAATGAAATAAGAACCTTTGAAAGTAAAAGAATTTTATGTACAATCCAAAGAAGTAAGAATTCTAAAAGTAGACAAGGTGCATTTAAAAATGGTCCTTTGACTTTGATTTTTTATGGTTATTACAAATTTTTATAGGCATGGAGATACAGAAAGAAAAGCATCGAAAGTGGGAACGGAATAGAATTTAGACAAATGTATAAATTGGTATAGAACTGAGGTTTAGTATTGTTATTTTAGTTGAGCTTTTATCAGTTTGAACTGTGTGTATCATAAGAAAATATTAGTGTGTCATTATTGACGGTGATGCATAGTAAACATGGACACTTTTTCAACAGGAATAAAAAAGACAATCTGCACTAGTGTGCAGTCTACAATTTTGATAGCTTTTAAACTTACATAAATGAGCATATATGAAAATTAAAATTATCCAACTTATCTTTTTGAGAATAAATTGTCTACGGCAAACAAACATAAATTAATTTTTTTAACATAAATTGTCTAGTGCAAAAATAATTTGATAAACACTCATTGTATAGTTTTCACCAAACACTTAAAAGTATACAAAACTAAAAACAAATGCTCTGTCATTCTGTTCATGAGCTTCATAGTTCGGTGGATGTTTACATTCGTAGCATAGAAATATCATCGATTTTGGTACCACATACATTAGTGTAATATATATATATATATATAATAATTAGAAAAATTTAAATTGCAAAAACCCCCCAAGCCAGTCATTGTAAAAACATCAAAACAAGGTAAAATGCATTGTCCTCATCAGAGGGGGAAATGCACAACAGTACACCATAGGTTTCAGGCTCACAGCCTGAGATTTTGCCAAGGTTGTAAATTGTATTTTGCCAAGGCCTAGGTAAATCTCAGGCTGTGAGTCTGAAACCTATGGTGTACTATTGTGCATTTCCCCCTCTGATGAGGGCAATGCATTTTACCTTGTTTTGATGTTTTTACAATGACTGGCTTGGGGGGTTTTTTCAATTTAAATTTTTCTAATTATTATTAAACACATGTTTTCTTTTATGCTGCTTTTTTAAGCGCTAGGTAGCATGTGAAGCAACTGTAATTTTGTTGTATTTTTAGATAAAGTTCAAATATATATATATATATATATATAGACTACACATTATTTTAGTTCTTTTGTCTTGAGTGTTTGATTTTAAAATTCTGTGTTAATACTCAGAATTTTTTGTATTGATTGTGATCAAGTATTTCAGCTTGTGAAAAAATACATTTTTAAGCATATTCATGTAAAGACTTATAGTAAACATTATTATTTGCAAGATTCAGTTTACTGAAAAATCAATCAACTGTTTTAGTTATTTTTTACAATAATATTATTACAGCATACATTTTCAAAATATATTTATGATTTGTGAATAAAGGGATTGTAAATATTTTTTGTTTTATTATCTATTACATTTTCAGACTTCTGAATCTGGTTTGTATGTATTTCATCGTTTATGGATGGAATGGGGTAATATTCATTTTGCATTAACAAGCATGAATCCCCTGTTTTCATTTGTTGTGTCTGAAGAACTTCCTGCTGTAAATATAAAGCCTGAAAGTGGTATGTTTTCTTAAAAGTCACATTTGAACATTTCCATTCATTAACTTTTAATTTAAGAGAAAATACACCAATCTCATGTGTTCATATGGAAAAGTAAAAATATGTATAATTATTTTATTTTTCATGCATTTCATATAAAGTTTTTATTTAAGTCTAAGCACATAATTAGTTTTTACTTTTAATTTGTACATTAATAATATTTTATTACTTCATTATTAAAGTAAGGGAATATATAAACAAAACAATGATCTGTAATCCTCAAGCCCTTTGGTCCTAAAGTGTGTAGACAGAGAGGGTCAGAAGTTCATTATTGCCATCACTATACAACAGAAAACCACTGATACTAATTTTTAAGAGGTTGAGACAAGTGGAGTCAAAATGAAATTTCTAGGTTGGAGAGAAATAAATTTCCAAGTAGAGATTGTAGAGGATTTTCTATTATTTTCTCTTTAGCTTCACCCCCCTCTTCTGAATCAGATTGTTGTACAATATCTCAATCATCCTTTATAATGAAATATAACTAACCCTTTGAGCGAAAAGTTGACTGTGCATTAAAGATTAAAAATTAAATAACTTTTATTAAATTGCTATAAATAATTTTCACATATAGTGTAATTAGCCAAGCAAAAGTTATAGTGAATGTACTAAAATAAAATAAGGACACACACATGTATATCATGGCTTTTGGTCACAAGAATTTCATGACATACGTCATGATGTGCAAGAGGTTAAATTTTTATTTGGGAACATTTTATTATTTGTGTCTCAAGTTTCCTGTTTAATAGTTTTGACCATCCGACTCCTTGGAAAAATTCTTAAACACATTCTGTTAAATATGTAACTTAATGTATAATGTTAAATATTTTTAAAAGAATCTTATTATCTTTTTATTGCACTTAATACAGTCAGTCATCATCGGCTAAAATGAACTTCTGGGGACTGGCAAATTTCCTTCACTAAATACAAAGTTCACTAAAATGGAAGTTTACGCATGTTGATTTAGGAAAGTTAATATATAATAAAAAGTTTTACTCCTATACTGAATACTTATTAAGTAAATTCAACACAATCATATTTATAGTCATTATATAATTATTATGATGGAAATATTTATTAAGTAAACCAAACATAATTAATTGCATTTATAGAAATATGTGCATGCCATTCAGTTGCTAAAGGATGTTGTCACTTTGTACCTGTGATATTAACTGGGAATAGAAAATAGACTTGTTTAAGGTCAAGAACAAAATTTCCATTATTTCATTTTGAAAAATACCCTGCTTTTGATAGTCACTGCTTTTGAAGATTAGTATGCATCACTGCAATAAAAAAAATCCCCCCCCCCCAACCTGTTGTTTAGCATGCTGTATTTTATAGAATGTGTAGTCATAGATAGCATGGGTGTATTGTTTAACAGTTTTTGTTTATTTGTAGGAGATCTGCTTGCCGGCATTGAACAAAAATTAGTAATTTCAATATCCAGTGGTAGTTCTTATTTCACTGACAGTACTGTTCTTCTGCTGAAAAGTTCTAGAGGACTTAAGTTAAAAGTAATTATTTTTAATTATATTTATGCTTGATATTAATGATGAGTTATGTATTTCAGCTGTTTTTTCAGAACTTTGAAGATCCTTCAAAGTCCTTAAATTTCATTTTAGAAAATCAGGTCACTGGAAACTTATTGAAAGCTTCTGCAGGTTCTTGGAGAGTTCTTATTTTTAAAAATGACACATAGTTACTTTTCGCTTATTTTCTGGGTGAGCAAGTGTTTGCTCTGCGATTACTAAAAGAAATTTCAAATGTACTTTTCCGTCCCTCCCAGAGCTTCCTTTCTCTCCTTTGGCTTGTTCCAGTTTTTTGGAAGCGAACCAAACCCAGTCTCTTTCGCTTGGGCAAGCAGTAGACATTTCATTTCTTTTTCGCTTAACTGTCATCATAGAAATCTACCAAATTATTATTTTTATAAATATCAGAAAATACACAAGCTTATAAAAATGTCACTGTGTAAAATAAATTTAACTTTATTCATAAAAATCTTTTAAAATATGAGATTCAATGCATTAGAAAATATCCATGTTTACATAATAATCTTAATAACATTTATGAGTTATTCATGCTGAAATAAATAAACATTTAAAAGAAGTATGTGTTAAATCTATAACAAATGAGGTTCTTAAAAATTTCCATTAAATTTAATTCAGAGAAATGATTGGGAAGCTTGTTTTTAACCCTTTTCCTAAAAATAATCAGAACATTAATGATAAGGTTTCTCATGAGTTTACTGAAGTAGATTTAACATATTTCTTCTTGCAAATTTAACTTTTTCCATTTGCATGAAAATTTCTAACTAATGTTTTATATATTTAACATAACATTAGTGGGAGATATGTTTTAATGCATACTCTTTCATTAAGGAATAAAATAAATACAAGTAAGGAAGTAGTGTAGGTTGTATTAGTTATAACCAATGAAATTAATTTAAAAAAATAGTAGTGTTTAAGAATAAAGCTTATAATGTATTTGTTTATATTTATATTTTATCATTAAATTCAAGTAGTTTTAAGGTTGTAACAATTGTAAATCTAGCTTATATTTAAAAATTTTTAATAAATAAACTTGTTGGTTTGGTGTTAAGAATGATTTGGTACAAAAGAAAAATATATTCAGGCAAGTTAATTCATATTAAAAAGCATGTTTGTAAAATATTTTAGCGCATTTGATGTGTTTTTCCTTTTTATAATGTTATTAAATATTTTTTAAATCATGCTCAATTCCTTTTTTTCAAAAAAAAAAAAAAAAAAAAAAAAAAAAATGGGAGTAGTTATAACCTGGGGAGTAATGTTTTATCTGGTTCAATTCACAGGCCATGAAATTAAGTTTTGTGCAGTTGAAATTTTTATAAACAAACAATAGCAAAATTTCTGTTTTATAATTAACTTTAAATTAAATATAAGAAGTAAATAAAAATATTTTTAAAATGATGTACGACAGTCAGACAATTTAAACTTTGAATATATTAGTGAGGGGGGGAAAAAGAAATTAAAATTTTCAATATAAATTAGTGCAAGTGAATATCTGTATATATAGTCATACAAATTAAAATAAGTCACTTTTAAAACTGAAGAAAAAAAAATTATAAAGAAATAATTTGTAGGTAATTACTAGGTTATTAGTTAAGGCTCTAAATGAAAGCTGTATACCTTAAGGGGATGCCTTGGGTGGAGAAGTTTTTGAAGGGTTTTAATGCTTATTTATGTTACATCGGGAGGAAACTGCCGAAAACTTCAGGAAATAATTTGTAAGAAAGGAAACCTAATTTGTTAAACTGATTTTATGGATAAAATATTAGTAAAATTTAAAACAAAATTTTTACATTCTGTGCACATACAATTTTCATATATTTTTAAAATAATGCAATGATTTTATTTATCTGGTTTTTAGAAATGCATCATTAAAGAGTGCAAAATTAGTTAAGTTCCGAATTAAAGTTATGTATAAACTACACAAGTAAAGATATGAACATTTTGTGAAGAAGAAGTTTCTTTTTTTTACATTTCAGTGATTCTTCTTTACGCACACTACTCTATAACGGAGTATTCAGCCAAAGTGCTACTTGGTGCATCTCTAATTCGGACCTGTATATTTTCTGATAATGCTTCTGTATTAGTTTTTGCATTTTCTTTTAAATTATTGTTAATTGTCAGTTCTACAACAATATTGTATAAATTGAGATTGCTTATTTTGAATTTATGTAAATTTATTGTAAAGTTAAATTTGATTTAGCTGTTTTTATTTTAGTAAGCTTCATGTAACTGATGTATTGATGTGTGGTATCAATCCATTTTTATTTAAAGTGATTTTGTTTTTTTTTAATAATAAGTGTTTCCTTTACAATAACTTACAATAATTTTGCTATCTTTTAATGAGTATTTTACCTTTTTTAAGTTAATAATGATATATCTTTAATGCCTCCTTAAATATTTTCTTTTAAATATTTGCTTAATTCACTTTATTTATTATATTTTTGCCTTAAGTCTGTTTTTCTATGATACCAATGTAGTGACCCCATGTTATTTTTTCCTTCCTACTTCTGAAGCTAAATCCTAAGATATTTACTTAAATGTTTTCCTTTTATTTTATTCTTTTACTAATATTTTGGATTAGAGTTTGTTCCTAGTTAGGAATAATTCTTAATTTTGAGCTTTTCCCCGTGCGATTTGACCATTTTTACGGCCCAGGTAGTGTTTCGGTAAATCGCCATTTTTTTTTCATTTCGCGTGACGCTTCATCTGTTTTCTCGCCATCTTAAAATCGTCCGCCATTTTCAGTGAAGATCGGTGCTTTGCACACGGACTCCTTTTTCCCGCGCGTTTCTCTCCAGAGACTTCGAGAAGGAAGTTGGCGTTGGCGATCTGTCATTGGTTGAGGAGGCAGCGCGTGAGGGGGGGGGGAGGAAGGAAAGCGCCGGCTGGAAGGAGAGGAGAGCGTCAGTTGAGATTGGAGTGAGCAGGAGTGAGGGTGATTCAAATTTTTTCCTCGTCGAGGCCAGAAGCAAGGAGACTAGCGTCGGGTTAGTCTCAGGCCCATTCAACATGTCTCCATAGCAGGGAACGGAGCAGATAATGAGAGAGGCGGTGGCATCTTCCATCATGATTTCCTGAGTGATGCACCGGCGTCCAGCGGAGTGAACCGCGGCCTGAAAGGGGAGTCCCTATCATCGGAATGACTCAGGTGATGTTTTTCCATTTTATTGCAAGTGTCGTCGCGGGTGCTATCTGCACGTACTCGCCGAGGTCTACATCGCAGTCCCGTATTTAAAGGAGCGGTCCCTTTGTCATACCACTCCCAGAATGAAGCAGTAAGATCTTTCCACGTCATTTTACATCTCTAAGACCGTCTCCCTCGCTGAGAAAGTTTATCTAGGCTATGAAAGTTTATCTAGGACCCCCGGTGTCTTGCGGCCATCCACTTGGACACTCTTCCATTCTGCTCACCCTGTTGCGCCATTTTGGGCGCGGGCGTCAAGCCCCACATCCCCCTTAACGTAGTTTTTTTCCTAGTACCAGTCCCCTTCAATAATTAACCTTTAATTTCTCCACAACATTCTTAAATCCATCTTTTAATTGTTAAAGTTTTGTTTCCTTTTTTTTTTCTATTCTACAAAAATCAAAATTTTTTTTTGCAAGAATCATGTGTAACTCATCCAAAGCTTGAAATGTGCTTTCCTACATAGTTATTAATGTGTGCTTATTGTTTTTGAAGTGTTACCCCTTTCTTGGGAGGCCTCTCAGGACACAATTAAACTTGACATGCATGACGGATAATCTTTAATATTATATGTAAATTTTTGGCCTAGTGCCCTGTGAAAATCTCTAAAGCTGTAAAGTGTGTTAATTTATATTTCTGAAGTGCCATAATGTGGTGAATCATGAGTGTGCCAATAATTTATAATGTCTGAGAAACGCTGAGTGTAGAAAACGCAACTCATGCCATCCATTAGTGTCTTGAGCAGCAATAGTATATCAATCGGAATAAAATGTTAAATTTTTTCTTGCAATAACTTGTGTCTTTCTTGTGTATGCATGCTTCACACACACCTATTTCCTTTCAGCTGAGGCAATTCCGACCATAACCTGGGGTTCGGGTTAATTTATGTTTGGTGCTTTGCCGTTAACTTTAGAACACAACACAAATTTTTCAATTTTTTTTAATGAATATCTAAAATTTTTTTTATGGCAACACGGCAGTATGATATGTATGCTGATACTGCAGTATTTTAAAATTACTTATAATGCTCAGATATCTTGGAAGTTATATCTGTTATTTTTATACATACATTATTTGTATTTTATTTTGTACATGAAATAAAATGTTTTTTTTTAATTGTATTATTTCATTTTTGTACTTATTTATCCTCTATATTTTAGGTTGCAGATGCTAATTCTGATTGGTTAGAAGATATTGATGTTAAAGTCCCAATTATGGAGCCATTTAATTCTGTTCACATACCAATTAAAGCCATGGTACATTTTGGTCCCCAGAAAAATTCCAATACAATAGAACATTTTATTTGTTTACAATGCCCATGGCTTACTGCCCCACAAAGGATTTCTCTTCATTTCTTACCACCATTTTTACTTTCTCAAAAGCTGCATTCATGCGGTATTAGGTACAGTCTGTTTTTCTATCTCATACTTTTGAATCTGTTGCTATGCTTAAACTAATATATCAAGTATGAATTTGTTTTATTATGTACTTCAGTAATACTTTTAAATTCACTATGGCCATTTTGTGTATGATGTTACTTTATCACAAAGATGATATCTGTTCATTGAAATGAAACTGTAAAATCTGTGTTATCTTACAAAAAATATCTTTAACCCCTTAATCTTCGCTCCCGTCAAAATCACGGGCTAAGCTTTCTCCCTCTATTTCTCGTGCCCATCAAATTTCCGGGCAATACTGTTCAAAAAAATCTGATGTGTCCAACACATGACTTCCTTGCACGTCTATTAAATCAAAAATATTTTCGACGCACTTCCTCTAAACTTATTTGTTTGAAAGATATAAAATATCAGTAATAGTAAGGTTTAGCGATTTCTAGCCATATATTTCGATATCGCCATATATTTCGATATATAAAGATTTCCTTCAGACACTTTATTTGGCGATATGTCGCCAAAAGCCGACAAAGTTGAGATAGTTTGCGAGATTTTGGGGATAGTCAAAGTAGTCATTGACCACAGACTTTCAATGAATTGAATGCATCCATACACCTCAATGTATTTAAAGTCATTTGGCTCACCCTGTAAATAAATTCCCAGTCGATTGCTGTCAAAAAATATATTGAAAACAGTTAGATATTACAATAGTTCTAAATACAAAAGTTCAAAATTCTACGGGTTAAAGTTTTAGAGTTATACAAAATACGAAATAATTTTTGGCGCCAAATTTGGCGATATTTCGGCGAAACTCGTCAATGTCGACGACATTTGGCGAGATTTTAAGCATGGACCAAACAATGACAGATTATCGCCAAATTTGGCAATATTTCGCCAAAAATCGCCAAGAACGATGACAAATGGCGATACTTTGGGCATGGACCAAATGACTGACTATCGCCAAATTTGGCGATATTTCGGCAAAACTCGCCAAGGTTGACGACAGTCGGCGAGATTTTGGGCATGGACAGTACAATGAATGTCTACAGTTGTATAATATTGAAGATGTCCATAGACATTAAAGTGATGAAATTCTTTTCGGTGGTCCTGTAAATAAACTTTCCAGTAGATTGGACCAAAAATCGAGATGCACAACTAGATCTTACAACAATCTTATACATGAAATTTCATAATGGTTTTTGAGATTTGAGAGTTAAATATGCACACACGTACACCAAAAGTCGCCAAGCTTGGCGACTTTTGACGTAGTTCTTGAGGGAGACACGTGACCGTGGTCGGACCATTACCTAACTTACGTGGTAGGACGGTATTGTGCTTGAAATGGATGAATGCCCCTAAAATTGCCATTGACCGTAATGTATTGGAAATCTTTTGAGTGTTCCTGTAGCAGAACTATAAATGATAAAGACAGTTTTTTAAATGGAGAAATTCATTTTCTAAGTCTTACAGCATACATCACTTCTGAGTCGTTTGAAATAGCCCAATACCTCTAAAAAACGCTTTGATGAATTTCGGCCCATAGAGCGTAATGTATTTCGAATCTTTTGGGCGGTTCTGTAGATAAACTATCCAGTCGAATGGAACCAAAAGGGGAGGTGCACAACTAGATCATAGAACAATCCTAAGTATCAAATCTCAACATTCTACGACCAATAGTTTTTGAGATATGCGAGTTACATACATACGTACGTACGTACGTACAGACGGCATGGAAAAACTGGCCACAGTAGACTCGCCGCTGGTCAAAATGAGTTGCAGACGCGTTAATATGATCGTGCATGCTAGCCTACGATGAGATGCATCGAAAAAAAATTTTTAATTAAATTTAGAGGTAGTCAAAATCGGTTTTTTCGTCGAAATTTGGCCCCCAAAATTTTTCGGGATCACATTACTTCCTTATACTACGTACAAGGAAGTAAAAATGCACCAGAAAGATAAGAGCGTTCCAATTCTGATGCACGAATTTTTTTGTAATATATAATTTTACACAACAGATGACAATACCAAAGTATTTTTAACTTAATTCGGAGATAGTTTATTTTTAAATACATGGTAGCAGTACTCAAACACACGTGTATTTGTGATATGCATTATGCAATCTTAGCTTACTTTTTTTTTTTTAATTTATGTTCAAAGAAAATTTTAGAAATGTTTACTTATTTTACGTAGTAAGTTTAATAAAACTTTTTAGTGTTTAAAACATATATTTTTAATGATTTCCTGCTTACTACAAAACACACATTCAGTCACAATGACCCTGAATGTTGGCTTTTCCTAAAAACTATTTTTTTTTCTCTAGTGCTTAAAATGTCCAAAACCTTAAAATGAATAAATATGCTATATATGCACTTGTTTTATACAATTTTCTGGAATAAAAGAATTAAGCACTTTTATGACTGTTTTCTTGAAAATAATACGACGGTTAAGGGGTTAATTGCATAAGCAATGATTGATATTTGTCTTTTCTCTCTCTCTCTCTCTCTCTCTCTCTCTCTACTGTCTAGTCAGTAGTGGATCCAGGGGAGGGGCTAGGGGGCTCCAGCACCCCAAAGAGATTGATAAAGGGTAACATTCTGCTTTATTATATACTTTAAATAGCTAAAATGATCATATTTTATTACTTAGCCCCTCCCAAAAGCATGCACATTGGCTTAGACTAAAATTTTGATTTATAGTGCATTTTAATTGGGTAAAATAAGCTCTTTTAAACATTTAGCCCCTCCCAAAAATTTTTCTGGATCCGCCACTGTGTCTAGTTGTTGACACAATGCATAACATGATTTTTCTAAAATTTTGATATTACTTTAGTAATATTTATTTTGCTGACATTTTTATACAGGGTGGGCAAAAGTTTTTATAAACTATTACAATCCATAAGAACTTGAAAAGTGAACAAAATAAAAATGGTTTGCAAGGTTAATGGTTTGTAAGATTTAGAATCCAGAGGTCACTACTTGACCTTACGAATTAATGTTCAAGTACAATATAAAACACTCGAGTTTTGGGAGGGGGAGAAAAAAAACTTTGCAAGAAGATATCTTCAGTCTATATTAGTTTAAGAATCCTTGCTCTCAGAGCCATTGCTAAGACTTTTTTTAGGGGGGGGGGGAGATGTTGATAAATTGCCAAGTCCAATATGGGTTTTTACCAACTTCTATATTTTTTTATCAACTACAGTAGAAGATCTTTATAATGCAAACCTCGAAACGCAAGGTTTTGCATTATATAGAATTTTGCGTTATATGGATCATTCACTTATATCATTAAACTTCCCTAATAAACATATTAAAATATAGCTAGAACACATAAATATAATGCTTAAAACTTTTTTTAAATACAAATACTACTTTAAAAAACAAAAAAAAAATGGAATTTATTTATTTACAGAAAAAATAAATAAATTGAAATTACCAAAAGCATTAAAGTTTATTTGTTAAACAATATATTAATTTTGATTTGTTTTAGAATTTGCAATCTCTCAACAAATAACTTTTCTTGCAGCCTTTGAACAGATAATAATTTTACTTTGGTTACGCAGTCTTGTGTTTCTAGGAATTTAAAATGTTGATCTCTTATGGAAATTTCTTCAGATTCTGAAAGTTTTTCGACTTTCTCTCCAGCATTTGATTCTGTTTCAGAATTGTTTTCCTCTTGTTTTGAAACAGAGGAAATTATTTCAGCACTGGTCAAATGATTAACAATTTGTGACTTATCATCCATTACCAAATATTCAAAATGTTTTCTTCATGCAGGTTTGCAAACTGAGTACTTTCCATTTTGTGCACAATGCATTAGTTCAGCAGTTTTCATTTTAACTAAAGATGGCTTAAATCCAGTTCCAAAATTCAGTTTTAAAATAGTGTTACATTGAGAAAACTCCCCTACTTCTCATAGACTTTTTAAAAGTATTTTACTGTCAATATTGAGACATAAGCATATCCTCGGGCAGGGGGCGGGGGCGTGTGCCAACCCCCCCCCCCCAACTTTGTTTAGAAAACCATTCATTTTAAAACCTTTCTTCTTGCCAAACTTAAAGAAACATGGCTATTTTTACTTTAGAATATGCTATGTGCATTCTCCCACCCACACGCACACACATTAAAAAAAAAAAAAAAAAAAAAAAAAAAACTTTTGGTGATGCTACGCGTATGATTTGGGAAGCCAAGTAACGGCATACGATTTAATATAAAACAAATCAATTTACAAAGAGAAATATAACTAAATAAATAAACGTCTGTTTGGGAAGTCAATGGTAGAGGAGGGAGAAAGAGAGTGGTTCAGTAGTGGAGGGAAAAAGGGAGAGGTTCGTGGTTTTATTAAAGTAAACATTCCTTCCTCTTCGACCCGGCCGGTCAGCTGTTATGCTGATAATGCATAATGCATGCATGGGAGAATAATTGTTTATTTTAAGCTTGGCATGTTGCGGGATTTATCTAATGTCTCAAAATTAATTCTCTAGGAAAGCAATTAAAAAAAAAAAAATAAAAAAAGGCAGATTGTAGAAATTTCTTAATTGTGATTTTCTCTGTTTACATCCGCAGTGTTAGTGCGGTTTATGGAGAATTGCGGTTTATAGAATTGCGGTATATCGATCTTCTACTGTATATTAACAACTTTTTACTTTTGCCAACTAAGTTTGCATAATTTTGCCAAATGTACCAGAAATAGAAAGTAAATTATAGTTTTTGTTAAAATTTTTTAACTAATTTTGCCAACTAGGTATCTAATTTTGCCAAGTATAACAGAATTTTGTGAGTTTTAGGGGGGCAGTCTACCTCCCCTTTAGCAAGGGCTGTGCTTGCTATACTGCAAAAAATGTATAAAGTACTTTTAAATGTAAAACTTTGGGGGAGAAGAATTTGATTTGTCCCTATTAGTTGATATTTTTTATTTAGGTAGGGTGTTGAGTTTTTAAGGCAGCATGGCATATTTATTTTATAATTAAAATATACTGTTTTATATGTTAAAATGTGTATTTTCATAAAATTGATATGTGTGATATCTGAAGTAATTAACTTTTTTTTTTGTATTTTAACATACATATTCATTTTGCATTTCAGGAAATATATTCAGATTGTTATTAATGGTATGTCTTCAAGGCAGTTTTATTTTAGTAATGCCCAACTAACTTGTGCTGATCAAAAAGATGCTACACTAAAGGCACTTAATTCAAACAACGATTTAGTATGTTTATTTTACAATATAAATTATTAGCAATTATATATGTGTATCTAAATTCTTACTACATTATGTTCTATAGGATGTTAGATTACATTGAATTGCTTGTTATTATTATTATATTAGTGTGTGTGTGTGTGGGGGGGGTTAATATTAAGTGGTAATCAAAATTAGAAGAGCAGAACCTTGGGAATCTCTGTAATGCATGGTTCTTTAAAACTTAATTTTAGTTATGGCTAATTACTGTTTTAAAAAGTTGTTCAGAATGGCACCAAAACTTATTTTATTGCTTTTTCTATCTTACTGATTCAAATAGCTATATTTAATTCTTATTAATGACCTTTTGACACAATACTTATGTCATTTCATTAATCATATTCAATAATTTTTTTTAATTGAACATTGATTTATTTTTCATTGAATTTAGTTGAAAGTTCATTGATTAAAAAAATTTGCTTACTTTTTGATTAGCTGAATTTTAAATATCAAGTGATACAATGTTGCAGTTAAAAGTTCAGTTAAAAGTAAAAATTCGTAAGACCCTTAGGGATAAATTTGCTAGACGCTATAATAGAGAACACTTATTAGAATAAAATGAAACTTTTCTTTTGACCCATAGTTAATTAGAAACAAAGGTGTATTTGCATACTACAATTACCAAAATGTTTCTCAGAATAAATGCTATGATCAGTATCTTTATAATTCTAATATTATGCATTTTCTGCTGTAAAAAGTTCAAGATGTCAAGAACAGTATTTTATGTCATTTTTAAAAAAATGCTTATGCCAAAGATTATTATTATTATTTATTTATTTTGCATTTTTAGTAATGTTTAACTGTAAAGAAGACTATCATGACTCGTCCAATGTGTCTTAATTTGATGAATTTGATTGATTGGTCTTAGTAAATCTTTAAACATTTGAGAACACTGATAAGAGTGTTGCTAAGCTGAAATATGATTTGCTGTATTTATGTTGATGCTTATTAAAAAACTTAAATCTATAGAGAGTTTTTCTGTTGGATGAAAAGTTTGAATCCCAAGTTACAAAAGTCTTGTTTAAAGGTTTAATTCATTACAAATTGCTAAATGTGATACCTGTATTAAATGTTGATTAAACAATTTATTCTATACTGCAGTGTATTCCATTTATTGTGTGTTTATTTTGGACATTTCCGCCTCTGTTCTCTAGATTATTGACTCTGATCAAACTGCTAGTTTTTTATGGGAAATACTTACTGAAGATTTAGAGCCTCATCAAATGCCTTTGCATTTTCATTTTTCTACTAATTATGAGCTGAGAAAAAATATCACTCTAGGGCCTTATCAATACAGCTTTGATTTTAAGTTAAATAATTATGAGGTGAGTCTTGTTAATTTTCTTAAATAGATTATATTATTATTATTATTATTATTATTATTATTGGTACATGATAATCCTGAGAAATATACCTATTGGTCACTCAAAATATTTAGTTTATGGGCAGTTACAAAAACAGTTGAACTCAGTCAATTTTCTTTTGACTTAAAATATTCTGTATTGTTCATTCACTCCACCATAGAAACCCACAACTTACCATGTCAGTGGATTATAGTGTAGTTAAGTAGAGTAAAGTCTGTAATAGCATCACAATATTCAATCCTGTTGAATCACTCAGAGATAGAAATTTGTTCAAATATTACTCTGCTTGAGCATTCTAAACAATCTTGTCCTTTCAATGACTCATAATTGAGGCAACTTTATTTCTATTGCTTGAAATTATTTATTTAATGCCTAGCCTCTGTATCTCTCTCTCTGTCTTTTTTTTTTTTTTAGTGTGTGTTTGTATGTGTGCTTCTGTCAAAATAAATTGTGAAGACAACTTTTTTTGTTGTTTAGCTTTAGGGAGGTGGGTTTTATCGCTTTAAGCCTCCTTTGTGGATGCATTTATGAATAAGCCAAACTTGTTAAAACGCTTTTTGTTATTTTAAAAGGCATGCAAACCTTATCCACTGTCACATAATTTTTTTTCAATAATAAAAATTAATATATAATATTATTTATGTAGTTGAAAGGATGTTTTTAACGCATGTAAAAAAATAAAATCTAGTTACAATTTTCTAAAATTTCACTAATACTTGGTTGATGTGAGTGATATGAACTTATTTTCATGCATTTTATTTTCTTTTACAGACTTTGTATGCTGTCCGAGCAAGAGTTGAACCTCCAAAAGGTTCTGAATTTTGCCGTGCTGGGATAACATGCTTTATGCATATATCTATTAATCAAATTCATAGTTCAGATTTTACATCTCTAATGTATGAAGTTGTAGCTGATCAGACTATGTGGGCGGTATGCGGAAGAACAGCTGGTTAGTTTACTTTGATTGTAATCAGTGTTTTCACTAGAGCGCAAGAACGTGAGAATCTCGCATTTTTTTCTTTTTCTCGCATTAAAAAATTATTACTGCGAGAAATTCGCGCACCCTACAAATCTGTTTTTCAAAGAAGAAGAAGAAAAAAAAAAAAACCACTGAGTGCAAAAGTGGATTCTCAAGAACTAAAGTCTATGAAAGAAAAAAAAGAAGGATTCTGGAAACATTCTGATCCTGGGGGGATATTAAACTGGGTTACTTTTATTGCATGTACCTGTACTTGATTTAGGCTTGGAGGTCCAGTTACACTCAATAAAAATAACTAAAAATCATAAAATACCTTGATTTTGGGTATTTACCTTACAGAGAAATAAATACCCATTTATAAATACCTTACCCACTGGATATTTACCCAACCCAAATCTATTAGCAAAAAATTCTCACCCATTTTATAAAAATCTCACTCAGTTTGGGGGAAAGGGTGAGAAATTCTCACCCAGTTTTTTTCTGTAAGGAAAACCCTGTTGTAATGCTCAATTCTATAAAGTGCAATTTCTTAAAATTTGCTGCAGATGGATGTATAATATTAATTCTTGAAGGAACTATTATACGAATATTAAAAATGATTTCTTAAATAAACTGAAGATAAGGCAAAGTTTTTGCTGTGTAAAAATAGCAAAATTAATCTTCAAATTGCATTTTTTCAAAAATATAATATTGTACTGATTACAAGATTTAAGTTGAGTTCAAAAATTCTTTAGTAAAAAAAGCTGAAATGAGAAAAAAATCGAATTATCCATTTAGCAAAATGTTAAAAGGATAATTTGATTTTTCTCTCCGAGAGAAACAGTCTGCTCTCCTTTTCTGCTATTATTTTTTGCAATGGTCTTGAAACCATAAATGTACATGCAGCAAATTTGAATTCTATGTTGAAAATAAAGATTATCCCCTCAGTTCTGGATAAGTTAATCATCATTTTATGCTTTGATGTTTAATAATATAAAACTATATAATATAGTATGACAATAAAAGTCATTATTGAAATGTTTTAACTCTGAAACCATATATGCGTTTAATTAGTTGGAATTTGGAACAAGTGTGACAGCACCGCAATTGGCTAAAACGGGAAAACACTCAACATTTCTTATTTAAGAACCAGGTGATTTCACTACAATCCGGAAGCAGACTTGAAAATTTAGACTCTTTTCATATACATCTCATTCCATAACACGAAGTTGTTACTTTTATCTTCCTCTCTCTTCTTCACTTCAGTTCCAAATTTTCTCCGAATGCTTTCACAAAAAAGTGAAAACCCATTTGTTTTATTTTAGCATTTTGATTAGTCCTGTCGCATTATGCAAAAAGTGTGATTGTATCTTAAAGCTTGACTGATTTATTTATTGCCATTTTTTACTTATCTAGTCATTAAGTAATTGCAGTAAAAATTACTACAAATAAAATTTAAGTTAATAAAAGTATTTTTTCAGATTTCCTATGACTATTCTAAAATTTTAGCAGTTTCTGTTAAATAATTGGAATTTAATTTTAGAACATTGTGTGTTTTTATGTTCACACCCCTCCCCCCCCCTTCTTTTTTCTTTTGCATGCACAATATGAAAATTTCAATCAAATTGGAACATAGTTGACAAAGTTATCAGTAAAAGAAAAATTAGTAGGTTTCATCTTCCCTTTAGTTTTTTCGATTTTTGATATGTATTTCGTCATATTACGTTTGTATTGAATTCTGTA